>VZRV01009509.1:517766-974220 GCA_013398115.1 Falcunculus frontatus
GGATAGGTGTGATGGGATGGGTGTGAGGGGTTGGCCCTGTGGTTGTGAAGCTCAGCCAGACTTGCAGACTTGAGAGCAGGAAGGCACAATGAGGTACTTGGCAAGTTTTAAACAACACCCAAAGTAAGGCACTTCACAAACTTGAACTTCGTAAACTTTAACTTATCCAGACACGACAAGGCACTTACTAAGGCATTGCCTGGAATTTTTGGGTCTGGTTTACAGTGTATTTTGAGAAGAAGGTAGGACAAGAAAGAGAAAGGAGAAAGGTATGTAGGCAACACCTTGGGACCCAGCGTGCTCTGAGCTGCCTTTAAGTGCAGGGCAGGGGAGCCCTCAGAACACGAGCCGTGTCCTTTGCTCTGCTCCACTCCCCTGGGGCTCCCTAGGCCTGGCTGTGCTTTGATGGTCCCTGTGCGGCCCCCACAGACAGACGGCGCCATTTTGGGTGAGGGGCACGGTCCGACATGTTGGGTAAGGGCGAGGGGGCTGGGGGTGTTGGGCTGCCATTTTGGGTAGGGGTGTGGGGGGAAGTCACTCCGCCATGTTGTGTCAGAGTGTGGGGTCATGCCGCCATTTTGTGTAAGGGCATTGGGGGAGGTCATTGTGCTGTTTTGTGTCAGGGCATGGTTCACTCCAACATTTTGTGTCAGGCTGTGAGGCACTCTGCCATTTTGAGGCAGGCCTTGGGTCACTCTGCCTTTTTGTGTAAGGGCATTGGGGGAGGTCATTGTGCTGTTTTGTGTCAGGGCATGGTTCACTCCGACATTTTGTGTAAGGCTGTGGGGTCACTCTGCCATTTTGTGTCAGACTATGGGGTCACTGTGCCATTTTGTGTAAGGCTGTGGGGTCACTCCACCATTTTATGGCAGGCCGTGGGTTACTCTGCCATGTTGTGTCAGCCCATGGGGTCACTCTGCCATTTTGTGGCTGACATGGGCACTCCACCATTTTGTGGCTGACATGGGGCACTCTGCCTTGTTGAGGTAGGCCTTGGGTCACTCCACCATTTTGTGTCAGGCTGTGAGGTCACTCCACCATTTTGTGTCAGGGCATGGGTCACTCCGCCATTTTGTGTCAGATACTAAATTCCTTCTAGTGGCATTCTTCAGTGCAAATGGGGGTGCTCGATCTCCCCGGTTCTACTCCGAATACGGTTCAGGAAATCTCTGAGAAAAGAAAGAAAGAAAATTACTTTTAGTATGTGTTGTAGGATTTTTTTTTTCCGACAAAGAGATGTATGAACAAAGGACTGTTCCTTTGCTGACTATTGATGTGTACTATACCCAAGTCCTGGAAGAAGTACCTGTTGGTTTTTAGTATGTAACACTCCCAGATTAATGCAGGTTCCTTCTGTCATCTCCCTTTAAACCCAGTGAATATTCATCAGCGGTGTTGAGACAAAGTGAGTAAAATCTGGTTTACTTCATACTACAGACACTATTAATTATACAGCCAGTGTTAGGTCCTCTTGTCCACTTGTCCAAAAGATAACATTAGCTCAGACAAAGACACTGGGACATATAATGTGCCTGTTTGCTACTGACTTAATCAGCTGTACTCTCGGGACAGCAGGAGCTTTTCTGTTGCCATTCTCCATCTTTTATTTTCTCCTTTCCAGAACAGGCAGAGAATGTGTATTCCCATGGGGAAAAATTGAGCATAAGATTTAATTTAGCAGGTAAATAACACAAGCTCCACTTTAGCATCCCATTGCTGTTCAGAGGAGTATTCAATAATGTACATGATTTCCTTTCTGTAGAATGTAAGTCAAGGTCTTGATGAAGTAGAGAATTTATGTCAAAGACAGGCCAATGTGAAAATACAAAAATGTTCTCTTTTCCTGAATTATGCTTCCTGTTTTTGTCTCTGCCAAGCAAGATAATAAAACCAAATATAAATACAGATAACTGCATGAAAGAAGATATAATTAAGTACCTGGGTTTAAATTAACGGTACAACAAAAGTATAATCCATGATATGGTTAAAAGTTATTTCAAAAATTCCCTTTGTTTCAGGTATAATCAGGGCAATGTTGCTGAAGTTTAGCTTCTGACTGAAGTAACAGAACTGATTATGATTAACAGCTGTTACTGTGAATTTCCATAATGAGGGGAGAACAGGGTCCTGAAATGTCGTACTGATGTAGCCTCAAAAATACTTCTTTATAATTCCGTAAAAACATCAGTGTCTCAATAAAAGTCAAGTATGTAATCACCTGAAATTAGCGCAGGCCATGATCTTTGTTGTCATTCCCTAGATTTGCTTGAAAAGATCACTTTTGAGCATTACTTGTCAAGGGCGTATTTATTCCTCATTAAATGCAGCTTGCTTCTGCCAGTTAAGCTGAACCAGCATGGAACAGCGTGCAGGAGAAAGTCAAAGCCTTACTCTGAGCATAGAAATGGTTCTACATAAGTAGTGTGCAGGGCACAGTTTGTAAATGGACATCACTAGTGTATGGATTTGCCAAAATCCGAAGCAAGAGTCTAATTCCTTTTAGATAACCAAGATGTATTTGTGTTTTTTAAGATGGCTGGAGAAGGAGGGGAAGCATGGCCCTATGAGAAGATGAAGAGCACCAAGCTGTGACTGCTGTCAGACTTTGAATGAAGAAACTGCATATTGCTTAAAGGGAGCATTTTGGGACAGTCAACTGTATGCCATTAAAGAAATGCTTCATATATCATCATCTAATTTTCTTCTAAAGAAGCACAACCTTCGAAGCTCTGAATATTGGAAAAACTTGAAGGGCATAACTAGTTATGTCTTACCTTAGGGCAACATTCTGAAGTCTTTCTCTCACAGCGTATGTTTTTTACAGTAATTGGTTCCAGTTTTGTTTTGGTTTTCATCAGCAGATTCCATTACATTTTGTCACTCTGGATGGAGGGAATACAGTTAGTATTGATAGAAAGCGTATTGGGTTGATGGGTGTTTATCTTTACCAAATTGTTTAGGCTCTTGAGTGACCCCTAAGCAATCTCTTAGCAGACCCATTTCTAATACACCTAAATAATTGATCTCTTATTACCGTGTGGCTGTGGAGAATTTGAAAGAAATCCACAAAGAAGGGTTTGAAAAAGTACAGAGGGAGCACATGGCTCTGGCCTTCAGCCCAGGTGACTTCAGCAACTTGCAACCTTTTGTCTTTAGCTGTGATTTCTTTGAGGTTTTTACTGCTGCTAGATTTTTTTTTTCTCTTTGCAAGGAAAAAGTCTGCATGATTAATTCTGCTTTCAACATTGAATGTGAAAGTCTGCTTAGAAAGCTCCTGCATGGAATGGCAGCAGAGAAGAACAAGAAGTGCCTGTTTTTTGTGAGGAGGAACATGCCGTGCTGCTTCCCCTGCCACAGCCACAGAGCCCTCACCAGCAGTCATTCAACTCCTTAGCCTGTGAGTGTGCCAAGATCCAGCAGTTATCCCAGGTAATGAGCAAGTCGAGATGAAGTGTGGTACCCTTTGTGTTCCTATCCTTCTCTCCCATCACTTTCTTATCCCACGGCCTGACTGAACTTGTGGGATGCTTATATTAAAATCAGTGGAAAATTCTCAGCAGGCTGAGATCCCACTGACATCTGTTTCTTTCTTGTTCATGCCAGAGACCAGTATGAGGACCTGTACTAGGAGACAGTCCTTGAAATCCAGGTGGAATCATGTCTTTCTGGAGTCAGCCATGGTTGTTCCTCAGAGGCAAACAGGAAACATTTCCTATAGCATAATCCTAAATTCAGCTAAATTCGTAAGTGTACAATAACCATTCTCATTGTCCTGTCTGCTTACACAGTAGCCTTCTGAAATACACAGTGTCTTGCCAAAGGCGCAGGATTCAGATTGCCATTTCTTATCCTTGTCTTCAATTCCCATTTCATTGCTCAAACGTGGGAAATTATGTTGAACTAGAAGCTAGCTGTTTCTTGAACTAACATGAAGAAAAGCATCCAGTTCTGAGATCAGAAAAATATGAAAAATCCATTGCTTCCCGTTGTAACCACTTGCAGTAGTTAATATCTGAGTTAAAGGTACAAATGCCTTCTTTCTAGTTTGATTTTTGGTCTGGCTACAGACTCCAGCTTTATGTTATTTTTATCCCCAAGACAAAGAGTCCTTTGGCACCTGGTGTTCTCCTGTCATGATTGTACATCTGTATTCTAACCTTGAATATTTTTTTTAGAAGCTGAACAGATTGGCTCCTTAGAGTCTAATCATTGTATGCCACTTTCTCCAGTTCCCAAGTAGGAGTGGAAGGTTTTTCGCACGCCTTCTCCCGATTTTCAGTAGACTGTGAAAAATGTAGACTTCAAAAGTAAATAAAATATTCCAGTATTAACGTCCTTCAAATGAATATCACCTCCTGAGGAGAAAGCCCTGTGGGCTGCACTGAGCCTAGAGCATCCCCTGCTGCTCCAGGCTCGGGATGGCACTCCAAGGCAGGGAACTGGCTGTGGAGTTTGTGGTTATTTTTGTTGTTCTGTGTGAGGCAATCTTTTACTCCTTAGGTGTTGTTTATTCTTAGAAAGAAAAAAAACCCCTGAACACTCAAGTTTGAAAGTATCCCAGAAAAAGGATTTAATGTTTTCTCACAGCATTTCCATTCTCTGTCTCAACCCCTACAGCCATTTTATAAAAGCCGCGCAAAGCAGAAGGTGAAAACGTAAAAAAAGAAAAAAGGATACAGAATAAACTTTCTTGTTATATTTTATATCCCATAATATGCTTACAGCAGCCATGCCTATAATGTCTAATTCAGGAAAAATACACCTGTCCTTCTCTAAGGTTTATATTTTCAAAAGTCACTTCTCCCCATTTCCTGATTCCAAAGGGTAAGCTTTGTTTCATTCCCACTAACTGAAATCAGAGATGCTATATTTATTCAGATATGGCCCTCAGGGTCTCATGCATAGCAGGAGTGTTTCAGTGGTTGCATTTCCCAACAGAACATGTTGAAGATCTTAGAGGTGAGTAATCAGTGCCATAAAATAGCTGCTCCATTTCTATAGTTATGGGCAAATCCTCATTCTGGTTTTCCTGGTTCCAAGTGCAACGTGCTGGTTTGTGACTGCTGAATGAGGAAATTCACTCAGTCTCTCTTCTAATTCCAGAATTATTCAGTCAGTATTGGTGATATTATTTCCCCAAAGATCATTTATTTTATACCCTTTTATTTTACCAAGTAGTTTCAGAACATATAAACAGAAGTCGAGTTGCACTGCAAGAGAGTCAGTACTGCTGGAAACATTAACAGCTTTAATAATGAGAGTAGAGCAGGTCTGAGAGTTTGTAGTTCCTGCTGTGCTCAGGTCCAGGTGAGAGACACACTGGCTTAAAGGGGCATTTGGGGATTTACTGAGGTAGGTGTGACAGCAGTTAACCAAAATTGTTCATTATGAGGAGGGTAGATGGAAGGAAAGCCAGTTCAGGTATAAAGTTATCAACGCTTGTATTCCCAGTGGAGAAGCCATGTCAGGGACTCTCTTCTGTATTGTCTCCCGAGACAGAAGACTTCCCCAGGTATGGAAGTGTGTTTCTAGTGCTGAGATTTATCCTGCAATACTCTTAAGTGGCTCCTTAGTTTACCTTGAAGAAACAAAGGTAAACAAACCTTTCATTGTCCATAGAATGCACTGCATTTACTCACCATGCCATCTTTAGCATCTCCCACCCATTATCGCCACATTAGGTTTCTCCTAAGTCACCCAGCCCTCAGTCTGTCACTTTCCCCCGGGATTTTACCAGTCTCGTTCGTTGTTCTGTCCCCTTGCAGATTGAATTTATTTTCCGTGGAAGCAGCAGTGCTGTTCCCAGCAGTGCTGGCTGGGCACTGGCCCTGTGAGCGCGTCAGTTTTTAAGCAATGCGGATGTTTCCTGATCCGTAATACGCAATAAACAGGTTACCCTCTGGATGGAAGATTAAATCCATGCTTTTGTTAGCAAGTTGAAGCACAGGCTTTAGCTAAATTATCCCCAATGCCTTTGCCTGGCCATCTGTTTCCAACGGAAATGAATCTTGGGCTTTAATTATAAATCTCTTATGAATATTATTTTTCTTTTCTTTTCTATCCCAATCTGCCCTTTTGGAGACTGGTTGAACTCTCCCTGTGTCATCTGAAAGGTGGATGGGATCACTAGCCTGGCTCATGGTGTGATTCATTTTTTCTATTAGCCTTCCCGTTAATGACTTTAAATCTATTTGTGCTCTTGCTGCAAGTTGAAGCAAAAATCTGTGTTACCAAACCGTGTTTATAAATTTGCTACAGATAAGTGTTATGAAGCAGTCTAAGTACAAACATGTTAAACCATATGGAAAACCTGCCCCAGTCTTGTTGAATTGTTCCAGTGTTTAATTACTCAGATCATTAGAAGTGTGCACCCACTTTCTAATTGTTTTTTTAATTCTAATTTCCTGGTCTAGCCCTCAGATCATTTTATAATTCTTTATGTTCCCCATGAAGGTTTGCATAGATTGAGACCAAACACAAAGATCTCCTAGTCCAGGTGCTGCTCTCCAACAAAGCATTACTCATCTCAGTAAGGATTTGTCATTAAAATGCTGTGTAGTTTATTATTTTTTTCCAAAGAAAGGGTGAAGTCATTCTTTTTTATTTTAAATTAAATGAGGGACAGGGAGGAGGACAAAGAGTACTCTGGGCTAGGGTGTCAGAGGAGTCCTTGATAAGATCCTCTCTGGAGCTCTTCCCTTTTCCCTGGTAGGTAAAGGGCAGGTATTCACTTCTTGTGCAGTGCAGGGCAGCAACTCCTTTTTGTGACGAAGAAAGAAAAACGAAGCTCACCGAGTTACGCATCCTGGCATCTTTTCCAGCCCTGCTGGGGAACTTGGCCCTTGCTAGTCGGCACAAAGACCTTGAGCAAGAGAGGAACATTTTCCTGCCAAGCTTTCCTCCCCAGCAGAGGCCAACTTGCAGCAGCACGGCATGGAGATGAGTCAGTGCAGGATGGACGTGGGTAAACATTGTTACCCGACCTCTCCAGAGACAGCTGCATTTATTGCTTCATCCCAGAACCACTGAGCTGGGCAGGTATTCAACACTCGGCACTGAAATCCTGGGGTATGTGCTGGTCGTCTGCTCTAACTTTTACCCCTGCCCCATTCAGTTCCCCTCCCTCCTCCTCAGCTCTTGGTGCTTGTCATCAATTAGGCTTGTTCTCTTCAAAGGATTTCCAGCTTAGAAGGATGCCAGGTTGCCTTTTGATCTTCCTGAATGTGCTTTTTCTCCAGAATGACAAGAGTAACTTTTATGAAAACATATTTTATTCAGACGTTCTCATAGCCATGGCTTTATTTGAGTCATCATTACTGGAGGGATTTGAAAGCTGTGTAGGTGTGGCACTTGGAGACACAGTTAGTGGTGGCCTTGCTGCCACTGTTAAATCAGCCCATGGATTTTCTTCCTGTATGATTTTGCTCTGCTGAATGCTTGTACAGAAACTGTATCTACACTAAATGCTTCATACAGCTTTTAAAGGAGTCCTGAGAAGGTTTAGCTACACTTTCTAGAATGAGATAGAGAGGTATCTTCACACTCACCCCTTTCCCCCCACTTTTGTGCTAAGTTCAGTGAGTGAAAATGATTCACTCTGATTCGTTCTCATTACTGCACGAGCTGTGTTCTTCCCTGAAAAGTACAATATTTCTTTTCATATTCTCCATGAATACTGTGGCTGTGACTTCATCCTCCTGTGTTCCTCATAGAGAAGTTTAGCAGCAGCTCCTGTGAAAAACAGGCACCTGAGGAGCATGAGAGAAAAGGTGGGATTACATCTGGTAACAGCTCTCTGCACCTCTGGGAGAATAATAACCAGCCCTTGGAATAAGGGAAGATGCTCCAAGGATGGTTCAGCTGGACCTCTAAGTTTCTGGGCTGTGAAATGTAGAATAATATGGAAGCTCAGGAGATGGAAGATAATATCAGAGTTCCCCTCAAATTAAGGCTCTGGCTTTACACACTCAGCCTTTGGGAAAAAATACAGATAGAATTGGCTTGTAAAGCAGGAAAGATGTTGATTCTTCATCCAGTTCTGAATTAGGAACTCTAAACAACAGAAGCGTTCATGTGGATTTTTATGTGAGCAGATGACTAATGTATTCTCAATCACTGTCTTTGTGTATATTTAGTACAAAACTTGATATTTAGGCAACAAAAGATGATGCAAGACACTTGTAAATGTTATGATACAATGTTAAGAAAGTTACTATCATAGTAAGACAAATAGTTGTATTAAACCTCCTGACCCTGGACTTTGGGCACCTCTACTTTTCCACCCATAAATCCTCCTGAATCAGTGACCTCTGGGTGTTGATGGCTCATGTTAGGCCCTCTCTCCATACCAGCCTTGGGAAATGAAGCTTGGAATATTTGTTTCAAGTTCCAGCTGCCGTGCCTGGGAATGCAAGAAGTGTGCTCAGGCTCATTAAATCTGCAGGACTTGGAAGCTGTGCCTGTGGTGACACCACAGACAATATTCCTCATGAAACCCAAGCACTGGAACTCTTTGGCATGAGGCACATGCAAGCACTCAGGAGCAGTTCCAGAGCCGACTCCAACACGTCTCCTTGTTTTTCGGTTGCTGACGAAGAGGTGGTTTGTACAAAAAAAAGTCAGAAGTGAAACAGATGTCCTTGGAGAAGCTGGAGATGGAAATAGTTCTCATGTGAGGCATCACACACACATGGACTGGAGGCTGCTTTGGGAGGTTTCTCCAGAGACCAGTGACCTTTCCCACAGGTTGTGGGGAGCTGAGCTTTCTCCTGCCTGGAGTTTTGTGGGGAAAACAAGATACAGTGCCAGATGTGGAGTTCATATAGAGGATAAAATCTTTACAGATCTTCATTTCCCCAGGCTAAGAGAGGACAGTGCTTTTTAATAACATGGATAAGCCAGCTATGCTACTGTACCACTTCAGTTGTTTCCAGCTACAGGCAGAGATCCAGAGACATTCTGGATCCATAAGATGCATTCTGGATTCCAAAAGAAGGAATCTTTCCCTTTAAGCCTGCTCATTTCTTCAGTCTAACAGACTAATCTGAAATACTCTATTTTCTTTAAACTCTGCTTCTCAATTTGCTTTTGAATTGCTTTCATCTAGAGTGTGAAATTCCGAGTCATTGCAAAAAAGCTGTCTTAGGAATATTCTTGGCAGTACTGTTAGCAGAGAGTACAGGAAACCTCACGAGAGAGCTGGTTCCAGCAGCATTGCCATCCACGTTTCACAGCTGCAGGGACATTCAGAGCAAATCCAAACACCAGCTTTTCCCTTCAGCAGAGCCTTGCTGGGGTATGGTTACCCAGGACACATCCCTGGAAGAGTCCCAAGGCCAGACTGGACGGGGCTTGGAGCAACCTGGTCCAGTGGAAGGTGTCCCTGCCCGTGGCAGGGGGTGGGATAGATGGGCTATAAGGTCCCTTCCAACCCAAACTGTTCTGTGTTCCTGTGAGTACTCTTGCAGGCAGCCCCTTGAGCTGCTCAGCATTACTGCACACGTGTATTGGCCTCATCAGTGCACAAAACACATTTTCTATTACTGCTGCAAGTTCTTGAGTATCACCTTGTCTAAAATGTCCTTGAGATGGAAGGAGTCCTCAGCACCCTGTTTTGGCCAGGAGATTATCCCTGTGGAGAAGCCACCATGGAGGAGCCGTGAGGCTGCCCTGGAGAGGCCGAACCATGGTGACTTTGCCACGAAAATAGAGAGGCCTTCATGGCAACAGCCCAAAAATCTACAGGGAGTAAGAGCAATTCAGAACTGTATTGCTGACTACACCCTGTGTGTCAGTGTTCCTTGGATGCAGAACCTCAACGTTGGTTTGGATAAACTGTGCTGCAGCTTTAGGGCTCCTCAGGGTGCCCCTAAAGCGGGGGTAACACAGGCAATACAGCCAGGGGTGTACACTGACACCTGTGCTGGCATCACTGCTCTGCTCTTGGGCTTTAATCTCATTTTGCCTTCAAGTTTGCAATACAACGAGCACTTTTTAAGCTCATTACTTTCAGAATTATTTTGCTTTTAGGCAGTACAGGTGTTACTTATTTATTGGGCTCACTGAATTTTCTCATTTCTCTATTGGCAATGATCGATTTTTTTCTGATCCTGGCAACTGCAATAACCACATAACCCTGAACTTGCTATTTAGCCCACTGGTATTGATTTAGGTGAAACCATGAGAGAGGTCTCATACAGTTTAGAAAAATACCTGTATAGCAGTGTGGTTGTGGATACGTGTGAACAGTGAGGCGTGGCAGGAAAGAGTTTGTCGGTAATTTTGTCAGTAAGTTTTATGCAGAACTCTGACTTACGAATTTCTATTATATAATATTGAAATAATACAAATGTCATGAGGCAAATTAATTGCTGAGTAAAACTTCAAAATGGAATAAAACTGAAATAAAAGTCAACTAATATGCTTCTGACACAACTTTCCCAAATGTATTAAACCTAAGAAAATACCTTAAGGTATTTAATATTTAAGGTATTTTAATATTCTTAAGGTATTTCAGGAATAGGAGGATATCATTTTCTTGCAATGAATGACTTTAAAACAGAAAATAGTAATCATGTAGAAGGGCAGAGTATTAACAAATACTTGATTGCACTAAATAATGCTCTTTAAAAATTTTCCTGATTGTCCTGACCTTTTCTTTTTGTCACTTAGCTGATCTGCATGTTATGAGTTACCAGCTGAATTGGTTGTACAAACAATTAAACTCGGCTCCCAAGTCTTCCAGAATGACTAAAGTAAAAGCAGATGACAGTTAGCAGATAGCTATGCAATAGTATTCACTGTTCAGGAAATAATGCAGAGCAAGCTATGGAGAGCACTGGGGAAAACACTGGGAAGAGGGAGGATACATTTTCTAGTTATTATATTATCTTCCGAAAAAACAGGTTGCACACACACTATGTTTGTAGTAAGTAAAGGTAGCACATGGTAAAAGAAAGTCCTGTAAAAATGTCAGCGTTCAAACAAAATTATTTCTTGTACCCTAATGCGCACACACACAAATCACCAAGAGCCAGCTTTTGTGGTAAATAGTAGCTTTCCTTACGGGTTTTTATTCAGTCAGTATGAAATCTTTGAATTATGTCGTATTGGTCAACTTACAAAACTTAGAAAAAATCCCTTTTGGTCTCTTAGTCCACCTGCTTTGGCAGCACACCCTGGCTGCAGAGGGCTGAGTGCTTGCTTCTCATACCGGAATCATAACTTGGGTCTTATTTATTCACTTATTTCTCGCACATCCTACCCTCTTGCTAATGCTTTTTTCACAGCTGCATGTTTTTCAGAGACTTCAGTAAAGTTCCTTGTGAAGTACCTGTGAAGTATGAAAATCACTTAACTGATAAGACAGAGATATAATTTACTCAGTATCTTCAAGATAAAAGAGACTGAATAACCTTTTTTGCTCCCAGAGTGGATTTAACATCACAAAGAAGGAACATATGGTTTCATCTTTTGCTAAGGTATTACTTTTATTCTTTTTCCTTTGGCTTTTTTTTTGGATGTAAAATAAATAATCCGTGCAGAAAATGGAAAGTAATGGTGTAAGGACTGAAAACTCTAAATCAAGCAATGGACCATGGAAGGAGAGCTGTGTGGAGGTGAAGGATACCCTCAGGACTTATTCACCCGTACCTAGATAATTTACTTTTGTTTTAAGAGACTGCTTGTGTCCAATTACGGTCACTTTGCATTGATGTAACTGTCAGGCTTGATTTGTGTACACAGTGATTGTACAAAATCACACACAGGTGCAATATTGCCTGAAAAGTTCCTAACTCCAGGAAAGGTTCGTTCTATAGCATTTATTTTGCTGCGACTTGGAAACCAATAGGAAGGTGCTGGTGGGACGAGTACCCGGTGTGGGCACTCTGTATCTCCTATTAGTGAGGTTGGTTGCTGGCTCTGACTTCCCACTCCAGGGCTAAACCAGAGGCTTGGCAGTGTGGGAGCAAGGAGAATCCAGGTACAGTGTCAAAGCAGCATCTTAATACAGCAAAAGCCCCGAGCAGCTCCTCAGGATTTGGTGTTATGAAGTGCAATAGCGAAGGAAATGAGTTGGAAGAGGCGAAAGCTGCCCAGCATTCTCTTCCACCACGTATGGTAAGTGTGTTCTAGTATTTTTTTCATATATTTCATATAATCACGTGTGTTTTTCTTGGGAAGGTGTGGGAGTTGGTTGGGAGTGGCCATGTTTTTCAACAGTTGCTCATTCTCAGTAGAAGTGTTTGGGAGAAGTTGGCCTATGTAGTCGAAACCCTGAGAAATTTCCAGGCAGGTGAGGTGTAGAGGCACTCATTGGGTTGTAAACTCTCATTGTGCTTTACTGAAATGTTACAAGACTTCTGTTCATTGTCTACGTGTGCTCAAAATGCAGTTTTACATCTTTGAAAGATTCCCTTCCTCTTCCCTCCAGCAGCACCTTAGCACTCCCCGGGAGCAGGCTCTTCCTGCAGGCTTGGAAAGCCATTTTATCTACTGCAGACATGGACAGCCTCTGGAATAAACAGAGCTACCAATGAGATCTGCAGGCCTTGGAGCAGGTACAGCCTAGTGCAGGGTGACACGGTCACCCACCCGCTCACAGGTTGCACAGATGCTCAGAAACACTTGTCTACAAACCCCCCCAAAATCTCCATTATTGCTCAGAAACTATCAGCACAGACCAGTAAAACTACAGGGTTTTTTCATAGCTTGGCAGGAGTCGCTGTAATGACTCTAAGCATGCAATAATATTTTCCCCTTGGAGTTTGGAGAGTAAGAGTTAAGAGAGCTCAAATCCTGTATTATTCTGGGCAGCTGTAAAGGAAAGTATTTTGTATTTGGTTGAGAGGAATTGCTGGAGCGTGTACTTTCAATTGAAAGTGCTCACCAAACTGAAGTGGTCTAATTTGAAACTACCATAGTTGTTCATGAGCTTTAATACTTCCATTAGTTTGATCAAGGAGAGGGGAAATGAATACTAAGAAAGAAAAGCATAACACATATATACACAGTTTGCTATCTTTACACTCTTTTAGGAAAATGATTGTTGTACATTTTATCCACAGAAAGGGAATCAAGGCCTTGTTTAATTCCTGTAGTGTTCCAAATATTGCTACTGCAATGATCTCTTATCAAATATCAGTGGAACAGCTTCTGAGTTGATGTGAACTGTCAGGGGTTCTTAGACTTCCTGGTTTTCACTGTCTTGATGACTAAGTTGTTAAAGCCTAAAGCTAAAGGGAACTTCTGCATGTAGCCACAGAGACAACGTTCAAAAATACTTATAGTCAAGAATAACGCAAAAAGAGAGAGAGTGAATATACAAGTGGTGGTTTAAATGCTTTTACTGCTTTGGTTTCTCCATTTCAGCAGCTGGTACGGCTGTTAGAGTCCTTTTACAGTAAAAAAGGAGAGAAGGAAGAGCAGGATATCTGGGGGAAAAATAATAAAAGAGAAAACAAAATCATAGCTTTTGGGACAGAAATTATTCTTTTCAAGTGCAGCAATTCAAATGGGCCGTAAGTGGGTCAAATAAAGGTGAATGTGAAGAACCCCAGCAGATACAATGCGTGCTTGTTCTGTGATTGTATGGTCTAATCTCACTGTCTGTTCCGGGGAAGTGCCCCAAATGCCATGGTTATTCCCAGTGACAGCTGTCCTTTGCTGGTGGTTCCCCCGGAATGGCTGCAGGCGATCAGATAACCAAGCCTGCTGGCCTGCTATTCCCAGCTCTTCCTTCTTCCCTCGTGCCTTTTCCTTTAGGTCAGAGCTTTCCTCTCCCACCAGCAGAGCCCCATGTCATATAAGGAACACCAGTTATCTTTATCTATCCATTCTGCCTCCAGTAGAGGGAAAATGGTAATGCTTCATGTTTCTTTCATGCCCCATCATAAATCTGTCACTTTGAAAAATAAAAAGAAGGAGTTAAATTAATTACGCTCATATTGATTCCACTTGGCCAGATTCATTAGGCAATCCTATCCCTGCATAAACCCCCAAATACCGCCCTGGGTAAAACCTGGCAGAGAAATGCATGGGACTCATTTATATTTCATTGTTTTAAGTGGTTTCCTCTGTAAATATTTCATAGATGATGTATATATCGAGGTGAATATCGAAGCAGAAAACTTTAAAAAACCTTGACTGCAAACTTTCAGGCTTCCTGATAGGGTAACCTTTCTTAATCAGAGAAGAACTAACAGCTCTCTCCTAGCACGAGCTGATTGGATTTTTACAAATGGTGAGTAATTGCCTAAATATCAACACCTGTACAAATACTTGCCATTAACAAACTGCATTAATTAGTAAATGCTTGCACACAAGACTAGCAGTGGCTCACCTGCACGCAAGTCTTAGTATTCGCATCAACATCTATTATTTGAACCAAAATTGAACTTCTATGTCAGGATGTAGAACAGGAGAGGTGCCCATTAATTTCTTCCATGCTTCTAATACTTGACAGCAAAAGCATTAACTAACTATTTATTTATTGTTATTACTGTTTCTTTACACTTCAGGTGGTTCAGAGAGACCATTGTGCTCCAAATTTGTAATTTATAGAGAGGATGGAGATGGCTCAATGTAAGTAAAGCCGTAGTAGCTCACAGAGTAGTGACCCAGGAAGAGTCTTGTGTGGTAATTGATAGCAAAACTAAACATTAGACTTGTAATCATGCAGGGGCCATCAAAATTAATTGTACTTGAGCACAAACTGTTGAAAAGCTAAATCTCTTCAGGGGAGGATTTGTGGAAGTGCAGCATCCTTCAGGGAACCATGCAAATCTACATTGCAGTGGCCTGTTTCCTGAGGTTTCCTTAGGGATCACAGAGAATTTATAGGGAGGCTGTATTTTTTTGTAGTCACACTGCCTTTACCAGCTGCACAAATTCTTCCTTGAATGACTACATTCCACAAAAGCAATTACAGGAAATGCTGGTATCCTTATTTTCATTGCCTTTAGTTGTTCTGCAGAGACAACTTCTCTCTAAGAAGTACCCAGAGCATGCACATTGTGTGAGGGAGAAGAGCCTTCGTTTTTATCCTTCACACTGAGGGTATTTGGAAAATGCTGTTATGTTTGCATGCACATTGTATGCAGCTGAATGGGAACAATGTTTGTGATTGCAAAAGAAATATTAAAAAGAGCCTTGACATGTTGTGCCTGTGTTGTGTGGGACTAGATACCCAAGGCCGTTCAGACCAGAGATTTAATTCCTGCTCTTATCTCTTCTCATGTTTCTGCCTGGGAATTCATTACCTTTATCAGTACAGAAAAGTAAGCTCTTTTCTTTTAAAGCAACGGCACAGTAAAAGAAAGCAAATCATGACCTCATTTGTTGGTAGCAGTGGTGAGATGAACTGCAGCTCTGACCTATTTCTCCAGAGGTACAATTATCTGCTCTAATGGTACCATTTTGCTTCTTAAATCCTGGATTATAGTAATTTGAGATTTAGAGAAGTTACTCTCTCTCTGGTTACAGACCTTGGTCCTTCAGGGCCAAGCCAGCGTGAGGGATGAATGAATACACGAGGGAGCAAAGACAAGGCATGGGATCAAGCCAGAAGGAATAGGTAATTTTCATTTTAATATTTTATATATATCATTTAATAAGTTGCCTATGTAATCCATATAATTTTGTTTACTTCCATGTACATATAAAATATATGTTTATTTTAATTATTTTTAATATATATATGAAAAAATGTACTTCCCTATCCATATGTGTCCCCACACGGAATGATCTAAACCCGGGTCATGTGGTGAGGGATCTGGGTTTTGTTCACTTGTCTGGCAAACTCCACTTTGCTGAGACATGATCAGCCTCTCTGTGCACCATGGGAGTGATAAATATGAAAGACTTGAAGAAATCAAGTTCTTAGATATTCAGAACCAAACCCCTTGGTGATAGAAGTTGACACAGCTGCCTTTAAATCAATTTAATACTTGCTTAAATCAATGGAAGGAAAGTGAATTTCATTGCTTGAGGATCTGGTATTTATAATCTGATTTCGTTTTTTATTTATTAGCAGTGTATACAACCTTACAGAATAAAATTTTTTTCCCCCTGAGTTTTATATTTATCTGTGTCACCGAAATGAACAGAAAATATGTTCATGTTTTCCCTCAAGTCAAATTTCCATAGTAAATTTTCAACCTTCAGAACATACCATTGATTCAGTGGGTTCTTGGCCATGGTCATGTTTGGTCAAAGCTGGACTCAACGGTCTTGGAGGTCTTTTCCAGCCCCAGTGATTCCATGGTTTTTGTTGTTTCACCACTCGGGATGGTGTGAGCAGCATTTCCAGCAGCACTGTGCTGGTAACAAACAGTCCTGCCAAGCAGCCACGCAGAAATCGTGAGTCAGGTTCTCACCCCGCATAGGATCAGCTCTAAAACCTGAGTTTCCAGCAAAAAAAGCCCTAACAAACCAAACCAACAAAACCAACTCATATCTTTTTATTTACCCACTGCTTTCTACCACATGTTCAGTTTTGCCCCGGCCCATAAACCCTGACAAAGCACATAACACCTCGACTCTTCCACAGTTATGTACCAAGTGCTATAAACTGAATTCCCCGTTGTCACCCACAGCAGTGCACAGACCATGCAGGCCGTGCCTTCCACAGCAGTTTGACTTATTTTATTCAATCCTCCTGATTGTGCCTGCCTTCAGTCGAACAGGAAATCATTCCCTTTTTGGTCACAGATCTACTCTGTAGAAGGTGATCACATAAAATGGTTGTTCAGGACTGGCTTTTCCTCCAGTGCCTTTCATCCCTGTCAGGGAGATGCCACGAGCACCACCCACGGAATCCAGGGGTTTTAAAGAGCTCTGCCATGGCTGCAGGAGGCTGAGGCTGAGCAACGACAAGTGAACTACAACTGGAACTCCTCTTTGTGAGGGGCCTCGTTTGTGTTTGGATTTCTGCACAGAGTCATTAAGTTTTGCTGGGGGGGAATGGTGCTGTCTGAGGTTTTGAGGAAGACGTTTATGGCTCCATCACTGGAGGGCTGACACACAGGCTCAGCATCTGCTGGCTTCGGAGAGGGATGCAGGGAGAGCACAAGGATTTGGTGGAAAACAGGACAGGCTTGGGCCAAGGCAGCTGGCAAAGATGAAATTTCCTGCTGTTGTTTAAAATAGTTAAACAAATTTTAAATCTTTCCCATTCAGGTAGCAAAGAAGGGATTGAGATTCCGCTATTCCACATGGAGATACTGCCATGGTTTGCCCAAAAATGAGACGGAACATTTTCCTTCCTCCTGAGGGATGTGCACTGTGAACAGGCAAAAGGTGGGTGCCTCGAAGTCACAAGAGAGTTTTGCTATAAAAATGAGAACACACACTAAAATCTCCAGCACTAACTCTAAGAGTAAATCAAACATTTTCCTCATTCTCTAAACACAACAACTCAGCAAATGCATCGGAAAAGGCAGATGAATAATCGAGCCAGTCTCGGTTCACAGCTGTCCAGGGAATTTCAGGTACTCTTGGAATCTTGTGGCTCCTAACATGGCAGTAACATGCATTTCTTAGATAGGACTTTCTTTAGAATTTTCTTCTTTTTCTCTACACACAAACCTTTTTTTTTGTGATAGCAAGAGATATACATTAAGATGTCTTCCACTATATGATCAGGTTGTTATGATTATTATCATAATTAATTACCTTAATTTCCCTTAAAATATATGGTTAGTTTCAAGGTCAAGAAAATTTACAAATGTCCAGTAATTAACAATTACCCAATATATATTGAAGTAAAATTCCTAAGAACATCAAAAGAGATCTTTTTAAAGACTGAAAATTGTGAAGTTGGTTATAAAGATTTTGCAATGGATAAGAATCACCAGCCGTGCAATAATCTAATACAGACAGACAAAAATATATGTGTCCTTTAGTATAGCTGTAATATAAGTATTAGTTGACTTTTACATGATGCAATGTTTAATATTAATTAAAGTTTCTACACTTTACATCAAATCCTGGATTATGAAGAGTGTCCCATAGGTGGTTTTCAGCTGTTTATCTCCATTTTGCTACATTTGTAGTAACAGTAATTTGTTGCTAAGAAAAACATAAATACATTTGTTACAATGCAGCTTGTTTGGTTTTTTTTTTTTTGTTTTGTTTTTAAAAATTTGAGATTGTGTTGTAACATCCCTACATCTTAAAAACAAAACCAGATGATATGAAATTTTGACCAAAATAGGAGAAGGTTTTAAATGCTGATTAAAACCAAATATGTTTAGAATCTGTGTCCAGCTCTCCTCCCTTTTTCCATGCTACCTCAAATGTTAGTCTAGGAAGAACTGGAAATAAAATTGCTCTTCACCATCTGTTATCTGACATTTGGAAGAAGTCCTTGTTTGACTAGTAATGAGAGAATTAGGAGCAATTGGGCTATAAATCATTACCCTCAAATTTACAAATCTGGTACATTTTTAAAGGCAAAACAGATAATGCCCTGTGTGGAAAGGGCTGCATCCCCCAAGAAACAGCAGCGCATCCAAGCATTCAAATACTAAACAGATGGAGGAACCTTTCAAGGGAAGATACATAGGCGAAAAAATTACTGAGAAATACAAGGTAAGAGGAGCTCAACAGGGCCACAGAAAGTGTTAATTACCCAGGGATTATCTTTTCCAAGACTGCATGGAAGACACAGCTAGGAAGAAAAGCATTCTCCTAACGCAAACATCCAATGAGGAAATAGCATACAGCAACATGGGATTATCCCCCAAAAGATGAAATTGAAAAGGATTTCCCATCCTAATTACGTCAACTTTATAAGGATCAAGTTTAGACAAAATATCCCAAAGCTGACTTGACAACTTCACAGAGGAAGGAGAAAATCAAAAACAGACCCAGATGTTCCGTGTTACGGGCGACTTCAAATTAATGAGTCATACACATTATATAAGCAAAGGACAGGGGAAAGGACCACGGGAAGGTCACCCAAGAGCTCACTGTTGTGCTGGGCACTGGGAAAACACAGAGCGTGAGAAGAGCTCAAGCTCCAAGTCAAAGTTGGGGAAGTGCAGAATGCTGGCTCCAAGGGGGTGTGCCTGGAAAGGGGTTTTGCCGTGCAGTGAAAGGGCAGTGAGAAAGGAAGAGAAGTCTGGGACCACCGCAGAGCTCTGATGAGGAAGGGCTGAGGGAATGGCAAAGCAAGGCAGAAGGGAATAGCTGGTATGGGGTCAGTCAGGGCTGGGGACAGTTTGCTGGTAGGCTTCCCCTGGGGATGTGTGATGATGAGGAAGGAAAGTGCTAGCTGGATCCTACCTGGTGGGAATGTTGTGTTAATGCAGTGCTGGTTACAGGGATTTGTGGTGCTGTGATACACCAGAAGATGATGGATAGGCAGATGAAGAGATATGTACTCTTTTTTGGGGCAGAAATAGAAGAGGTAGATGTCGCTGACTGCAGCAGATTGTGCTTTTAACAAATGTGAACAGCCTTTGGGTAAGAAAGCTGTGAATAATTTCTGTGTCTGTTTCTGCACGCTGCGTCGGTTGCTTATAGAGATGATTAACATGCTTCAACACTGTCACATCTGAAGGTTATGCTGTGAAGGTCCCCTCCAAATCCCCACTTCCACACACCTAAGGCCCAGGAATTTCTCTGTGTGTAGGAGTCCAGCAGGCATCCTGGCCATAAGAGGTGACTGTGTCTGTTACTGTATGTGAGATACACTCCTGTACCCCACAGGAGTGAAAATGGAAAGTGGTTCTTCTCCAGACATCCAAAGGGAACATTCTGCCTCAGCTGTGGCTCTCCTCTTTCCATCTTTCCTATGGATTGTATTTGCTTGCCCACTGGAGAAAAGGAATAGGTAAGAAAAGCCTAATTGAGGAAAGATTAATGCAGTTCCACTGAGAATAAGGGAAAGATTTATTCTCTTCCTCCCTTCTACACATGTCTTGCTATGGACTCTGCCTCACCTAACACAGGTACCTTTATTCATTTACTTCCTGCTGGTCACCTGGGAGAAGCCTGTCTCATGGAATTTATTGCCTTGGCTGCCTTGTTTCTGTCCGTACTAATAGTAAGATGTAGTGAATGCTCATGTATTTGTCTTATTCTCAGATGTGAGTGAAAGGGATTTATCTATGCTGAAAAATATGTACTTTTGGCTTGGTACAGCCAGGAGTTACCGTAAAGAAAACGTTGAAACTGGAGCCTCTGAGCTGGCAAGAAATCTAAAGCTTTGGAAGAGTGGGACCCAGAGGAGCTGCTGAAATAAAGCATCAGGTTCCGAAGGAATGGGCAGCCTTGGGATCCTGCTCCGTGATTTTCTTTCTCTGAGCCCACTCTCACCTTGGGCTGACAATGTTAGCAAGTGATGGAGGAAGGAAATGCTTATTTTAAATGCCTGTTTGATGAAAAACTGTGAGAGGAGATGAGGAAAACATAGGAGCACAATTTAATTTATGTGTAATTGACTCGGGCAAGAGGAAGGGGCCTGGGCCAAGCCCTGCGTGCGGTGTATTCTTGCTAAACTTGTCCTTGAGACTGGCAGATCAGAAAGTCCTTTACAGCTCTTTCTGCAAAGAACATGTTTGAAGGTCACCCTGTAGCATCACTGTAATATTTTACCCAGAAAAGAAGCATCTTTACCCAATTGTCAGACTCTCAAACCTGCCATTGGCATTAATAAGCTTGAAACAGGCCCTGGGCTTTTTTCCCCAACAGCTGCATTTACTGAAATTGTCTATACTTTTCTATATTCAAAATGTCATTTTCATTTTCACTTTTCAGCACAGGAAGGCAGCTGTCCTTTGCTCGTTCATGTACAACCTGCCCTTGACATTTCACAACTTCACATCTTGCCAAAAACAAAACTCCTGAAACAAAGTGCTTTTGGGGTGGTGTGAGTGATGCTCCTGGTCCTGCTTCCCAAACTGCTCCAAAGCTACCACGGACAGCATGGGGACCAGAGGTACATTTAAAAAGCTTTCAGTGTTTCAGCTCTGCTTTCCAAATGAATCTTTTCATACCCTTCGCTTCCCTTTCTTTAAAGTGCAAGTTTTCACTTATAGTCACTGCTATCACCTTTTCCTTCTTCTCTTAGCCCATGCCTAGGAATGAAGGGAATGCTTTTGAACAGAGCAAGGAAATTAAAACAGCAGTATTTATCTTGCTGTACTGTGGCTTTCATTTCCTTCAAAGCCAGACTGCTTTTTAACCTGCAGTTCTCTTTTTTTAGCCCAAGCTTGTGGTTTTGGGGGCATCTACTCAAAGTGTTTTTATTAAGTTCTCAATTGTTACTTTCTTCAGTTTAACTCTATTTTCTCTCACACCTCATGTTCCTTAAAATTGGTTTTGGCTTGTGGAACTGTCTCTTAAACACCAACTAAAATATACTGTTATTTAGTGCTGGAAATGGCTTCTTGTGTTTGGGGACTCTTCTGTACTTTGTACAAATCCTGAGGCTGTTTCATCAGTAGAGGCGTGAGGCTGCCATCAAACTACAGGTAGTTACTTATTCCTCCACTTAGTGCTCAAGGATGTTCTTGTTGAAGAAACTGAGGGTCAATTCCTCTTTGTGCTTCAGTTTGTAGGGCTTTGTTCAAGATACTGAGTGTCCAGTTTGTTGTCATCACGATTACCTACGTTTTTTATATTTACTGATATTACTTCCCTTTTACCCATTTGCTTCTGGCTGCAAGCAGTGATTTAACATTTAATTTAGAAAGAACAAAACCAACCAAACCAACCCCCAAACCCCACCAGATGCAAGTGCTGGTAGCTCAGATGGATGCAGGCTAACCAATATGAAATTCCAAATGTTTTTATTTTTCTGCTGCAATAGATTTAAATTACATCTTCCCTTTTGCTAAGCAGCTCCTTGGTATTTCTCTTGCCATCTTGACTCTTGCTAAGTAATTTTTGCCTTCTCTTTCCTGTTTTTAGTTTTCCATTCTGTGTTTGTTCAAGGATCTCCTTACCAGTGTACCCTTGGCTCACCACAACATAAGAACTATCCAAGATGCCTTAAAGCTTTTTACGCAGCCAGTGGGACACTTACGGATTTCCTCTTTTCCTGTGGGACAGGGAGGATTTCTATTAGGATCGTGAAAGCAAGCCAGGGAAGCAAACTGGGCTTGTGCATGTCTTCACTGCCTTCAGAACTCCTATTAGTCAGTTGATGTGTGCAGTGAACTAATTTTCTACCATTTATTTGTTTCCCTGTATGAGCACACTGATCACATTTAATACCTTTTTGGGGAAAGGAAATGAGATGGTAATTTGGGAGTTATTTCTGAATGACGATGTTCATTTTAAATAAGAAGATTGTTGCCGCAAGGAACTAACGATTGTTTTCACCTCATGAACAGTCAGTAGTATTTGAAAATTATTTCCACTGATCCGTCTCCAAATGACAAAGTGGCATTTCTCCTCTCAATCTGAGATCAATGCGGAGAATTTATCTTAATCTTCCCTGAACCATCCAACCTCCCAGACTAATGGTTGCAATCAGGCAGTGGGCAGGTCACAGATACCAGCCCTGGGGGGGTTGTGACTGTGAGTAAGCAATTTCACAGCAATTTTACTGCAAGACAGGTCACCGAGAGACATTTTAACCTCAGCAATTATTTTTCACAATGTCGATGACATCATGAAAAGAGCCAGAAATGAATTTCTTTGGACAATTATAAGCAGAGATTGCTCTTGAACCTGATATTTATGGGGTGCCAACCATCAGGAGAGGTTATATGGGTCTCCAGAGCAACCCTGCCGGAACTTCGGAGAAGTTCCAAAATAGCAATAATCCATGATTTCATTGTGCATGGCTAATTGTTTTTCCTGAAAGAAAAGCTCATGTTTGGCAGGTTCCTTTGTAACAAGAAGATAGCAAAGGTTGTAAATCCCTGGACAGCTATTACTGCACAATCAGACTTGGTAACTCCCATATATCTCCCCTGGAAACACAGTAATGCGCTGCTGAAGTCAGGGAGAAAATGGGATTTGGGGCCTTTATGAGCTGCACACAGAATCTTGAGACTGTTTTTAAGAAATGATTAGTTAGGAAATAGAGCAGTATGATATAGATCAGTACGATATTTATCAGTGTGTGTATGTGCAATATGTATACAGTGGAGTGGTCTGCAAGTTCACTAATGCAAAAAACACCATGTAGAATGCAATCTTTTTAAACACAATGGGGACAGAAACACAACTGTTTCCCACAGAAACAAATTATTTCTATCACTGTTTATAAGTGAACACAGATAAGAGGAAAAATGTGGATGAATCAAAAATCTGTTGCACTCCACTCAACTAATGTTCCAACCCAAACTTTCTCTTCTCTCATGGAGAGGGAGGGAGTCTCCTCTTTTGGACTAAATCCCTGTTGAATCTTCTCTCTCTCTAGTTAGGTGTCTGAGCATCTAGTTTTCTTATCACTTGGAAACAACTGTTTAGAGATAGGCTTGGTTTTGTCTTGTTCACACGATGGTTAAATGGGATTTATGGTGCCACAATTTATCACAGTAGATATAGTATTTTTTTTCTATTTTAAGCAGGCATAAAGAAGGGCTGGTGAGGAGTCCCCCAAATAATAATTATAATCAGATTTGGATATATAATTTTAAGTAATGTGTAGAATTTGGCTTTACCATATTTACAAAAGAGAAAATTCAATCTGAAGAGCTGCCAGGGGATGGAACAGCCTGATATGAACAGCTCTGAACAGCCATTCAAGGATGACAGGGAAAAGGAAAACCTGTCTTCTGATCAGAGCCTGAAACCAAAGACTGAGAGAGGAGGCAGTTGCACTCTGAACACAGAAATGGTATTAACAGCATGTGGGGACAAGCTTAATGGAAATTAAAGGATAACACTGGAGCTGAACAAATGCCTCCAAGCTGAAAATGGATATGTGTGGGCTGGCTATGAAGCAAAGTTTTCTAACTGATAATGTTGTATTGGCTTGGAGTAGAATTTTAATCTGATTAGCAGAGGAAGGCAAGCAGTGAAGCCTGCCTATATTATAGATGGCTGACAGGGCCCAGAAACATCCTTCTGGTCCTGTATGTTCAATTCCTGCATGCCTACAACAAAGACAAGTCCTGTGCACAGGCTGACCTGCAAAGAAATCAAGTAAAGAAAATTGTAAAGAAAACCAAGTAGCTCATAAAATCCTTGCTGAAATTTCCTATTGCCTCAAATGTTGTCATTCACATTGCAGTTTCATAGATTCAGCCCTTTCTGTTCCTATCAATCTGTTTAAAATGGAGTAAACTAGCAAATGCTCAGTTAGTCACATGTGTTTGTAAATTAATTAAAGATGGGACAGCGAGCAAAGACATTTTCTCTGTTCCAGGATCTCCTGTGGGAGCCCTTTCATTCCCTACTGCTATTTTCCTAAATGACCTCTTCAGTTTTAGTGATATCCAGGTGGTTGCCAAGCTCTCAGGTAACCTCTCCAGAAGGCCTGGCTGGAAAGCTGGCAGTTAATGCCAGGTGGGACTGAGGCCAGGCTCCCCTAAACCAGCAGCTTCTCGGGGTGAACTCATTACCTGCTGGCAGCATTTAAGTGCTCTGTCAGGGCTGTTAGATCCCCAGAGGATCAGTAGGTCCCCGTGCCCATCTCCCTGCCTACCCCAGCCCGTTACTCTGCATGCAGGCACCTCTGAGCTGAGCCAGCACCTCGGGCACGCTGAAAATACCTCTGACAAGAGCAGCTGCTCTTGTCTCAGGAGCATCAGAAGATAAACATGCATTTCTTGAGCAGTTTGCCTCCTGTTCAGTCATTATGAAAATGGGGAGGTAGTTCTACCTTGAATCTCCCTGATTCCTTGTTATTCCATTCACTTAGCTTAGTGTAACCTAAATTTTCAACTTGAGAAAGATTTCAGCTGACAGGCATTATTCATAATGCCCATAGCTTCAACTGTGGCATTTGCTTATAAATAATTTGTATAAAAGCATATGCTTTCCTTTTATAGAGACACGGGAGATAATTCCATTACCAGTAGTTCAGTTATTAAACATATTTATCCACCTTTAAAAAAAAGGGAGTCTGAAAGGCAGAGCAGATGTGCTGTACTGGGAAAAATATTTGGGACTGATACTTAACCCTACTTGTTAAGAAAAGCACGCTATGAAAAGTGTCTCAACCATGTGTGTTTTTCACACCAGAAACTTGTAATATTTCTAGGAGCTCCCCAAAATGGGCATAATTGATAAAACAAGTGCATTACTGGTACTTGATGATTTTAATCTTTTTTTTTTTTGCTTTGGAAAAAAATGAGTAAACCTTGACTGAGGGAGAGCGGAGAACTGCACAGAACCACTTTGCTTTAATCATCTAGAAACTATCTTTTCCTCTAATCAGAGGTTTCAAGGTCAAGTAGATGTCTTCTTATTTTTCAGCTGAGATTGGGAAGGTGATGAGGGAACCAATACAACCAGAATCCTGTCTCCACATCATGAAGTAAAAAAAAAAATCTTACATCATGGATAAACTCATTTTTCTGCAGATGACGGGGGAGTTTATGCATGAGCTATAGTTGTTTATACTTCCAGAGATGCTAAATTACAAATGCAGATGAGGGCTGTATTTTAACACTTGGGAAACAGCTTTCTGAACCCTTTGGCAGGGCTGTTGAACTAAACACAAAGCTTTTATCTCTCTGAATCTCTCCGGGCATATTAATCCTTCGCTTAGAGGTTTGTCAGATGAAAAGCTGCTTGAATGGTTTGATATTTTTTTAATTGTGTTTGAACTGTATTGGTGCTGTGTACAGATCACATAGAGCCAGAGTCAGGACTCCCAGAAAGCTCCTGTGATGCCTCTGAGATATGCAGGACACGGCACTGCCCTGCTGCTGCTGCTGCTGCTGAGAGCAGCGAGGGTGGGGCTGAGGAGCCGCCCAGTGCCTGCAGCTTCAGTGACGAGCCCAGCAGTGGGGTCTGGCACACACTGCACTGTGCAGGAAGGAGTTTGTCTGGGAAGGGCAAGCCAAGCAATTCTATGCACATGGAATCCCAGACTGCTGGGGGCTGGAAGGGACAGCTCAGCTCATTCCACCCCCTGCTATGGGCAGGGACACCTTCCATAGACCAGGCTGCTCCAAACACTGTCCAACCTGACCTTGGACACTTGCAGGGATGGGGCAGCCACAACTTCTCTGGGCAACCTGTGCCAGGGCCTCCCCACCCTCACAGGGAACAATTTCTTCCTGCTTGGCATTTCCTTCTGCCGCGAGAGACCGGGGCTGGAGGGGTCGGTGGCTTGACACAGCCTCGCGTTCCTTATACTCTTAGGCTCGTTGGATCCTACAAATCCTTACTTACCAAGCAATCTTCTCCCATGTAAGTAGCTTTGAGCACTCAATCTTTATCTGAGCATCAGAGCCACGTTTGCTATGAAACAAAATAGGTCACAGTCATTTTTCTGTAAGGCTTTCACCCGACAGATCCACGCCAAAGGTGAGCTGGTTTGCTGGGTTGGAGAGGAAGCCTGCTTTTCTAGGCCAAGTCTTTTGCCAGCCATTCTTAAAGCTTATCATGCCCAGTTATGCTACACAGAAAGGACACTCATTTTTTCAGCAAAATGAGAGAATAGCAGCCTAATTTAATGCAATTCCTGCAATGTCTCTTTTGAAGCTCAGACCGGATTCAGAGATGTTCAGCCTGTTCCAGTTCTGAATGTCTTACTGAGTTTTGAAAAACTATTATTCCAATCTTCCTTTGATTTTAACTTAGTTTTCTTCCCCCTTTTTCTATAAAATTTGGCAAAATCAAAGCGATATCTTTGAAAGTATTTTCAGGAAGAAAACTCGATTGCTGTTTTCTACCTAGTCCTGAAATCAAGCAGTGGGTACAGAAATACAGTGGGCAAGAATTCAGGCCCTGGAGCAGCATTTAGTTCAGTTCGGTAGGAAAGCAGAGAAGTAATTTTGTGCCACAAGTAAGCTTGGTCTCCTTTACAAACCAAAATGTACCATTCCCTTAATGGCAATGCCAGTTTTCCAGCTTGCCATTTGTACACTTGCTCGTTCTTACGCGCTGCAGTATGAAAGAACATGCTCCTTTTGGTACAAAAGAACAAAAAGTGGTGGAATCTCAAGTCCAACCATTTTTTCTCCACTTTTCCACCAGCAACCCAAGGCTTTCTTCGTGCTGAATTAGCCACAAATGGAAAAGGGGGAGAGACCACCTGGATTGTGAATAGCACCATCATTGTACATGAGTAGTGTGGGGCTCTTTGTGTATCGTGCAGGTATAAAAATGTGTAAGAAAGGACAAAATATATAATGAATCTCACTGAAATGGATGATTAATATGTGAACATAAAAAATTAATATATTGTCACAATAGTACAGAAAAGAAAATAAAAATATTTATGATTATACTTACGCAGAACACCAGAGATTATGTAGGGACAGAAAAAAAAAGTGTTTACATTTCATGTTTCTGCATTCTGGTTTTACATTTTACATTGATGATTGACTAGTTCATGGTAGGAGAGAAAAGTGAGAACATGGATAGGAGGAAGAAATGAAATGACAAACCAAAGGAAAAATACTGTAGGAGATTTACAGTGTGTGGTTCAATAAGCCCATGAAAGAATGTGCCTGTTCTTTTTCTACTTTAGCTAACCCATGTAGGTGACTCTGGAAATCTCTCTCCTCTTGTTTTCTTTTGCTTTTCTCCAGGGAGGACATATAACTGTAGGACAAGTACAGAGGGCTGAAGAACAACTATGTCAACAAGGAAGCAATGCAGGAACAGAAACCTGAATCAATATTCAGTCAAACCCTTTAATTATGCAGCTCATTTTGTGCTGATGTAAGTAAATCCTTAATTCTGAAGCAACTTGTGCCTAGGGGAAAGGAGTGGAAGAGACTCTGGTATCCTCACGGACAGCAGCTGATGGGAAGCATGATACAGTGAAGAGAGGTAAAACCTTAACCAGTCTGGAATTCAGGAGCAGTGGAGGTACCCAAGGAGAAGAGAATATAGACCTCAAGAGAAGAAATTATTTTAGAAATGTGTATATATATATATATATGTATATATATATATATATATGGATTTGACCCATCTTTTTGTCAGATGAGAGATCCAATATAAAAGGAAGTTACTGTGGTAAAGAGTGTAAGGTTGTCGTCAGGCCACGGAAAATCTCTTCACAAATGCTTTATTTCTGTGTTGGAGTTCAGGAACAGAGGAATGTAAGATCAAACCAGCTCACATGCTGCAGCACTTAAAGTAGCCTATTTTAAAAATAGAAATCAGATCTGATCTCTCTTTGGGAATAAAAATAAGTCTTGCGCAAAAAGTTACAAGAAGTTCTTTATCAGATTCTGTGGTCAGCAGCTCAAGTGGCTTAAAATGATCAAAACTCCAGTAAAAAAAATTTTCTTTCAAAAGACACTTCAGATTGCTCTGGGTGTGTGTCTGTGCTCAAGTGCTCACAGCATGACCAACATCCAGCCCAAAACAGCTGAAATGGAGGACCACAGCAGCCAACTGTGGGGTGAAACATCACTGTCACTGGGAAATCAGTTACAGCATGTCAGTCAATGAAAGGTAACACCAAATTATAGACACTGTTCCAAAGAAAAAGACTTCAGGGGGTTCCTGGCCTAGAGCCCACCTTGGTGGGAGCTGTGTCTCTTTCTGGGATGCACACAAGATGTCAACACAGGCTTAAAGGGATGGTCCACAGGGCTGAACACCTCCTGGGAGTCAGGAAAGGCAGAGAGCAGTGGAAGAGGCAGCAGCCTGGCAGCTAATAAACAGCACGTTACTCTGCATCTCATAAATCTCCACCAAGTTCATTTATTCTCCTCTGAGAATGAATAACTAATGAGAAGCCTCCTCTTGCCAGTTATTGTAGCACTACACAAGGCGGGTTGGATGTGGAGCTGCTATTAATAGCACTGAACGAGCTGCTAATTGGGCAGTTATGTAATGGCTTTGTTATGAAACCTAGTTTGGGTTTGACACCTTCTGTTTGCTAAAAACAACAGTAAAACCCCCAAACAAATCCAGGGTTAGCAGTTCGTGACATGAAATAAAGGCTGAATAGTTACCGATGTTTCAAAACTCAAATAGAATTTAAAAGGGAGGAAAAATCAATTTGTTTCTCTCAATTCTAAGAGAAGTGAGCTGGAAGTGAATCATTCCACAGAACTGCTGTTCAAAGGGATACTTTGAAGTAACTTTCTCTAATACCTGCCCTGCAAATACTGACAAAAAACCTCCAAGCAACCTGTTTCTGCAGCTTGTGAAGTCTCAGAAACTATTTCTTTAATTTAAAAAAAACTGTGCTTTGAATGAGCACAAACAGAACATATTTTAATGAGAAAGAAGGACCAGAAAATACCTGTGTGACACATACTTGATTTGTGGTACAAATCATGCACTAGGATGAGGCACAAATCTCTGCTCTTGTAAATGACAATAGATAACCTATACAGTTTGACATTTTTAAAGTAATTTAAAAGAAAAAAAGGAGAGAAACAGGTGGGGATGACATTTTGTTCCCTGCTATACAGAAGAAGAGAAGATTGCAGTGCATTAGGAGGGAAGCTTTTATCCAGGGTGGCCCTTTGGAGTGACTCTGTTCCTAGTTACTCTAAAGGCTGGACATCACTGATGCAATTTACAGCACTAGGAGCTGCTCCTCATGATGAAATCCAGCTACTGTCCCCTGCTTGTGAGGTGCTTTTCCTCTGGATACACCAAACACAGCAGCATTCAGAGCCTGCAAGAAGGATCCCTACGGAAGTTCGTAGTTGTATGTGTGTCATAATATAGACAGAAATGACAACTCCTGATCAGCACTGTGCCAGCGGTTGTTTTTTGATCGGTGTTATCCATAATCTTTTGGTGATAGGGGAAATCAAGGCTGTCTCCCCAGAAGGAGCCCACAAGCAATCCAAAGAACACTTCATCTGTCCATCTACAAACACACCTTTGTGCAGAGAAGTACGTGGAATTTGCCTCCAGTTGGGTCACCTCTTACATTTCAGGAAACTGAGCACAGATACTACACTCAGCCCTGCTGACAGAGTTCTTTTCCAATGCTTGTCACTTTACACTGTCTAGGTGATGATAAACCTCCTGATTTATCCAGCACAGTGTGTTAGGAAGGATTTATTCCAAAAAAAGAAAACTCTACTAAGTTCCTTCATTACGAAATTGCCCAGAGGAGGCAGCCAAAGGGCTCACAGAGGCTGGATGCACAATGTCCCAGCACCACAGTAATTACAGCCAGCATGCCTAAAAAGCTGTGATAATTTAGGGTTCAGCAAGTGTTGAAAGGAATAAGACTGGAAATTGGGTGGTCCAGATGGTTCCCACATGTATCCAGTTAATTATCAAGATCTAGAATCTCTTAGCCATTATGTGTGTGTACATATATATCAGTATGCAGAAATACATACAGACACTATTTACTTCATTAGGATATTTTGGAATTACCATGTGGCAAATAATAGAAGAATCTTCTCCTGAAATAACATCAGCATGCTTTCGTACTCCTACACATGAGCTGAAAGGAGTTTTCTCCTCAGTACATGTTTTCACTGGTAGTACAGTTTGTCTGTGTTGTTACTGCTCTTCTGTAACCCCACTTGTGAGAGCAGGAGAAGGCACCAAGCAGCACCTCAGAGTAGTAACGCTGTTCCATATTTCTGTTGTGGTGGTGCTGAAGGGATCCCATAGAATAAAAACTTTGTTACCCATCTCGCTGGAGGACAGAGTTCAAAATTGAGGACAGAGTTCAAAATTAATCCACAGTCCTATGATTGCTTAATTCTCAGTTACTCCGAATTTATGTTGGTATAAATTTATGCCTTTGCAATACTTCAAAAGCTTCTAAAACACTTTAAACCCTGTCTAAATCTTTAACTACTGTTTATGTTTTAAAAACCTTAAAATATTTGACATTGTGCTTAAAATCATGTTTCAATATGGGAATAACGTTGTCCTATGTCTGATAAAATTTTTTTCCTCTGTGGTAGTGTTTTTTGGACCCTTTGCATTGCCTGCCTGCACTGATGGTACATCTACTGCAACTTCATGTGTATACTGCTGATACTTGTTTTTCCCAGGATAAGGCAATCCAAGCCTTCTTGTTGGTAAGTGCATGGAACTAATGTGTGTCTATTGTCTACTTATATCTGTTACCATTTCCTGCTGGATTTATATATATTTCATTTCATTTCATGTGTCAACTCTATTTTAATTGATCTCTGGCAAAGGGTTTTCTAATGGAGAAACTGAGAAGCTACTTCTCTATGGGGATATTATCCAGGAAATACCATATTTTTGTTTCCTCTGGATTTTACCAGGTGTTTTTTTCTTTTTAATAAATGGAAAGCCCTCCCTGTAATTCAGAATCAGAAAAATTTCTAGATACAAATCAGAATGGGGAAGGAGCTTCTGTCAGGTGGAGGAGATGGTCTTCATTTCACTCACCTGAGCCAAGTGTAAGCCAGAAGCAAACACTTTGCACTTTATTGTGTGTCTGGGGAGGATGTAGGCAGAGAACTGATGAATTTGCTTGAGAAAGTGAGAATGGTAGAGCTCATTACAACAGCACTTGGTACCATGAAAGCAGAGGGAACAAGAGATAGGACAAGAAATGGCTTCAAGTTGCACTAAAGGAGTTTTAGGTTGAATATTAGGAAAAATTTCTTCATGGTAAAGGTTGTCCATCCCTGGCACAGGTTGCCCAGGGAAGTGTTGGAGTCATTATCCCTTCAGAAATGTCATAGACAAGTAGGTGTGGTGATTAGGGACATGGTTTGAAAGTTGTGCATATCCTTATCCTTAGGTCTGTTTGCTTTATTCTTGCTACGAGCACTCCCTGCTGTCTGGGTCATGAAACCAGCTGCTGCATTTCTCCTCTACTTAGATTTAAAGCCTCCACACTCTTTTAACTGTGTTTGTCTCAAAACTCAACTTCTTCCCAGTCAACAGTGTCTCCTATGCCCTGGTTTCTTTCAAGATCTTCCCCTTTTCTGACCAAATCTTTTCTCTTCAGTTCAGTCTGTCCAAACTATTGTAATCAAAGTTTTTCCTTTTCTTGCTGCTCTGAGCATGTTCCCCTGCTTATAAAATCTCAGTGTTGGCTTATTTCCCCCATAAAATTCCAGCCTGCCTCTTTATCAGCTCTGGTTAACTCTATTACTGCTCCCTCCTCGTGGAAAGCCTTCTCATCTCCAGTGCTGGGAATGCCTGTGGATGGGAAGCAGGGGGTGTTGTTACTAATTTCCTTCTTCAACTTCCTCCATTGAAAGGATGCTCTGAATCTAAAACGTGTGGTAGATGAAATGACTTGGAGTCACCTCCCTCATTTTTTTTAGGAAATGCCTGGAAATGTTTACAAAAGGCTCACAAAAAGCATTCAGAATGAAGACTCAGCACAATTTCAGTGCTGGCATGAAAGGAGCAGACTCCTGTGTTTCCTGCTTCCTTTGCAGCCCTGGCAGCCTCTATGGAGTGTGTCAGCTGAGATCATACTTAGTTCCTCACCCTGATGATATTGAGGTTGTCACAGCCAGCTTTTCCACATGCATATCTTTCTCTTGGATTTATGTGGCAAGGTAATATTCAAATCAGTCCTCCTACCAGGCCGGAGAAATGCACGAATTTCCCAGAGTCTATCACCGCTGAACCAAAAGTAACAAACCCCTGGGAACTCTGGAAGGAGATACATTTATCCCTTCTGAGTCAGCCAATCACACAGAGTTCAAGACTGGTGCTAAAACTTCCAGAAATCACAGAATCTTGGAATCACAGAATGGTTTGGATTGGAAGGGATCTCAAAGCTCATCTCATTCCAAACCCCTGCTGTGGGCAGGGACAGCTTCCACTAGACCAGGTTGCTCCAAGCCCCATGCAGCCTGGCCTGGAACACTTCCAGGGATGGGGCACCCACAGCTTCTCTGGGCAACCTGTGCCAGGGCCTCCCCTCCCTCACAGGGAGCATTTAATTCACAGCTTGAAATATCTTTTTTAGTAACGTTTATATTTAAAATCCATGTCATGAAAGCCAATGGCAAAAGGTCTTATTCATGGAGTGTTACTGACTCTAATTGCTTGTAAGAAGAACTGTGTAAATAATGGAATATTTTGTTTGCTAAGAATTCATTAAAAATTACTCAGCTCAAAGTAACCAGGACAAGTGCATTAAAAAGAAATCACTCTCTTCAAAAGCATTATTTTAAAGGAGTATTCTTAATTAAGAATACTTCAAATTAAAAAAAAAAAAGGAAAATGTGTTCTTTAAAATTCTGAGATCAAACTTGAATCCTATCAAGAGCATTCCTTGTTTCTTTCCAGTGCAAACAAATGAAAACATCTGTTTTGCTCAGCCTGTATTTTTGTCCTTGCCCCACACAGCAAGATTAAAAATAAGGCATTAATTTTTCATCTCTTGCTCCCTGTGGTGCTTCCAGAGGCAGGAGTTAAGTGGCCAGCAATGCCTCCCAGCCTGTCAGGATGCCTTTTTAGGCCAGAGAGAACCTTTGGTCTCCTGCATAGCAAGAGCGTGACAGAATCACGGAGCTATCAAATCAGTTATTCTGCCAACATCTTTCTGGTTCACTGAGGAGTAAATTAATCCCACCTAAGAGTGCTCCAGCAGCAGAGGGAGAGAGAGCACACACACTGCCCTGCTCGGGCAGCGAGGTGCTCGCCAGGAGCGTAAGTCACGGATAAATAATTCCTTTTCTTTGGGGAACCTTCAAAGATCTACTTCTCGAGTGCTTACGTACACATGGTGGGACAGCTGCAGCGAGAGAGCTTCTCCAGGGGAAGAAAACAAGCCCTGGGCAGGTACAGCAGGTACAGCAGCTCCAAGGAGGATCTCCACAGTCCTGGGATATCTGGGACTGCCACCAGCTGCTGGGGTCAGCCCTGGTTAGAAGGTGGTGGTGAGGGAGCTCATCCAGCAGAAGGCATTGGGACAGGCCTTAGACCACCCTCATGACTTGGAAAGGAGGGAGTAAGTCTCTGGCATGATGTCACCAGTCCTTCTGCCCTCCAAAAGCTTTACTTAGCAAAGTCCAGCAGCTCCAAAGAGAAAGTAAGAGAGGTACAATGCGTGGTGCAGCAGAGAATTCCACACTGACCTGAAATCTGTGCCTCCAGTTCCAGCTGTTACAATGAACTGCAAACCCATGTATTTTCTGTGTGATTTCTCCCAGTTGATCCTCTTTTTTTACCCTGTTCTTACATCTTTCCTGCTTTCCACATATATTTTTGATCTTTTCATTGCTTTCCTGCAGTGATGTACCTCCAAGTGCTCCAGTGTTGTCCTCAGTTGCCCCAAGGCAGTTAAGTGCTTTGCCACAGGAGAATGTGCAGCCCTGGGAAGGACCAAGATTTCTGTTAAAGACCATCTGGTCATAAAGTGAGTATTTATCTAAACCCCAGATTACTCAGGTTTTCTGGGCATTTCCTGCCTAGATCTCTACTGTAAGTGGCTGTTGCATTTGTTCACAAACTAAACATACGTTATTCCTAGCAGCCCTCATAATGAGCTGTCCACACAAATGGACCTCTTGGAAGCTTTCTGACTCGTGCAAAACATAAGAAAATTGAAAATCTGTATTTGCAAGGTCAGAAGTAAAACAAAAACCTCACTTTGGCTGTCTAAAAGTAAAACTGTACCAAGCAAAGACCTAACTGAATAGCCAACTCTTAAAATAAATACCATTTCCTTTGCCACAGTAAGTGTTTCGGTATAAAGTTGAATATATAATTCATTCTACTTAGTTGTAACATTTTGTTAAACTTCAGGAATTTTAAGGGAACGACTTCAGTTTCTTACAGGCTTGAACTGCTCTCTTGAAAACCTTTTGGAGAAGAAAAATGTGCCCTGGGATGGCTTTTAAGCATTTATTTGGTTCATTGTTGAGATCTGACTTTCTTCAACAACAGATAAATTGTTTCTGTGGCCTTAATAGAAATCTGAAGCTCTAACCAGCTTTTAGAATTTCACCTCATGGACCAGATCCTTGGCTGCCATCCTGCCTACTTTGGTCTGCTCAGGAGGAATGGGGAATGTATGAAGTGTTTAAACGGCAGCTACAAATTAAGGTTTTCTTTCAACTCAAGAGTGAACTACAATTAAGACATGATTGTTGTAAGGAGAAAAAAACCCTCTCAACTGAAGTGTTTCCAAGCTACTCATCACTTCCCTACTGTCTCTCCTTACAGAAATTCATCTAGTCCTGTGATACTGATCTTTGTAAACAAATACTTTCTTTCCTTACCTCCTATGATAAAATTCACACTTGATATTTCTCTAGAAACTCCTTGGCCCCTTCCTGTCTTTTTTTCAGATCGGGAAACGTGAGGGGGGAAAAAAAAAGTTGTTTGGTTTTTTTTTTATCTCAGTTTGGATCACTCATCCTTAAAATGACTTTTAAAAAACCACAAAAAAATCAACAAGAAGGTGAATTGAAATTGAATTTAATAACTTCTTCTGAACTTTTTAAAAATTAAATAATAACTGTATGGCAGAGCAATAGGCAGATACTTGGGCCAAATGCTTGTTGTCAGAATATACCATTAGGGAAAAGGTGACGTAGTGCCAGGGAATATGTTTAATTTTTTTTATGTCTGTATATCTGGATGAGGAACCTGGCAGACAACCCCCCTTAAATCCAATCATCATTCTACCCTGGGTGTTCAGCACTGCTGATGGTGTTATTTGTGCAGATATTATACAAAAGGATGCACAACTTCCATGTTATTTTTTTGTTTCAGGGGACTTAGAAATACTCTACTGTTCGGATTGCTTTGTAACGCACATTCCCTTCACGGACGTGGGAATACATCCATTCTTGCTGGTCTAAATTGAAACATCCTCCAGTTTCTCTGTACTGGCACTGCTGCAGTGTTTCCCGGGAGAGGAACTGATGGAGCAAATGCTTTGTACTTGCTCATGAGTTCCAAAGTCCCTTTGCTGCCACCTTTATGTCATGAATTCAGTGTGTTTGTACGAGGCAGGGCTGCCTCACCCAGAGGAAAACTACCTTCGTACGTAGGCTCTGGCGTTCTTGTTGTACATTCATGTTCTTTTTGGGAAGGGTTGACAGGTTTTAACTCTTCCTATGAGACCACAGCTCTGGATGCTGATTCTGGAAACTCCAGAGGTTTAATGTAAAGCCCTTTGTGGGTGTATTTTGTGTGTGTGTGTCTTCTCACTTACCAAAATGAGGAGGGAGATGCTCCAGGCTGCCTTTTGTAGTGGAGCTCTACTTGTACCCAAGCTGCTGCTTAAAGCCCTTGGTAGGTGTGGATTTAACTCCTCACTCGGCTCACCACCACTCAGTTGATCAGAAAGGAGCAAAAGCAATTCAGGTTTATAAAAAAAGGATTAAATGCCCTTCGGGTGGCCTGGTGACCCCGAATTCTGTGTTCAAGTTACAGCCCCAAGGCTGCCAGAGCTCAAGGAGCATTTGGACAACACTCTCAGGCACAGGGTGGGATTTGTGGGGGTGTCCTGTGCGGGGCCAGGAGTTGGGCTTTGATCATCCTTGTGGGTTCTTTCCAACTCAGGATATTCCGGGGTTCTGTGAACGAGACCGAGATAGCCGTTTGCTGTGACATTTCACACGTGTCCCCAGCCCTCCCCGGCGCTCTGCGCAGCAGGCACGGCGTTATTCCACGTCCTGGCGGTCCCCTGCCGCGGGATAAATCCCGGGGCTGTTCCGCGTCGCGGCGGTGCGGGGCTCGCTGTGCGCGGTCCCTGCCGCGGGTCCCTTCCCGGGCGGGCGCAGCTGCCCCGCGGCCCCGCTGACGGTCGCGACCCGGCGCACGCGCGGTGTGCTCGTGCCCCCCCCTCGCACGCGGCCGGGGCCGCCGTGACGTCACGAGGTGCCCGGGGTGTGTGTCCCCCCCTCCCCGCGCGCGGCCGGAGCTGCTGTGACGTCACGAAGTGCCCGGTGCGTGTGTGTGTCCCCCCCTTCCCTCTCCCCTCCCTCCCCGCACGCGGCGGGGGCCCTGCGACGTCACGACCTCTTGCCCGCGAGCGCGCCCGCACGCGCTTCCCGCCGCGCGCTCTCCCTCGCGCTCGGGCGAGGCGTGACGTCACAGGCGGCCGCTGAGGAGCGGGGCGGGGGGGGGGGGGGGGCGGGGGGGGGGCGCGCACAGGTGCATCCGCCGCCCTCAGGGCGCCTCCCGCCGCCGTCCCGGGGCAACGCCTGGGGAAAGGTCGGTGTCCGCTCCCGGGAGGACGCAGCTCAGGTTCTCCCCGTGCCCTGAGAGACAGTGTGAGTCTCCCATCGGTGTCACGCCGTCCCCGACGGCAGGGAGGCGCGGGCCGGGGTCGCTAGGGGGAGGCACGGCACCGGCGGACGGGCTGAGGCGAGGGGGGAGCGGGAGGGGAGGGAGCGCCGCGCCCCCCGCCCCGGTTTTGCTTTCCCTTTTGCCGCTACCTTTCCCTGGCGGGCGTGAGAGAGCGGGGGGGATACGTACTTATTTATTTATTTATTTACTTATTTATTTATATATTTGTTTGTTTGCTTCCCTAAAGGGTTAGGGGAGAGGGAAGACCGAAGGAGGGCGCGGAGGCAACGCCGTCACCAGAGGAGGCGGTGGCGGGGAAGAGGAGGAGGAGGAGAAGAAGCCGGCGCGGAGCCTCGCCTCACCTCGCCTCGCCTCACAGCCCCTCCGCCGTCCCCGCCTCGCCGTCCACGGCCGCCGGAGTCACCGGCGGCCGCCCGTCCTCATGATGGCCTCGACCACCTGCACACGCTTCACCGACGAGTACCAGCTCTTCGAGGAGCTCGGGAAGTAAGGAGAGAAGGGGGGGTGAAGGCACCGGGGACTGCGGGGGTCGGTGCATGAGCCCTGGGGGGACCCGCGCCAGGGGCTCTCTCACCGCTACGAGAGCCCCACGGGAGCGCCCAGGCTCCAGCCATACGGCCCTGGGGCGGCGAGGGGCTCTGGGCGGGTGGCGGGGAGCTGCCCTCAATGCCCCGTGCCGCTATTTATTATTATTTATTATTTACTGTTGTTTTTAGCTACTAGGTTGTCGCGGGGTGGGGGTCTCGGTCTGTGAGGGGTCTCGGAGGGCGGCGGGCGCCCCCCAGCGGCGGGGCGGGAGGCACAGCCCTGAGCGCCATGTTGGGTGTCACCCCCCACGGTGTCACCGCCGAGGGGGACACGGCCACCGCCGCCCTGTGTCCCCCCGCAGTGTGCCGGCATGGACACAGTGAAAACCCGCCCGCCCTCCGCTCCAGCTAGCGGGATTGGTCGCACGGCTTCTACCCCGCAGAGTTCACTGTTCAGCTGAATAAAATCAATGCTGACCGTCACTGTCAGAAAGTCAGAAAATCCCTTTTATTTTTTTTTTTTAATTCTGGCAACATCACGCCCCTCCGTGCAGCCCGTTAGCTGGTAATGGCAGCAGAGTGTTTCAGTTGGACTGACACTTTGCCCGGTTTTGGTTTCCAGAGGGGCATTCTCCGTCGTGAGGAGGTGTATGAAAATCACCACAGGACAAGAGTATGCTGCCAAAATCATCAACACCAAAAAGCTTTCAGCCAGGGGTGGGTATATTTTAACCTGGTGTTTATAGTGCCTCCTCCCTGTTTCTTGTGTTCTTTAATGTGCTAAGCATTAGGAAATAATAAAAATAGCTGCCTGTTTTAACAATTTTTTTAGTACGATTTTAATTATTATTTCCTTGGTTTGCTTTTTTTTTTCCTTTTTTTTTTTTTCTATATTAAATGTTTCATGGATTGACTGCATGGAAGTCAGAGGTTGTTGTAAAGCATTTCAAGAAAAGATGTTCAAGAACTAAAATCTAACGTAGTCTCTTCATTCTTGTATCTAAGTAATTTGAGTCAGAAGCATTTTGCAAGTTTGTGGGGGTTTTTTAATGGGAGAATGGTCAACTATAGGTTTCCATTACAGATTATATTTTAAACATTGTAGCTTCACTGAATTCTGTGTTCCCATTGCATTTAAACATGAACATTAAGGCCTATCTGACTATGAGTTTATGAGGAAAAGTGTACTTTTACCTCGTATTAAACTTCTTTGCGAGAAGAAAATGATAAGGAAGAAAACTGTTTTTGAACTAATCGTTGTGAAGTAAGTCACTCTGATGAAGTGATGAAGACTGTTACTGTTACAACGCTGCTGCACGGCTTGTTTCTGCCCTCCTGTGATGTGTGTTTCCAGCAGCTTGTCAGCAGCAGTGGCCAGGTTATTATGATACATTGTAGGTAAATATACACATGGTGTGGGCTGTTGTTGTGGAAAGGGAGTCTTGGCGGTGCCGTGTCAATTGCTTGTTGATTTCCAGTTGGAGTGCCTGTATTTGGGTGTCGGGGATTAGGGATCGCTCGCCCTTAACATAATCTGTGTTTTTATACGAATTTGTGAAGAACATGGAGGTGAATAAGTAAACAGTGTCAGAGTGTAAACATGTTTGTGGCTGGTCTGCTTCTGGCCCAAAGGAATCGCTGCAGGTAAACGGCAGTTTGAAGTCATTAAATTTAAACATAAAACATTGTGGAAGATGTTATGGCGAGTTCTGATAACATTCTGCTCTCTGATAAAGATCTTTCAATTACTTTTATTTGTAGTTGGTGAAAGCCGTGTGAAAATTCACTTTTGCTGGATTTTAGTCTTCTCACTCTCACTGTGAGATTCTTTTTCCTTTATTTTTGAAAGGTTACTTAAATTTTTTTTTGTACAGTTATGGGCTTGAAGGTAGGTTAAGAAATTTATAATACTTGAGATAAAATATTTTCTCAAGTTTTCTTCAAACAGAATGGTTTTTTTGTTCTTTAGTACACTAATGTGATCTGTTGAATTTTGATGCTTAAAACACCACACTGTGTGTGATTTCATAGATGTGAGTAATTTTCAATGTGAGAAGCCATAACAAAGTCATCATCAGGTTACTGGTAACAGGTGCTGAACCACGTGCCAGTAGCTAGGTTACCAGTGTGCCATGGATTACATGTGTGATGGGATAAATCCTGGAATGGTAGGCTAAATGAGGAAAAACTGGGTCTTTCTAATTACTCATCATTTGGATTGCACTGTGTTGCAAGCTGTAATTTTTGTACTTTGTTCATGCAGGACCAAGTTGGTCCTTGATGTGCTCTGTTAAAGAGTGGAAGCACATTTGAGAGAATTTGGCTCATAAAATGGAATGAGGCAAATTTCACACAGATTTTTCTATAGGTTCAACCCGTAAAGGAAGGGGTTACACTTCAAAGCTGAGCTGTGGAATAACCTTTCATATCAGAACATGTGTGGTGTCAAGTCCATGAATGCAGGGAATGCCTTTCCATCTCTGTTTTCAGACATCCCAAAAATAATTGCAAGTTTTTTACTTGGTTTGTTTTTGTGGAGGTTGTTTTGGGTTTTAGCACTTTGAAATCTACTAAGCAGTTTCTGAAGAGCAAGCTTCTTCGAGAAATCTTTAGAGTCTTCTGAGGCAATTTTTTAATTGCAGAAAGGTACACTTGAACGGTACTTGTGGTGCAAAAAAACTAAACAGGAAAAAGCCTCAAACTGTGATGCTTTCTCCTGTCTGATAATGGGGATGCAGTTTATAACTGAGGTGCTGCTTTGAAATCTAAGTTTTGTTCTGCTCTATCTGAATTGCTGTATGAGGAGGTAGCAGTTCATTTCTGTGTGTCAGACCTACTGAAATACCCATTCCAGTGTCAATCATTGGGTCAGCTTCATCTGTGAGCAGAGTTAAGAGGAAATGTGTCCCTCGTATAGTGCTTGCTTACCTTGAAGTCTTTTAAATAAAATGTCAAATTTGGGCCTTCTTGCTTCCCACACTGGACAAGAGCAGTTCAGTATATGATATGGAGGAGTCAAGACTCTCAAGACTAAATGAAACTTCTTTAAAGTAGTTTTGAAATTAGAAATTTTTTAAGTGGCTTCAGCCCAGTCAGAGCAATAGTTGTCTTTTCTTCCCCTCTTCATCTCAGCCATAAATATTCTTGGAGATTTAACCAAATTTGCATTTTAGTGGTCTTTCTAAATTCGATCTGGTCACTAGGTAATGCCAGTGAAGGTGTGTTCCCATCAGTTTCCCTGTATAGTCACAGGGAGATTTCAGGCTAATTGCCTGCGTGCAGAGGCTTGGGCTTTGGCTGGAATTTGGAGGGGAAAAGGGAGCTGTGCCCCCTGTTCTAGCAGAAGGAGCACTGGTGCTTTCAAGTTGATGGTCAGTTATTTAAAGAACTCCAGTTCTGTGATTTTCTGGTTTTACTAGTAGAAGTAATAAATATTTGCAGTTTGAATCTATTTTAGTATAGCAAAAATGCTTTTGCTTGTTATGATTGCATATATTCTCTTTTTTAAGTCTTCTTAAGATGCTCTTCACAGTTTTTATCTTGGTGTTTTCTAAGTCAGCTGGAGCATTAAACTACTAGAATATCAACAGCTAGTTTGGTATCAATAGATTCTGTTCTTGCAGAAGTTGATTATACTGCTGATTGTAAAAAAGGAAGGGCAAAAAGAGGTGTGTTACCCCTCTAAAATTAAGTGCAGCAGTGAACGAGCACACACAAAACCGAGAATAAAGTGAAGAACATTAGTTTGCTGGTTCTGGGTCCTGTATGGTTTTATCTGATTAAGTCTTTGGGATTTCTTTATTATTCAGTAAGGGCTTGGGCTTGTCTGTGTTGTTTCTCATATGCAGAAAGTCATGCAGATAAAAGTGAACTTTTGTGAAGTTACTTTTCCCGTCTCTTCCAAATACCAGTAATGAGCAGATTGTCTGTTTCTTTTTGCCATTATCTGTACCTCTTTTTTCTTCTCTTTTGAGAGTCTTCTAGCTTTGAACCAAATTGATTTCAGGTAAACAGATCCATTTGCTTAAAAGGTTTAGCCCTCATTTTTGGTGTTAAAGAAAAAGATAAGAGTTTGCTTCTCTGATCATATTTGTAAAGGTGAATCACTGATAGATTTTCACTGGGTGTACCTATTGCCAGTAACTCTTGCTGACAGTTTCTGGTGACCAGAAGCCCGGTGCCTTCGGTGCAATGTGACATTGTCTGTGGAAGGAGGAGGATGTCCCAGTCCCTTTTCTTTTCTGGGGAGCTCGTGTAAGAAGCCTGGGCATACCTCTGCCCGCCCTTGGGTTGCTGCAGCAGAGCTACGAGTGCTTTATTTATGAGCATATGTGCTACAAGGAGTAACGTCAGAGTCAGCTGGAGGTTATTGCTGCTCCCTGAAAAGCTCTCATGAGCTTTCAGGGACCTGCCATTCCATTAGCTGCAAGCCTGGGAGGTGTCACTATGTATTTATCTTCCTTCTTAGCAGGAAATTTCCCAAATCTTTTTCAGCATTTCTACTATTCTTTCCTATGAGCTCGTGACTGCAGGTGCATGGCACAGCCAGAGGGACTGGAGTGATTGCACTCACCTGCAGCCAGCTCTGATGGGTGCGGAGGCTGCAAACCCCACCCTTTGGGAACAGCATGTTGTGCAGTACTGAGTAACTGGGCTGTGGGAAGAGTGTTTCAGTGTCTAAAGCTCTCCAAGTAGGGCACCTCATGATCCCTAAAGTGATTTAAAATACATTAGGGAGATGAATGAAATGGCAAGCATATATAGGGTAGTATTTTTCAGCACAGCTTTTCGTGACACAGAGATAAACGTTTTTGATGTGTCACTAGACTAACATTTCCTTTAGTCAGGTAGCTTGTGTCAGTCCGTGCCAGATGTTGTACAGGAAGGCAAGCTCTAATAAGGCTTCCAGTACTCCATAGGAGGAGAAAATAATTCTTTCTAATCTAGCTCAAGATGTTAATCTCTGAAGCACACATTTACCTGTGCTGGTTTATTACAACACATGTATTTTTAATGCTAAATTCTGTTCTTATGTACTCGTGACGTTACTCCCACTCAGACAGGACTGTCCTTCAGGGCATTTAGTCGTCAGTGAGGCAGATTTTGTCTTTGTGAGGACAAGATTTAAGCTTGGGATTTTAGTGGTTTTCTTCCATGTCTTGCTGTAGTCTTATTTCTCTGGCTAATAACCTGTTACTAAGAGTGTTTTAAAACTGTTTTTCCCTAGTATGTAAGAGGGCTCACCTGCTAACATGCAGTTGCCCTTTTTTAACATTTGTGCTCAATGTTTGTGTCCAGCTTAGTCATAGCATTCTTTTCAGTTTGACATAGTTGTAACACAGCACATTCATTTGAATGTTTATCTGCAAGTATTTGTTTAATTGCAAATTACGGTAATTTAGCAGGCTACTGGTTCTGTTGAAATTGACTCCATTCAGACAGTTCAGGGTAGTAGGGAGAGAAAAGTGTTATTAAAAAATACCTCTCAAAAAAGATTTCTGGTTAGGTACTCTGTTTTGTGAAGGTTTGGAGCTTTTTATTCTGTTTTGGGTTTAGGTTATATTCTGTTTTGCTGTTAGTAAAAACCTGAAGAGCTTTCAAATACCAGTGAGAATGATGACTTTGAAACTCTGTGATGAGTGTTGGTTGGTAGTAATTTATTCTACCAGTTCAAACTGGATTTGAAATGAAATGTACTGGCAGTTCATAGTTAAATTATTAATAACAAATGCTGTATGATTTCAGTAATGTCACTTCTGGAGTTTTTGCAAAAGAGTTATTTACTCTCCGTTGCGACTGGAATTTCTCTTAGAAAGGCACGGAGGGTAAAAAGGTGTTTGCATCATCTGTCAGCTCAGTTTCAGCAAGCTCATTAGGGAAGGGGAGGGAAATATGTAAGAGGGGATTCTTGGGGACTTATTTGGTTACTTCTCTCCAGCCATTTTCTGTCAGAAGTTATGCGTTTTGGCACTGATATGTGCTCCTGTTCTGTGTGTTCTCTTCCTGCAAACTGATTACTTAGCTGTGCATCTGAATAGCTCCACTTGCAAGATTGCCTCTGTTGGGAGAGAAGGGAGAATTTAGATGCAGGGGAGAATCCAAGTGGAATACCTCTACTGAGCTTCCACATCCTGATACTGAAATAGGGATGTGTTCTGTTCCTCCTGGTCTGAGAAGGAATGTTTTGCTCTGTTCAAATGGTACTTCTGAATGAAAGGTTTGGGTCAAATATGAAAAGAAGGAAATGAACGCAATGGTCAACACTTTGCATTTATCGTAGATTGGTTCTGTTTGTTTGCACATAATACCATACATAGAAAACATTGTTTTATGGGAAACCACAGGCCAGCTCAGGTGTTTGTGGCTTGGATCTGACCTCACTGACAGCCAGGTAGAAATACACTTGTTCCTGGAAGGACTGAGATTAGGTGCAGAACAACCCCCCAGAAATCCAATTTCAAAACTTAACTAAACAGTGGAATTGAAATGTGAAAATCCTGCCATATGTAGGCATGTATTGATCCAAATGCTAAACATTTATGCACCTTCTCAGGTTGTGATTAGGGGTATGTGAAGTCGTCTCTGCTATGTTTATTCACACTTCCATGATTCCACAGTCTGGTTTGGGGTTTGAATTTATCTTTTTTTTTTAATTTCCATTTTTCCCATAATTGGGGAATATCTAATCTAAGAGACTGAAATGAAAGTCAGTGAAATATTTTGCTTTGCGAATGTATGTGCTGCCAAAAGAGTGCGTTTCATGTGTCTGTCCTTCGTTTGACCTCCGGAGAAATGTAGGCCAGGGTGTTTGATATGTCCAACTTCCTCCTTTGTACACATATATTGCACATTTGTCAAATGTTTTGTAAGGATATTGTGGGGGTTTTGGGGAGATTATGTGAGAAATATGACTTCCTCTGTGCTTTGAAAAAGGTTACTAGAGAACAAAACCCTAACTTAACGGTGGCATTAAACTCTGTTTAATTCCTTATTAAAAATAATTGTGCTTTGAATTTGAAGAAACATCTGCTGTGTTGTGGAGAGGCACAGGAATCCAATCTGTCTGTTTATTCCTTGGATGCATTGAGCTTGTGTATATCTTGGAGTGCATGTTTGTGCAAACTCCTCATCCGTTTAATCCTTGTATTAGAAGAAATGTCTTGCGCATGGTATTGGGGAGAGTGGAGAATTTGTGTGATTTGTGTGACATGGCGTTGGTATTTTTTTCCAGGGAGACAGTTGTGCTGTTATCCAGTGTCATTTTCTAGATTGCTGTCAGCTTGTTCTGAAATTCATTTGAGTTGTTAGAATCAGAGAAGTCACTTTTAAGCTTTGCAGCCCTGGTAATTTCTGTGGCATCTCAGCAGAAGCTGCTGGATGTATTCTGCTCTACTGAGGGGTTACTTAATTTCTCTTGAATCTGTTCTTCTAGATGCCACTGGATAGAAGCAGTAGCTGTCAGAAAATCCAGAGAATGGCAACTTTTGCAAATTTGCAAGTGTGTCTTATCCCTGATGGAGTTTTTTTTCTAATCCGGGGTCTCTTTAGTGGAAATTGGGAAGTATAAATGGTGCTATAGCATATATTTGTTTTTTCTAATTAGGTTTTTCAGTCTAGAGATCATAGGTAATGTGCTGAGCAAACTATTTACAGAGATGTTTGTGCGATTATTGGTTTAAGTTGGTTGTATTTAGTAGAAAGGAGCTTTGTCTACCTGGTGGTTTGAGGTAGCTTCTGTTACATGAATTCCTGACCTTTTGTCAACACTTTCTAAGTATTTCACAGGAAAATTTCAGAGTAAAACATGGAGGCTTAATTTAAAAAAAAACCAAAACAACCCAAACCTCTCAAAAGTAACAAAGTATATTTTAATAATTAGAAATGTGATGCTGTGGATATTTGCTGCTTGAGATGAAGCATGTTATCTTGTGATAAGAGGCTTTTTTTTGTTGTTTTCACCAATAACCAAGAATTTATCACTGCTAAATGTATAAAGTTAAAATCCTGGTGATGCTTTCCAAGAGAGCTGGCATCCATAAAACCAGAATTAATTTAGGTTTGGCAGTCACTTTCGACTTGAATATAGAGTGTACTTGTAAATGTTCGCAACTGGTTGTGGGGTTGCTTTTGCTCAGTTCCAGCCGAATCAGTCATTTTGGGCTATCGGTTGGACAGTCTCTCCCACTGTCCTAAATGTGCTCTGTAGGGAGTTGGTTCTTTTTACTGTGCAGCAGTTTTGACTTTGCCGACACACAGTTGGCGCTACTGTGAAAAGCAGGGTTGTGGTCACCTTCCACTGGATGGAGAACTTGACCTAAACCCATCTTTAGTCAGAGGTTATGATGTGCAGAATTAAAAACTTCAGAATCTGATCTATAATGAAAACAAAGGGTATGAACTGAGTGTTTGCTAGATTGAGCGAGCGGGTGCATGAATTTGGACAGATGCGTATTGAAGAATGTGTTGAACTATGGCAGTTAACTCCGGGTTGTGTGTGTGGTCTGCAGGCAGGTTTAGCCCTGCTGAACAACTCATCCAGCCCCATGGCCTCCAGCTGGCAGTGCTCTCACCTGGGAAACTGGTAATTAATTTGCCTAGCGTTCCGGGCACTCACCGGGTCATGTGGCACAGAGCAGGTGTCACACATGCTCCTGGCCCTGCGCTCCAGGGAGCAGTGCACCCTGCCCAGCTGGGAGCATTAACAAGCCTTCATGCAAGTGCAAAGGGTAGCACATATCTGCTGTAAAGTTTTCATCATCTGAGCACGTGTGAGGGGGAGAAAAGGAAACTTAGAGCCTCGAAGCTCATATTTGTGGGCAGCAATTTACTGCCTGTGTTTTCAGAACTTTGTTCCTGATTTAATTGTAGTTGGGAACTGCTTACTTGTAAATTTTCCACAATGTGAATGCAAGTGTTGCAGCAACAGTCACGTTGCATATTCATGTAGCTGCACAAACAGATGGGGTTCCTACATAAAATCCATATTTGACAATCTGATGGGATTTGCCAAGGCTAAGCTTTCATTTAAATTTTAACCTCTTGAAGAGATAGGTTTGTGATTTAATGAGTCAAGAGAGGCCTTCAGGTTATTTGTATTGCACAGCAGATTTCAAGCCAGTGCTTAGGTGTGATTTTTGGTTTGGGAGACTTCTTGTAGGAATGGTTTTAATGGGCTGTTGCTCGTTAGAATAAGTACTTGCCGGATTCAGAGATTTCTCTTGAAACCTTATTCATTTGGCTGATGTTACTCATATCCTGCAGAAAGTGAAGGTGTATATGCAGTTGTAACATGGTGTAACACGGACAGACTGCTGCTGCTGTGGTACTGCCTTGCAGGGAGGATTTTGTTCTGTAGGGCAGATGACCTTTGGTTTCCCTCAGGGCAGCTCCAAGTGCTGCTGAACTTTGGTTATTAAAACTCACTTAAAGACCTGCTTTACACCTTTCCTTTTATCAAAAGATATCACTAATGTTAAGTGTCTCCAAGATACAAGTAAGGATCAGTGCAGAAACCTTCAAAAACTACATTTTCCAATAATTTACAAAATGCTATAGTTAGAAAAATGAATAGCTCATCTTGGTACTTTTTATACTGAGTTCTCTGCTGCTAAAATAAAACCCCCTTGGGTGTAAGGTAGCTTGCCTACTCTTTGCATTACATAGCGTGGACAGCTAGGATTTTGTGATTAGGATTGCACTGATAAATGCTCATGGGACTAAATGCCTTGCTGATTATGGCATAAAACTCCTCCTTTTTTCAGGACTTTTTAGTATCACTGCTCCAAATGGGGGAGGGGAAAAAAACGGTTTTCTGTCACATTTTTGTATCTTTTCATGGTGCTTTGATGATATTCATCATTGAAACTCAGTAAACTTTCTCATGTTAAAAACGTTTCTAGTTGCTCCCTCTTTCAGTTAAAGCCTCCTGGTACTCTGTTAATGTGGGGGAAGTGTAAGATTTATAGGGAGATATGTACTGGTGCGGGGTGGAAGAGCTTCCAAAGCCCAGTGACATTTCTTTTTATACCTATAGCACTCCATGGTCTTTCATGGCTATTGCATTTTTGGGGGCAAGGAAGAGGAAAAAGAGGCCACTGGTTCAGTGCTCTCTGTGTGTGCACGTGCACACGTGAGATGCAGAAAAAGATCTGGCAGAGCCTGTGTGTACCCAGCCAACTTGTTTGCTGTAGGAAAATGATTCATGCTAAAAGAGCTATTAACTTAGAGTCGTTTTACTTGTAATGAGGGCAGGAATTGGTGTCTTTAAATTCTTATTTATTTGTGTTAAACACGATTTATCTCTCCAAATGAAGTAATAAATTGCTTTCATTGCCATGTTAATCAAAACATGTAATGAGATTAATTTTCCCAGAGCAGAAGTTGTTTATGTATGGTCCATCCCCTCTGCTAGGAGCTGTGTGTTGGTATTACAGATGTTTTGGGGACCAGATCGGTGACATAGCTCAGCCTTGTAGACTCATGGTGGGAAGCTCAGTATCTCAGAGATCCTTTGAGGACACCCGAAAGAAGGGGACAATGACTCATAAATGAAGTGTATTTCAAGTCTTTAATAGGTGCAGATATTTTTAAGTTTCGAAGTAATGGAATTTAGTATTCTCTCTACATTTTTCAAATTAGTTATATTTTGGTCCTAGGGTGTTCGTGTAGCCGTGTAAATCTCACAGCTGTTACATCCCAACGTTTATACTCCTAAAAGTACAAAATATTTGAAAAAAATATTTTCTTTGTTCTTTAAATAGGATTCATTCACCTCCATCACCTTTAAATAGAGTTGATTCCTCTGTTCCTAACTGTCATCTTGCTTAGATAGTTTTGAGGGATAAGGATTGGTCTTCTCCTAATACTCAAAGGAAAGTCAAGTTTAGAGTCATGTTTTTGTCTTCAGTGGTCTGTTCTTTGTTACATGAAACAGGAAAACCAGGTCTAGTAAAACTGAAACCTTCCACTTCCAAATCATGTTTATCTGCTGTGAGACTTCTGCAGGACAGGAGAACATCTGAGCATTTATCACCTGGGGCTGGCCTTCAGTGAAAATTAGGAAATGAAATTAAAGTGTATTCAAGGTGAAGTTGAGTCCTTCAACAGAATAAATAATCTGATTCGGTAATCAAGCTCTAGCTTAAAAGTAACTGGGGAGGTGACTGGGTTGGTTATTTTCACTTTACCAAAGACAGAATTTAGTATTGCCCTCTTTTACTTCAAAGACTTTTCTGATTTACAGCCCAAATTTAGTCATGGACAGTGTTTGTTGTCTGTGCCTGGGCTGTCCTTCAGAGAAGGCTTCATCTTTCATCAGTGTATTTATCGAGGACGATCTTGTTTGCATTATTTTATGTAACAGCCGTCTTCCCTTAGCTTCCAATTGTATGACAGACTTGCCATTATTATGGCCATTCTTCTTATGCATCCTATAAGCTAATTTATATATTTATATGTCTTTATATATAATTTGTGTATTTTTATGTGTCTTTAGTATCACGTCTGTATGGGAGGGTCTTGTCTGGTGAATTCCAGTGTTTATTTACAAATTGATTTGGCTGATTCTGAGGCTGATGCTGAAGGAACTCGTTCAGTAATTTTGCTGCAGCTTTTCCATTCATCACTAGGTTTCCTGTCACCTCTTTTGCTAGTTGTCTACCAATTTCAAAGCTAGTTTGGTAATCTCCGTTTTTACTAATCCCCAGATGCCTCATTTTCTTTGTTGCTGCATCCTAAACATTGGAGCCTGGCAGGAGGCTTTGATCCCTGTCTGGAAAAATTCCCCAGAGTACTGTTTTAGAGGACTTGCTGTACCCAAGCAGTAACTGATATGCAAAGATGTAGGTAGCTGCGGGGTTTTTTTGTAGAGTTTCTCAGATCATGCGTGTTGAGGCCTAAGTCCAAACCCATTTCTTTCCATCACAGCAATGTTGTGCAGTTCCTGACACAGTAGCTTTCTATAGCCTGCTGTTACTGTCGCCTCTGTGCAAGGTCGAGTGGAAACTGCTGTGAAAATAGCTCCATGAAACAAAGCTAAATTAGGAATAGTTTCTGTTGAGTGTTGATTTGTTTCTGCGACCACAGATGCTCATTAGTCAACAAAATGGCTAAAGAAACAGAAAACTCTGTAAATGCTCTAAGAGCACCATAGTTCATTGTTTAAAGTTGTATTGATTCACATACTAAATAAACTGAAACACTTTCAAAATGTTACTAATTGTTTACTGGTTCAGTCAATAAGATACAGTGTGGAAAAATGCCTAACTAGCTCAATAGACGTTTTGAGGGTTTTCCCCAAGGCGTTGTATGGCCATTTCTTTTTCTTCTTTCTTTTTAAGTTTAGAGATCCCTTTCCTCCATGTTTCTCAAACTGTAGTTTATAGGTAGATGGTGTTTGTAAAGCTGCGATAGTGGACAGCAGAAACTTCCTGAACAGAGAAAATGCCTGAGCTCCTGGTACCTTGCACTGCGGTTTGTATTTGTACGGTTTTGTGAGGAAATTCTGGCAGGTACCAGTGACTGTGTTGGTTGGAGTGGTTGCGTAAGAGGACTCGGATGCTGCTTGTCCCAGGTTTGAAGTCTTGAACTCGGGGAATGTGTTTTGGGGGTTTTTTTCAACAAAAAAGTTCATTCTAGTGATACCAAGTCTCTACAGTCTGACCTTGAAAATGAGGTGATTTTACATAAACCAGCAGTGGTTGTGTATTGAGCAATAACATAAATGTGACATGTAACATGCTGAGTTTTGCCAACAGGTAGGAGTATTCATGAGATCAGCATCTGGGTTTGCATCTGCCCCCTTTTCTTTCCTGTACTGAAAATCGGCATTTTTATTTAAAATTGCATGAAATAGGTTTTGAAATAAAATTTTTTATTAGTAGCACACAGGAAAGTTCCACATAAAGGTACATGCTTTGTCTGTTTGGCATAAACTTTTTTTAAAAATTGAGTAGTGTTTGTATAAATATGGGAGATGTGTATATAAGTGAAAGGAGTATTAAGTTCCTTGCTTTTGTAAATATTTTGGTTGATTGACTGATTTAACTTTTTGAAGGGGAAGCATGTCCCTTGATGTTTTATTTTTTACTGGATCCTAGTAATGAACAATGAAAACCGAATGCTACAGGGATTGTAAACCAGAACAACAAAAAAACTCCTGTTGTTTTTAGTGAAGTGTTTTGGTCAAGATTCTTGTTGCACCCTGTCTGACTCAGATCATCCTCATTCAGAGGGAAGAAGGGAAGACCTCCAGAAGGCGCACAATGTTCCCTTGTAGGACATGTTACAAGCTGTAAGAGTTAGTTTTACAGAAAGGGGGGAAAAAAGAAAAGATAACGGCTTGTTTCCAGTATTGAAATCCAAACTGGAGGTATGAAACACATCTACAGCAATCCAGAATTAGCACTGCCTCAGTCAGTAAATAACAAAATTCTGCAGTCATACCAAGTTAATACTTAATATTGTCAGACTTAAACAGCGAAAGTCAGTGGAACCAGATCCATATTTTTGTCATCTCTCTAATATTCATCAGATCATGCAGGTTCTAGATAAAAAATGAGATTACAGGAATGAGAACAGAACTATATACCTAATGCTACAATGGCGTTCTTCTCAAATCTTAGTAACGTAACAAAGCTCAGATACCTGAAGTTCACCCACCTGCATCTGTATTTCATAGCACAGAGTTAATAAATAATCTCAAAGGTGATTGGAAAAGCATTTTTTAAATTTCCCCTAAATTATATTCCATAAATGCTTTTTCAGCGTCGGAACGATGTATGCAATACCTATCTAAATCACTCAGAGTGGCTCCAGAATAAGAAGTCAAAGCCCCAGTAATTGTCTTAAGCAGAGATTAAGTCAGCTCCTTTGGCAATGTTACTACCGATATTAGCCAGAAAGTTTTTATGATACCATGATATGTAGCTATATAAAATTATCACTGAGAGTTTTGGGCACTTGCAGACTAAATCTGCTTTTGGACTTGCCTGCTGGGATGCACAGAAAGGAGGAATTTGCATTTGATGTTTATATTTCTGAAGGATTTCCCTGCCTTTACATGTTTTTAAGACACAGATTTTTTTCTTTGCCCAGAAAATAGTATGTAAAGGAGCCATCCAAAAGCTGTGCATAGAGCCTTGGTCTGAGAGCCTCTGTAGAGGATGTTTAAGCTCATGTGCTTTATTTTGAAACGGTCAGGAAATGCCACTCATGGGCAATAATTTTGTTCCACTGCTGTAACCTGATCATGTTTAGTCTGGTACCTGTATCCTTAGCAACTTCTGGTGGGATAATAGAGGGATGTGGATGATGTCTGTGTATGTGCTGTGTCCATGTATCCTTCTCGTGCACACTTTTTCCACCAATTTTGTTAAGCTATTAAAGAGCTCCTGCTTTGAGAACCATTGTTCTCAGTCTAATGCTTGAGAAGGTGTATAAAATAGACATCGGAGTGACATGTGTAGGTTTGTTGGGGATTTTTGTTTTGGTGAGTTTTGTCTGTTTTTCTTTTGCAATTGCTACATCCTGTCTCTGAGATGGGGTCCTCATAACCTCATTACAAGGTAATCTATTTTAAGCTCTGTATCTTTCATATTGTCCCTTTTGCTTGAAATGTGTTTTTCTTTTCTGTGTTCTGTGAATATCCGATATAAAAGCAGTTCTTGTAGTTAAAATGTTAGAAAATCCTCTTTTAAAATGCATACTGGTTTTGAATCGAATGTTCTTAGGTTTTGGATGTATTCAATTGTGGCATACATTTTGACCAAAATATTTTAAGCATTTAAGCAATTTTTGAAGGTCACTCATTTTCATGGCAACATTTACCCACTCCTGCCAGAAATCCATTCTGCTTCAGTTTTAGTTCAGCTTTCTGAATTTCAGGTTTAACCTATCTATAATAATGTAAAAATAATATATGGGATGCCAGCTGCGGTCTCTTGATGTAACAAGGGCCTGTTGTCTGAGCATGGACTCCCTGCCTGGTAGAGAAGAGGAGAAAAGGAAGCATTGGCATGGCAGAGAGAATTTCATGGGTACCAAGAGAGAAGACTTCATGATTATTTTAAAGGATAAAAAATCTGGAAGGTCAAAAAACCAGATTATTTTATGGGGAAAGCGTGATGGCTTTTTTAACCTGGTTTTTGTTGGTAGTTTTGTCTTATCAAGAAATGGAAACATTATCCTGGCATCCTATTATCCTGTCCTTCTAGCATAAGAGCTGAAGAAATAATGTTTGCTGCTAGGAGAGTATTCAGCAGTAAACTATCAAGGTGTAGCTTGATCTTGCATCAAGATACCAAGCAGAGTAAGGCTTTGCAGTACAGTTAACTTTTAATTGATTATTTACAAGGATACATTTACCTTATGAGTGTGGGAAGATTCTTCATATTTTCGTGGGACTTTCTATGAAACAGCTGAATAAAATGCTCTGCCACTGCTTCAGCCTGCTTCTCATAAATACATTGATATTCTGTGGGGGTTTGTTGAGTGACAAGCATTGCAAATGTGCTTGAAGTTTTCCTTAATGACTAAGCTTTCTTGCCTAATATAAAAATGAGCGGCTGCGCAGGAGTGAGCAATGTTGTCAAACCTGTCATCAAGTTCTCAGAGTTGGTTTGAGTGCTTGTAATGTTCTTCCTTTAATTGACTTGGAAATTGGCAAAGGTTGCTTATAAAAGGGGAAAAGCAGTTTTTAAAGACAGTGGGAAAGTTTAGCTTTATAGTTAAGTGTGCAAAGGCCTCAATAATTAGCTGTGGTTATATTGCCTGCTTTCGTCAGCTTGCGTTTTTTATCTTTTATTTTGAGTAGGATGAAATAACTTACTGAAGAATCTGCAGCCCTTTGAGAGTGTTTGTAGGTTGAACTAAGAAAAAGTAAAACATCTTTTCATTTGTTGGGTGCACATCTGTTGTCGTTACCTGAATGTCACTGGTTTTCTTATTGTCAACAAAAGAAAAAAAAAAGCCCTACCCTTACTGCTGAAGAGGTCTAAAATGAAAGCTTTCAGTGTTTTGAGAAATGACAGATCATGGTAACAGTTTGGTGACAACAGGCTGAAAACAAAAAATAGTTCAGAAACTGTAGTTACATCTTCCTCTGCTGCAGAGGTGGTAATTAGAAAGCTGAAGAGTGCATAGCTTGGTAAGAACTGCTCATAATCAGCCATAGCAAAACCCCGTGAAGCTTTGGGAGCATGTCGAGGTGGGGATCTGAGAAGAATCCATGATGAACTCTCCTTTATTTGATCTTTACATTTTAAACCTCAGCCTTATCCCCTGTGTCTGTCAGAGCCAAAGGTAGGGGCAGTAGCTGTGTCCTGAGGTGACAGGTCTCTGCTGCATTTGTCACCAGTGTCGTGACCAACACTCAGTACTGCCTTTCTCTTGTACCATCGTGTGATCAGAATGGTACATAATTCCTCCTCTGAACCGTGTTTTTGTGATTCATCATCTCAACAGAATTAACTTTAGAGAATAACTTCGGAAACCGTTGGATTTGTACAATTGCAGTGCCAAGGACAGATGAGGAGGCAATGCTATTGAAATGGCAGATGTCTCTTGCACCCTCTGCCAAAGAAATTGCAAAAAAGACCAAGAGTTTCCTTTAACTTTTGATTTCTGATGTTTCTTTTAGGAAATAGCATAATAAATTTTTCACTCTTGTGTACTTCTCCGGTGATTCCTCTTGAACATCAGGAGCTAAATCAAGAACCAAAGAATTGCCCCTGGGAAGGTGATAAAAATTTATGGTATAGAGGGCTGAATTGAGTTGTCTTTTGTCTTTGAAAAAATGAGCAAATAATTGAAATGGTGTCAGTAATTCTGTGTAGGTGTTGGTAATGTTGCATCCTGTGTTAAACCAAGCGTAGGATTCTCGGGGTGATCCTTTTACCAGCATGGCTGAATTCAAGGAGAATTTAAATTGGTCAGAACATGTGGGTGAAACCCGCACTGTAATTTTAACAGGTGACAGTCTGAAAAATGGCCATTTCCATCCCTTTCAAAAAGCTTCGATGTAGCTTTGACAATTACCTGTGCATTTTCCATGTGGAGTGACATTACCCAGCAAGTGACCTGGAAGTAGTGTCAGGGCTTTATCCCATGAACACTGGAGCCAATAGGGAAATTGCACAGCGTGTCATAAACATTTGATGTCCGTACAGCAATGCTGCCACTCAGCCAGGCAGTGTCGAGCCTGATGGAGGGACCTTTAACTGTCCTGAGCCTATGTGCTGATTTCAGCAAGGGCTGTGGGGAGAACAGAACTTTCAAACAGTCTGTCCAAATCTCCCTTTTCATCCTCCTTTACAACCAGGGCTAAGTGCTGTTTGTCTGGCTGCTGGGGTTGTGTGTGTGTGATGTGGACTCTGAGAACAGTTGTACAAGTGGTCTTGGCAGAAAGTCGTGTGATTAATACATAACCTATGTGATAGATTTAAAATAGCACCTGCAGCTGCAGTAGGCTTCCATGATTCAGTAGTTGCTGTGAAGGTTTTGCTTAGACCTTGTGTACACTTCAATACACATATTTATATAAGACAGTTGACTTTTCCTTGGAGAGAAGTTTTTGCCAGTGTAAGCTCTGTTTTTATCAGGGATATTCTTTGATTACATCTCAGATGTCTGCTTTTTTAGTGTAAATCATGCTGCTCTCTTAGGTGGAGGATTAGTATTTTGGTTTGAGTTTACATTTGTTTTATTGTTGAGGTCCTGTTGGTAGATTTGAAACTAAAGATCTGATTTATTTTATGTATTAATACAAATTAAAGTAATTGTCCTGAGTGACAGTTCTCCACAAAAATCTGGTTTACGTCCAACCACAAAATTACTATACACTTGCTACTTCTTGAACTGTACTGGGGTTTAGATTTTTGAAGTATTTGCTACCAGGCTATTTGATTAATGATTGGTGTAGAGCATTCCAGTGAGGAATTGTAATTGAAATGAAGAACCAGAGCTAATGTATTTCCATCTTTAGAGTATTTGTAATAGAGACCTCTCCTCTGTCCTATGGGATAGCTGGTAGTGGCTTGGATAGAAGGGTTCCTTTAAGAAAAAGGTAAACACTGTCATTTTACCCCTCACTTTGGTGGTAGTGCTTTTAGTGTTAGTGAAATTTGATACTGCATAATGTTAAAAATCAAATTGCAAGGTGGTGAGACTGTGTCACTTAGGAAGCTTTATATCCTGATTCAGCATGATGATTATGTAACTTGTAGCCTGTGAATAATCCATGGGACTGAACATACCTTAAGTCTGCTTGTGCTTACATAGTCTCCTAAATCATAATTTCAAATCCATTTCAAACTCAGAACAGGGATCATCTTGCTTTGCTCACTGATTGCCTGATTCTACTAAAACCCCTGTATGCCAGTAGCACAGGTGATTAGTGTATGCCATAGATTGGGCAGATAAAGCCACTTGGTGGCTTGGCTAATCTGAAATGTGACATTTTATGTATCTGTGTCTCTCTGTAGCACATGGATCAATTACCAGGGTAATTTAGACATGATGGGTATTATTTGTGTTTACTATAGAAATCCAGAGGCAAGGAAAGGTAGTGTGCAATTTATTAATGGTACAACTGTACAGCTACTATTTTTTATTATAGTATTTACTTAAAATAACATTAAATAACTTACCAGAATGTGGCCCTTAAGTGAAAACCCACATGAAATGAGATTTCTGTCCTTGGATCTTAACAAAGGACAGTTGTCCTTTCTATGTGCTGCAGTGTGAACTGTCAGTGCAAGCTGCAAACTGATTACTGGTTTGATTCAATCATTTGCCTGTTAAACTCCTATGTCACTTTCTTGCCTCTCTGGGATGTAGAGGGAGGGAATTCTTTGCGGGTAGCTCTGGGAAGCAGTCTGAGACATTGGAAACAGTTGTGTAGTGTTTACTGGAATACCAAGCAATGTGTGCATGTTTGGCACCTTGCTTGTACTCTGCCTGCCTCTTACAGCTTCTGCAGCTTCAGGTATAATCACGTTAAGGGTCTTTTCCAGTGATGCAATGAGCAATATTTTCTCTTGCTGCTGATACGGCACAAACATGACAGTCCCTATAAGCTTCACTTCTAAACAGTGTTATGTAAACTCCATCAAAAATTTGGAAGGGCTGAGGTCACAATGTCTTGTTTTGGATTAGCATCGCCGAGTTTTAACGACACGCAGAAGGGTAATGTAGGCTTCTGCTTTCCTCTAAGATGTTGCGAACCCAAGTGATTAAAAAGTGGTTTTATCTTCAGAAATGAACTACTACTGGTGTCCAATACTGTGTAACCTGCATTACTTACTGGTCTTATTTTCATACGCCATACTAAAACGTTATTTAAATAGAATAATTTTTATGCTGGTAGTTGACTGAAAATAGCTGAGAGCAATATTTGACATCTTAAGGCTCAGGATGAAACGCTTTGATCAATATTAAAAACGATGGAAAATCTAGGAGAAATTGATGTTGGAAATATTAAGTATTTTTTTTACAGATGGGAGGGGTGATGAAAGGTGAAAGGCTGTTTAGCTTTTTGTTCTAATTTGGTTCAGGTTTGGCACACTGTATTTAAAATAACTGTTGGATCCTATGACCCTAAAGGCTCTCTAGTGTTCTTGAAGCACCATAATTTCTGACAGAACTTTTTGTGAGAGGTGGGGAGTAATGTGCAGCCTAACTGCTGCAAAATACTTGTTGGAGAAGGGAGCTGTGCTTCTGCCTGGGATGCTGTGTTGCTGCGTGCGGTGAGATGTGGAAGGGCTGCAGCTGCTGGTGGTGAAGGGAGCGTCCTGCAGAGGCGGCCAAACTGAGCTCCTGTTCATGACTGTCTGATGCAGGGTGCTGCCATGGCTCCAGTGCTCACAGCTACTGCTGCAGGGGTGCCACAGGTTCCCTGGGAAATACAGGTCTTGCACTGCCTGTTCACCTTTCCCAGTGTCTGTGCGTGTTCCTGAGGGATTATCTCTGTCTGATAAGCTCCTTAGCTGCTCTGCACAGGCCTTCTCCTTCACAACTCTTCCCTCGAGATATTTATAGGTAAGGCAGTATCAACACAGACCTTCTTACAGGGCTGAGGTGGACTTTTGTGTAGGCTTCTGCAGGCTCGTTTGCTAAGGAAATTCAGCTGTTGAGTCTTTAAATTTTGGAAGGTGGTTGTTCATTTAGAATTCCATTCATAAGGAATATTTGTTTCTTGTGAGCAGTGGGCCTCAGGGCTTTTTTCACCCCTCTTCCTACATTTCTACAGTCTGCATGGGACAGAGGTGGCTTGTGAACATGCAGGAGAAGAAAAGAGCAAATAGAGGAGGCGAGGTTGGAAAGAGAGTGTGGGTTTTTTTCACTTACATGTTGGAAAGCTGTGAAGCCATAATAGCTGTTTCTCTTTCCTTATGATTCTTTGCCATGACACTATGGAATCAACCTTCAAGAGATAGAAAATGTCCTTGTGCTGCACAGAATTACTCACAAGAACCCATTCATTCTAGAAGGCAGACTGTAGCGTGGAAAGGATGTTTTTTTGCTATAATTACCTGGCATATGTTTATATATATCATCTCTTCACAAGAAACTCTTTGAAGAAGAGAAGATGACTGTGTCTTCAAATCAAGTTAGGCTTTTCAAATGCTCAATAAGAAGTACATGGAAAAGATAACAAAAACAATCTGTGAAAAGGCGACTTAAATGAAAAGCAGAAATTATCCGTTTTCATGGAGAAGTCTCTCTTGTGTAGCTTACAATGATTTCCACATGAAATATTCAGGCTACTTTCCTTTCCACGCTTAAGTGTGCCTGTGAGCTATCATTAGTTACTGCACACTTGAAAAATCTGTGGAGGATGTTCTTCAGCTGTTATTTCTGTGCTTAAACTCTTCTTGAAGAAATTGCTAAGCTGTTAATATTAGGCTGTCTTAAAGAAGTGTTTCCTAACTGCTCTTACCTTTCTGGCAAAACTAGGAAACACGTCTTTTTGCCCAAAGCAAGAACATTATTGCTGTTGAAATTGATTTAAAAGCATCAATGTTAGAAAGGCTTCAATGCTGCCACCTGGTAAATCATTTCATGTGCTTTTACCCTTTACAGTATGCATATTGTTTATGAAGCTCTGGCCTGTCCAAGAAACGGCCTTCATCTTAGTTATTTCTCTTAGAATGAACATCACTGGGTAATAGCATAATTTCAAAGAATGACTTGTGAGTTTGGCTAATATAATCCTGTGTGGTTTATACTTGTAAATGAATATCTCTGGACAAGTACCTTGCTAACTTAATAAAATTTGACATGGTTCGGACAGAAAAGCTTATTTGGGGATAATTAGGTTAAATAGAACCTTTTTCTGAACAAGTCAAGATGTGAAGAGATTTGAAAAGTTTTTAAAATTTCAAAGGTGCAATGAAATGTGCTGAACAAGCTCTTCTGTTGTGGAAGGGGAAGAAGAGGATTCCCCGTTGCTGGAGGGGGGAAAAAACCAAAATTGTCAACCCAAAAATTAAGAGTTCATCTAGAGAAAAATGGACAGTTGAGGAATTTGCTCAAGACAGATGTCTTTTGCCCAGACTGTGAATCAAAACCTTTGTGAAGTGCTCACGGAGGAAGGTGAATGGGAAGCACTGTGGTTCTAATGTACCATGGAGGAACTGAAGACACTTCTGAAGAGGAATGTTCTTTTCTGTCCAGACAGAATGAGGTCTTGACCCCTTTTAAACTTGCTGCTGTATTTTTGGATTAATATTCTTCTGGATATCAAAGAGGGAAATATTACTTAGCCTGAAGGAACTGAATCGTATTTCTGCCAAGGCTGTCCTTCAATCCAAGCTAGTGATTACCTTCACTCCCTTCCCCTTGGACAGGTTATGTTTGTAGATCATAAAGAAGCACCAGCCAAATATAAAACAAACTTATTGAGCAGAGGAGTAATACATTATTCAATATTTATGTTGAAAGGAATGTAAATACTTTTAAATTTTTGGTGTAAGTATTTGACTGTGTGATTCTGATACCCAGTTATGGAACATTGCCACTGTATTCACTATAGCTGAATGGTTGATGTGGCTTTGTTGGCTTTTCTTTTTTTACAGGTCATCTACCAGAAATTTTCTTTTCTTAATTTGAAGAAATTAAATTTACACTTCTGAGGCAATTTTATCCTACTGCTACCACATAACATTCAGTGCTAGCAACTGGATTGGTGAGATCATATGATTATAAGAAAACAAGTGAATAACAAAAACCTTCCACCTTAGAGGTGGTTTGGGTTTTGTTGGATTTTTTTTTTCTTTTTATGTGTATGTTCATGTTGTGCTTTTCAACAAAGCTGCCTTAGCAAATCTTCTGGCCTTAATGAGAATGCTTCTCAGCATGTTCACTCGATTGGCTTCTTACTGATGTGCTAATCTCTGGAGTCATCTGAAGAGCCAAAGAATTTTAACAGGGAGAGAATGTGAGTTAGACACAGCTTTGCTGATCAGAGGTTAACTTGCTCTTTAGGACACTTTTGGTTGGCAGTTCTTGGAATGCTTTTTCACCATGGAAGTCCTTCATGTTTCAACCTGGTCTGAATCCTTGGGTGACATCCAAGATCCAATCCAGTACTTTTGTTACTTGAGTTGTCTTCAGTTGAGTCCAGGTTTGAAGTATTTGCTTTGGATAATACCTTGCTCCTCTCTCACGTATCTCCTTTGCTCTCTGTCTTCACTCTTAATCTCCCATTTGGAGAGAGGGTGATGCCTGTCAACCTTAATGGGCTATCAGAAGGGTTTTGTAAAGCCCTGTAGAGTATAATTTCCACAAACTGGTGTAGCTGATAAAGCATTTGTACAAGGAACTGTCGGGGAGCTTTTGGGCTGCCAAGGCCAAAGTTAGACTTGCCCAGTGCACTGAAAGCCAAATGGGGCCATTTCGTGATCATCCTTTGGAGCACTCTGATCTGCTTAAGCTTTAGTTCACAAATAACCAGATACTACATAGAAATTTTTACAATACATGGATGTGTAGTGTTTAATTGCCATCAGAATACAGATTTTATTTTTATCTGATAGAATTCAGATTATTATTTCATATTTTTGGAATAGTTAGAAAAGAGATAAAGGAGCAAAATTTCATTGTTATTGATGAATGGACAATTTTGTTCAGTCTGGAATCACTTCTGCATCTCATTAAACCTTTTGAACTGTCTCATTTGATCTGTAAGCAGAAATATTGACACATGACCCTTAACTGCAGATATGTTAAATTGAGATACGAGCGGGCAATTAAAAATGTGTCTTGAAATAGGAGTGCAATCTATATGGTATTGAGTCCATTAAGCAAACTGTCATACTGTAGCTTTGTATTCTCTTTGCTGAGAGAAATTGGAAATTAAAGTTCTTGAGGTAGTTCAGTAGTGGCAAAAATAAAAGTGGGGCTAGGGGGGTAGAAGATGGGATTTTAAAAAGGTAAGCATTGTTTCAGTTACACATGTTTATTGCAGTAATTTATAAGTGAAACACTGAACTTAAAATCTTCTGTGAGAGATGGTTGGTATCTCACATTATTACCCTCTAAACAAATACTTCAGGGGGGAAGAAGAATTATTTTTAAGTTTACACTTGAACCATAAAACAGTGAATTCACATCACTGACATGCTGCACCTGGCTGGTAACACAGGTGTCCTTCTGCATGCTGAGATGGGTAGCTTGCTCAGGATGTTTCATGACTTTGGAAAACTCCGTGATCCTTGTGGGTCCCTTCCAACTCAAGATCTTCTATGATTCTACGAATTCATGGTAGTCCTTCATGAAAGTCAGGAGAAAATGTGCTGATGAGCTTTGTGGACTGGCACGTGTTTACTGATAAGTTGGTACGATGGGTTCCCGTTAAAGCAAACAAAGCCCAGTTCCTGCTTTGCTGCCCTGAGCTCTTCTGGTGTGTTATATATAGAGGTGGGGGCTGGGCAAAGGGATTTCTTCAGTGTGTGCTCTGCCCTGGCGCTGGCACAGCACAGGGAATTCGCATAGGCTCCTGATGCTTCTCTTTGCATCTGCTGATGGATTCCTGCAGCACAAGAGCTTAGGTTGTTCTGGGGAACCATGTTTCTTCTCCCCTGAAAAACCTGGAGTGCAAATGCAGAGGGAAATCCCTTCACACTGTAGGGTTTTCTTGTTTTCTTCATTTTTGTTTTCCCTTTGGGAGTTACCAGAGCTCTCTTTGGTAGAGATGACAAAGCCTAGTACACAGAACTTAAAACTATTTGAGGGTTTGACCCACTGATTTGGCTTTCTGCTAAGTTAAAATGAACAATTAATTGGTGGTAGAAACCTGATAAACTTCCAGTTGCTTAACAACGTCAAAGCAAACAATACTACCATGTGTTTTCTCTGAGCTTGTTTGTATTTAAAATAGCTGTGAATTTGTCAAGTGGGGACATGAATAAAATGCTGTCGAGATAAATTATTTGCAGAATTAAATTGAATTGGATTTTAAATACTCATTTGTTTCATTTGATGATGTTGCATTGTACAAACCTATTAAATTGGGGTTTTTGCAGCTGTTTCACTTACACTGGGATCTAAAGGGCAGCTTATGTTGCTTTGTGGTAGTCTCCCGTTTATGTGCAGCAAACATCAGATCAGATGTTAAAATGCTGGCACAGTGCTAAAGGTGTCCAAACGTCTCTGCTTTTGGGAGTCTCCTGCTAGGTTGGGAATGATGAAAAAAATGAATGTTTAACAATGTCTGGTTACATACCTACTTCACAGTCAGTTGGCATTGTGTAATCAAACCACAGATCATTTGGCTTCATCAATTAGGGGTATTAATGCTGTAAATAAGGCCAATACTGATTGGTGCAGTGGGTTTAGTAGGTTACAGACAATGGTTTTGCATAAGGGTTGCCAAATTAACCAAAACCTTGACATTGCATTATTTAAATAAAGGAAAACGTGTAATCATAAAAAGTGTGGAGTGTGCATGGCTGAAAGCTTACAGAAGAATTCAAATTTCGTTACTGTCGCTGATTCCCTCCCTTATCTCTGAACTGCTGCATGCAAAGGCAATGCAGTTTCTGTATTGCAGCTGGATGCTGGCAGGAGCCAGCAGCTTGTGCCCAGTTGTGCACAAGAATGAGCTGCAGGCATATTTTGATGTGCAGGCTGCTCTTTAGCGTCCAGTTGCTGTTTTCACTTCCAGAAACATTGGTTGGCTTGGTGGAGAAAAATTATGAACCTCCGAAACAATAGCCCTAAAATTTCTGAAGTTATTGCGTCATAAAATAGTTAAAGAAAATAACTTCATGTTCTTGGAAGTCGTGTTTCAACTCTGCTGTTTAGATGGAGTTAATAAGCCCAGAGATTCAAATATTGACAAAGAGTGTTTAAGATGTTATTTATAGTGATGTGTGCACACAAGAGAATTTAAGTGAATAAGAATGTGAGCGAGGATGGGTTGGTTCTGTGGAACTTTGACTGGTTGTTCGGGGAATTTCAGAACTGTATAGGAATGTTCAGGTGAGCTGAGAAGACGTGAACAGCAGGAGAACTTCAGCTTGGGACCAATTTATTCTTGGATTCATTATTCTGGATGGAGAAAAGAATAGGAAATTACTCAATTACCCAAGTTATGTAGCATTTCTTTCCTTTTGGATCAAGGATTGCTTGACTGAAAGCAGATCAGAGTATTATTCTGCTTGTCATCAAAGTAGATTTAATCCAAATAACAAATAATTGTTTTTAATTCTGCTGTTAGTTCATGTTAGTGATTGCAGTGATTAATTTATCAAGTAGCCTGTAAGTATCCTCAGATAATGTGAAGAGGCTCAGCAGTGTTATTTTTTTCCCGTAGGAGTTTAAGAGGGCTTCCCAAAGGGAACGCAGCTCTTGGGCCCTTTGCAGTTAATACAGGTAGCAGCTACATGCTTGTCTTCTGTTCAGCGTCCCTTACGCAGTTGCTGCTGCTGGATGTCAAACAAAGCTTCCTCAACATTTTCCTAAGGAATAAAATGAATGCAGATCATTCAGATCGTGGCTCCTTCAGGCCAAGGATTGAACTGTGCAGTCAGAACAGCAGATCTTTTATGCAGTGAGAAATGAGAGCTTTTTATGACTCTCTGTGGCTTTTGTCTGGAAAATGTCGGTGTGTTGGATGCTGCTTGGCCTAGCTCTGGTCAAAATTCCCTGTTTCCACATACTGCTTTCTATGCGCCTTGTCTGCAGAGGGGGTCGGTGCCAGCATTGCACAGCACTTGGATCTATCATGCTTTTGTTAGCAGAGAAGTTCATTTTTAGTCTGTAGTTGCTTCTCTTTGCAGCTCCTAGGAGTGGTTTTCCCTCATCCCTGTTCAGCAGTTCATTTTTAAGTTTTCTAGAGATAACATTTGATGGCATCGAAGAGAAGTCTCATAATCTATACCAGTGCTTCCAGGTATAAATAGCAGAGTTGCTATTGATAATTTATAGCTGATGGCTGTGCCAGTTTGCTGTTTAATCTCTTTCTCACACCTCTCATAGATAACTTGTGACACACTGCCTCTTGTAAGGGGACTTTTTTAACAGATGCTATGAACTAACAATATTTAGTAGTGGAATTACTGATGTTTCAAGATGTATCATTCCCAAGGCAATCCAGAACAGTTATTTTCCCCTCTATTTCTTGACTGAAGTTAATAAATGACTGAAAGAGATGTTGTTACTTCAGTGAAATGGCAGCATGCAAGGTGTGCTCAGCAATTCACACGCTAAATAATCTTGTTTCGTATTTCAGCTTGAGACCTTCAGGTCACACCTGGTCATAAATTTGCTGGTGGTGTTAATTTTTTTTTGTTTGAGAAAATGCATCATAGTTGAAAATGTGACACAGGAAGTTTCTGCTAATCTTTTATTTTGCAAGGCAGCTGACAGCTGAGGTGTTCCATACACCTGATATTGCTGGCAGCTGTCCCTGTCAGGTTAGGTGTTCTGACACTTGGTGCGGTGGTATTGGGAGTCAGTTGTGGGGGAACTGAAGAATGGATCCCTTCCTCTTCCTAGCTGGCAAAAAGCTGAGATCATCTTGGTTGTAAATGCTGCAGACTACCTTCTCTTCCCTAAGATGAGGTATGGGAACAGGGGTGGGAAGAGAGGAAGAGGAGCTGGGTAAAGGAAATAACACCTAGAAGAGTGACATGAATAAAAATTTGAGAAACACTACATGATAACTCAGAGGTGTGACAGCACCCTTGGAGAAGGTGGTACTTGAAGAGTGAAGGTACTTGAGAATTTAACTGGGTTAAATATACCACAGCATTACAAATTTAATTTACTCTACATTTACTGGAAGGAATCAGGCACGTAATATTGAAGTAATTCAACATCCTAGTGGAGGAATGCTGTCAGGCATTTGGATTAGTCTATAAACAATTGTTGGATTTGATTGCTTAGAGCTGATCATTAATCTCTAAGAAGCACTGTGGGACTTTTTTTGCCAACTGTCTTCTGAGCTCACCAGTCATACTAAACTAGGAATGTGTTTAGTCGTTAGCTTTTGTTTTATTAGAAACAATGTTTTCAGATCAAGTAGAAACTGAAGCATAAGAGGTTTTCATTTTAGGCCTGACTTCTCAAAATCTTCCCACTTGCCTCTCCCTTAAAATCAAAACACACTCCTGAATATCCATATGGGTGCTTTTTCCACATGATTAAACTGAGTTTTGCAGAATTCTCGGTAACAGAAGCGAGGATCTTTGGGGGTCTCTGCGCCTTTGGCTGATATCTGGAAACCAGTGTTGATGTGATGGAGCCCTGAGATTGTTTCTCTCTGTACTCTAACATGGCTTCAGAAATTTCTAAAATCTGTCTGGTTTTATAAGTGCTATGTAGCCGTGTGTACCAGCAGGAAAAGGGAGGTGTTCAGGAGAGCAGGGAAACCTGTCCCTTGATTTAGCCATGCAGGACCAGCAGAGCTGCTGGCCTTAGCGTCAAAACTACTGGTCTTGCTTCTTGGAGCTGGGGTGGGAGCTGGTTTTTCTGCAGTTTTTCAGCCAGACATCCTGACTCCTACGAGTCTGAGCACTTTTTCACCATTGTCTGCTTTTTTCTCTCATCTGCTTGTCCATGTTTGTGCACTAAAGCCACGTCCAGGAGAGGGACCACGTATCCTCCCCTCTCTCTGTGTTAGTGGGGCTGGGTCAGAGGTGGTGTGTGGGTCCTGGGGCAGTGCAGGAAGTTTACCCTGCATACATGTGGAGCATGAATTCTCAGGAAGGGAAGAGTGGCTGGCTCTGGCAGCTGTGAGGCACACAAGTGGAATGAGGCATAGCCATGTGTTGTGCCTGGTTTCCTGGTAATGTTTGATCAGCACTCGTGACCACGTTTGGGATGTGGAGCCAGCCAGCCATGCACTGCTTTGTCTGGGAAGTGCTGCAGGTCCCTGTGCTGACTTAACGTGGTCAGCTGGGTGAGAAGCATTATTTGGTAATTGCAGACAGCTAGGAGTGGGTCTTTTTCAAGTGGAGTGTTCAGAGTGGGGAATTGAAAGAGGTTGCATTTAAAGTCACATCTGTGTGGAGCTGATCTCACCTTTCAGTATTTAAAGCATGAAAGAATAACTGTTCTTAGTGGTTCACCACTTAGATTGCTCCAAGGGAGATTTGGGGTTCATCACTCACTCTGAGCACATCTGAAGTTGGTGAGGGTAATTTGATTAATATTAGTCAGATTTGAATATGGCATGTTAATCAAGACTGCTATTTCAAGGGGCAGTAATGCCTCTCTGATGCTTTTCACTCCTGCTTTTACTGCAGGGAATTCTGTTCAGAATTTCTACTCTGTGATTTTTTTATTTTTCATCAGCGCTGGCCCAATTCCTTGCGTTGTGAGGCAGTTGCACAGAGAATGTTCTTGGCAGACAGAAATAAAAATAAAGACCAATTTTGTTCACTGCAGTTCTGTTGTTGGTAGTAATGCAACTTGATTTTTGAGTTCTAGGACAAGATCTCTTTTCAGAAAAACGTTAATTTTGCTATAAAATCCACGAGGATATATGGGAATGCAAGTTATTTTGTCCCATTTTTTAAAAAATGCTCTTCTAGAGGCAGGATCGAAGTAATAAAATGTGCCATAATATCTATGTTACTATGCTACCAATGGAATGCTATCCTGGTTATACTCAACACAGATAACTACTGGCTTGAATCCCTCATTTCTGGCATTAGATGTTGAATTTCTTTCAGAAGTAGTGGGTGTTAAGCTTCAAAGATCACTTGCAAAGTATCTAAATGGCCTAAAATACTGTGTTCTAGAGTAAAACGATCAACCCAAGAAGGTATCATGGTTCAGTTATTTTTGAAAGGAGATTCCAGTGTCATGGGTGCTTTGCTCCCTTGCCATCACTGGCACTGGTCTCCGCCTGGCCACTCAAAGGCAGGAGTGTTTCCAGCTCAGCAAGGCCTGACCATCCATCTCTCTTGATTCTGTTTTAGTGGCATTTGCTTGATTCTTGAAGCTGTGAGTCCTTACAAGTCCTACTGAAGTATTTCAGTGCTTCTATTTCAGCCTTCCTAGTGTATTAAAATGTCCCCGTGGGTATATACTGCAAACACAAGCCTCATTATCACATTTTTGTTTTGCTTTTTGACAAAGTGATTACACATTTAAGAAGTTTGTTACTCGCTCCAAGCTGCTAATTTTCATAATCTATCTAAGATACTGAGTTGATAAAAATAAACATGTCTCTTAAATCTTAAACGATGGGTTGCCAAAACTGCACATGGTGGGTGGCAGCTTCTTAAAACACTTCTTCCTTACACCTGAAGCTGTAAAATAGCACTTTGCAAGAACTCTGCTTCTGAATTCAGGCTTGTAAATCACTGGAGTTGGGAAATCTTGTGTTTTGTTGCAGAATTGACACATTCCTGAGTACTGCAATCACATGCTTTAAGTATGGGAACTCCAGTGTTAACAGTGGTGTGGTCTTATTTAAAATACCTTCCAAAAGTTACTGCCTAGGGAAAGGCATTTATTTTACTGTAGAACAACGAAAAAGTGGGAAAGAAATGACACAGTACTACCAAAACTTCATTTATGTCAGCGTTGCTGAAAATGCAATGTGTATTAATGTATTTTTTAAAGACCCAGTTAGTGCCGTCTTAGTAGTTCATCAGTGAAATGTTTTAGCTTTGCAATTGTTCCTTCTATTCTAAGTTTTTCCTTGAGTTTTTATAGGTTAATTTCCCTGAGAGTAAAGTCTTGCTTGTTTAAATTCCCAATAGCCAGACCTTTCTTCACCTAGGATTGTGTGTTATTATGTGTATTTACTATGCTGTGAAAACAGTGGTGTGAGGGTGGGGGGGTACTTACACTTATATGGTGTTAGCTCTGAAGTCTGGCTCCAGAGGGGAATTCAGCACCTTTAGCTGGGACAAGAAGAAACCCGATTTTACTGAAGCTGGAAAACTTGCTGTACCAGATGGTCGAAACAGACTTACGTTGTTCTTTAGTCCAACTAACTGGATTTGTGGCAGTTGCTGTCAGTGAACTACTAAGTTGTGGGATGGGTTTAGTAGCAAGTTGTCAGACTGGTGCTAGATCCTGGAGAGCGTCTCACTGCAGGCACTTGGGGTATTTCAGCTGACACAGTGAAAAACCAGTTTCAGTGGATGCAGAGTCTGCAATGCCTGGAAATCCCCGCTTTTTAAGGCTGCTCCAGTTCCAGCCTGAGGTGCACAGGTGAAGTAGAAGCCATTCAGTGATTACTGCTTCAGCACTGCAGTCAAGTACTTTTTAGATCTGTTCACATTCCCTGTGCTCTTCACATGTCTGTGGTTTGCTTTTACCTTTTTTGCTTCTGACATTCAAGTTGTCACTTCACCCTTGCTCAGCCATTTCATATTTGCAGATTCCACATCTCCAGCTGCTTCATACCTGTATCAATGGGATGCTCTAAAGCACACTTAAACAGGAGAGTACTTTCAACAGTGACTTCTTTTTATTTTTTTTTAAACTTCTGTGTAGGATTGTTTACCAATGTAGAGCAGGGATTTCTAAATGCGCAGAAGTGAATGTAAGGGCCCAAAGCCTGTAGCTGGGAAAGGGAATTTCTAGGAATGGGATACATAATTGTAAATCTGTTTCAGCTTGAGAATGAAGAGGAAAATGCAAGTCTTCCATCTGAAACCTATCCAGCTTTCTTTTTTGCTATCTAGCTCACTGACTGCTGATAATATGTTAATATTTCCACATTTTATCTTGAGAACCTGGGATCCAAATAAGAACTACCTTTGTCCTTTAGACAGATGTTTTCCTGAACCTTATTTGTAAATGAGTTACAAATTCAGTTGATTGTGACTTCTTCCTGGTATAGGACATCAGGCTGTTCACACAGGAGCAGAAAGCAAGTCAGTTGGTGCAAATAGCTTGTACAGCAAAGTGTTTTGTGGTGAACATTACAGGGGAGCTTTCTGGTTTCACACTGAAACCCCACAGACTGAAGCTTAACTTCTGTATACTTAAACCTCATTTGCTGTGAAACTGCACAGTAAATTTTAGTGGTCTTTTCACTAGACTTTGTGCTCTTACTCTCTCAGGATTGTGATTCTCTTGACCTCCGAAAGTCTGACAGAAGTATTTCTGCTGTTGTTTCATGGCCCTTTCAAAGGTGAAGCCCTAATGTTTCTATTAGCGGTGTCAATACCTAAATATTTTTGCATGCTGGCAGAGTTTCTCCTATGGCTCACACTGCGACCAGCAAGGCCAGCTTGACTGGGAACACCAGGGCTCAGGAGTGAGGGCAACTGTTCTCAAAACTGAAGGAAATATAGCAGCGGCTAATGATTTAGAATTCAATTAAAAGCGTAATTTGGACATCACAAATGATGAGAAATGTCAATGTTCCAGAATGAAAGACTTGTTAGTAATAGAAGAGTCAGTTTCCTGCCTCTGGCTTTTTAAACATCTAAAGAATAGCATTTACAGTCTAGTAAAATTGGGGTTTAAAGGTGGAGGCTTTTCTTCTTTTAAGTCTTATGTAATTTAATTACAATATTGGTTTAGTTTTTTATTCTTAGTAGGAATGTTGCTTTTACTTTTTGTGTATTTCTGATAATGATTGGATTTTTTTTTTCAAAGGCCAAGACAATAGTGATGAGTATTTTCATCTTCTGTTTTCATCATCTCTTAGTGGTTAGTGCATGCTTAAGGACCTTCAAGTGTAACTTCCTTTTAGCAGCCATCTGCCAAAGGCTTTGACTGTAGTTTGATCCACAAGGCCACATCAAGAGACAAACCCAAGGGATCTTTTTTTCAAGAGAAAAATGTTCATGTAATATTTTGTCTTATTTCTGTATGCCTGATAGTTGCACAGGTCACCAGATCTTCACTGATATCTTTGGTCTTTTAAAAAGAGAAGTAGCAATAGAGGAAATTCTGCAGAGGGTTACATTAGAAATAAAACTAATAAAGATAAATGAGCTAAACATTGCTTCAAAACATCCAATTAAAAAATTAAAAAGAGACAGAGTTTGTACAAACCCCATGGGAGGAAAAAGTGAAGCAAGCCATGTTCAGTAAATCTTTTAGGCTAGCCTAAAATATATGGCAACAGTTTACTTTGTTCATATGTGTTTCTTTTACACTGTACCGCTGCTGGTTCCATGGATTCTTGGAAAAAAAAAAAATCCAACTAGGCAGCAGCTTAATTTCTGGCTGCCTGTGACTGTGGCCCTTGAGGAGAGAGGCAACAAAATGGATTATTTTCAGTATTTGTTTCAGTATTAGGTGTATTTGCTACCTCTACAGCCAGCTTGTGGTGCTGAATAGCCTTTTGGCTGCAGACACATATACTGATACTGTTATGGTAAAAGCTGGATTGTAGGATGTTTGAGTGAATTTTAATTAGATGAGAAACAACTCCAGGAGCCAAGTTTTTGCAGCATGAGTCATGATGTGCGTGCTGTGGAGCAGTTCCATCAGTGAGAGTTCTCCCAGAGTAATGACTTCAGTGCCTGGCCCTCTGCCAAGGAAGGGTGTGAGTTTCTGGCTATGTTTACTGAGGTGACTGTTAGCTCTTCTCTGACTAAGAGCTCCTCTAAATTTCTAATAGGAAAAAAATCTGCCTTTTGACAAGTGTTAAACTCAGGAATGAGCAGGCAACAGTGAACTTTGTGACAGAGGTAGTTGTGCTACTGGTATTTCCAGTGATAACCAAGATTTTGGTGCTCTGTGGTACCTTTGAGACATGGTGGGTGCTGCGCGAGGTTGTGCTCACCTTGCAGAGCAGGGCCTTTATTTGCAGCGTCACATGTGTGGGAGCTGGGTGGGTGAAGGCTGCAGGCGCCTGTGTTCGTACGTGGTGCACAATAACCCTGCAGGCAGTTCATCGGGAATACGGCTCATGAATCAGGCTGGAAGAATGTGAAAGTTGGGCAGATCAGAGCCATGTTTTCCATGGCACCATCACTCCATTCAGCATAGCGTAAGGGAGTGTGTCATAGTCATCATGCAGAAGTTTGAGTTGCCTGAGGAGCAAAAAGGGGGTAGATTCCAGAGGCAAATGTGCTCAGTTGACTTTGTGGTAGGGTATCACTGCACACTGTTCAGGAGGTGCAGCGCTAAGTGCCACACCTAGCTCTCCACACCTAGTCTGGGGAATTCAAGGTATTTCTGCTAGCAGCCTGCTCCTGGTGTTCTTGCCAGCAAGTGTCTGTCATGATGGACACCCTCTTTAGCTAACAGATGGCTTCCTTTCTCGCATGGTTACCTGAGCAATCACAAACTGGTCTGGCGTGTGAAGGGGCAGAATGGATACAATTAATTGGGGTAGCTCAAAGCAGCAAGTTTGTGGCAGATTAGTCAGAGTGCTGTTAATAAAGTAACAATTACCTAAGTGGCAAGCTTCCCTGAGTTCTTAACAAGGGAAACATCTACTCAGTTGCACAAGTGCAATCTTGATGTAGCAGGAGGTGACGGCTTTAGGAATGTGTGTGCTCTTACGAGTTCCTGAGGTGGCATGAAACAGATAATTCTCCTTTGACATGGGTATTGGAGAGCTTCGTTTAACACTAGTCCAGACTTTGGAAGCCTCTCTGGAAAATGCCTACAACTGTTTGCTCAAGGAATGAGGACTGTGCCGGTCATTTAAAACACTTGTGCATGAAGACACTGAAGCCAAATGTCCGTGACAGTCAGCTGGTGTGGGGTATCCAGCATCTGGAATTCCTTCAGGCCGAGGGCTCCCAGAAGCACTCATGGCTGAGGCTGGAAGGCACCTCCGGAGGCTAGCTGCTCCAGCCCCCCTGCACAAGCAGGCTGCCCAGGAGCGTGTCCAGATAGCTTTTGTACAGCTCCAAAGATGGACACTGCCCAGCCTACCTCGCTGGGCAGCTGATGCCAGTGCTCAGTCACCCTCACCAGAAACTGATGAGCTGCACCAGAAAGAAGCTGAGAGTTGCTTCTGTGTAACATTTTTTATCAATGCTTTTTGTGTCAGTTCTTGGATGTTGTAGAAGAGGAGGTGCTGTGGTCCTTTTCCTGTGCTGAACTACAAAGCCTTTCCATCTCTGAGAACTGTTCCATACTGGCTGTGAGCTTTTGGAATTAACTGAAAGGACTGTGGGCAAATACAGCATATGAGTAATGAACTTCTGTTTTATAAATTTGGTATAGCAGTGGGACTATTTCCCCAGTGCTTTGCCGGCAATTTAATTACGAGTGGCAGTTTTAATTAAATAACACAACTGGAGGCTGGGTTATTTTTCTCCTCCAGTTCCTTCTCAGTTTTAGAAGGGAAAGGTTGGGTTTTTTTCTACAATAGTTTCAGTTGTTCCATATGTTAAGTAGAACATTGAGGTGTACCATAGAAACCACATTAAATGTGGTGGTTTAATAATAGTGATACATAACATTCATAATTTAAAGTATTTCCATTAAATAACTTTTTCAGTTATTCAGCAGATTCTAGAAAAATGATGGCAGTACCAGAGGCTGATAATTAGAGGGAAGAGGATTTGAACAAAACACTATTTTATATTTTTAAGTAGTCTCTATCCGGTTGAGAGGTTTTCTGCTGAGTAACTTGAAATTCTGTCCTTTGACTCTGAATAACATTTAATTCTTGTGGTTTAATTGTGGTTTGGGCTGCTTTTTTTTTTTTTTTTTTAGGGGGGATGGTGTGTCATGGATATCTGCCATTTTTTGCCAGTGCCCCATGCTGTGAATTTTTTCAAAGCCATACTTGCATCAGTGATTGGGGTTTGGCAACAGAACACCTCAACCGTACAATCTCAGATCAGAATAATAAAATTCCTGACTGAAAGTGACAGCATGGGTATTTAGAACAAATCATGTTGCTGTAAATATGCTCTTATATACTTATTTTCTCTAAATCATCAGGCTAATCAGATTCAATAATTTCCCAATTAATATTGATTACTTTCTTGTTTTCTTTCATCAGTGAAATACTGTGCAATGCTAATATCAATGATACTCCAGTATTTCCCTCTTAGATGGCTAATATGTCACTGTGCCAGAATTTGGAGTCTCTGGAATATTACAATATCTTCCCTGAGTTCTTTTTTTGCAGAAATGAGGGATAAACATTCATTATGTCGAATGGGCTATTGGCTGGTTTTGTTATATCCCTGAGAGTGTGTGGTTTTAAAAGATTGATCATATCTTCAATATTCTTTAGGTGGTATCAGGGATGAACCTGACACCATGAGAAACTGGAATGCATCAAATGTTCTTTTACATAGTGGGATTATTGGGTGGTTCTTTTCTTTTCCTGAGGTACAGAATTATTTGCTTGCCCTGTTTGTTTTGCCAACAGAGAGATAACGCAGTTTCCTACTGTTTCCCAAGAAGCTCGGTAGCTTGGGAAAAGGCCAGCAGCTTGGGAACTAACACTGCATGTGCAAATAAACAAGTGTTAATTCCCTTAATAGTGGGAAAAAACTTAAATCCCTTTAGGCCGGTTTGTGCAACCACTGTCCATTAAAGAGGATGGCTGTCCTCCTGGGACTTCCTGCCTGCAGCACTAGATGATGGCTTAATCTCCTACAGAAATTCCATATACTTAAACTTCCTTTGGTTATCTTATATATCCTTCTGATTGTCTTACATACTTTGAATATATTGTTTTTTCTGGGTATAACGTATGGCACACAGTGCAGAAGCTGTGGAAAGCACACATTTAAGGGAGAGAGTTTGTTTACACAATAAATCCCACAAATTTGTCAAAAGCTGAAGTTTAACTACCTGTTAATGCTTGTTTGAACTTCTATTTGTGGCTGGTTATAAAAATCCTGTTTATTTTCTCCTCACCTTAATGAAAAGAAAAAAAACCCTCAGATTTCCTTGCCTGGGAGCATCTTTATTCACTGTCTGTAGAACAAGTGGAATGATGCAGCTCTTGAGTCAGACAAGCTATTTAGGCATGTCTTGTTGAAATAAGACAAATTGGGAATTAGGAGGCAAAACACGTGGAGGATTTCATAGAATCCTGGAATGGTTAGGGTTGGAAGGGGCCTTGAAAATCATCTCATTCCACCCCCTGCCACAGACACCTTCCACTATCCCAGGTGGAAGACCCGTCCAACCTGGCCTTGAACACTTGCGGGGATGGGGCAGCCACAGCTTCTCTGGGCAGCCTGTGCCAGGGCCTCACCACCCTCACAGGGAAGAATTTCATCCTTGTATCTAGTCTTACCTTTTGTTAGTTTGAAACCCTTCCCTCTTGTCCTGTGACCCAAGGTGCTCATCCCAAGTCCCTCTCCAGCTCTCCTGTAGCCCTTTAGGCACTGGAAGGGGCTCTCAGGTCTCCCGAAACCTTTTCATCTCAACTCCCAGCTCTCCCAGCCTGGCTCCAGAGCAGAGGCGCTCCACCTCTCTGAGCATCTTCATGGCCTCCTCAACTCACTCCAACATGTCCCCATCTTATTTTGGGGGCCTCAGGCTTGGACACAGCACTGCTGGTGGCATCTCCTGAAAGTGGAGTAGAGGGGAAGAGTCGCCTCCCTTGTCCTTCTGGCCACACTTCTTTGCATGCAGTCCGGGGTATGATTGGCTTTCTGGGCTACAAGTGCACGTTGCCAGGTCGTGTTGAGCGTGCGTTTGGCCTTGTTGAGCCTTCCTGAGGGTCACAAGGGCCCACCTCTCCAGCCTTCCAGGGTCCCTCTAGGTGACATCCCTTCCATCCAGCATGTCAGCTCACCACACAGCTCTGTGTTGCTGGCAAACTTGCTGAAGGTGCACTCAGTCCCATCGCCCATGTCACTGATGAAGATGTTCAAGAGCACCAGTTTCAACGCTGACCCCCAAGGAATGCCTCTCATCAGTGGCTTCCACTTGGACATTGGCTCTCCTCTGTGATTTGTTTTTTAATGAAAAATCTCCTTTGGGGGACTATCTTTTACTAGTCTGTCTTTGCAAGGTTGGTATATTTTTTTTGAAGATTGGTTTTACAAACAAAGTGAATTGAGTTACAAGAAAGTGATTCTAAAAATAATGTCAAGACAATCCTTTGCAAAAGAAGACCATACTCATGTAGTGTAGAGGTCATGGCATCAGCATCCTGGTATCAAAAGATTGCTGTAATATAAACCTTCAGATGGCTAAAAGCTATTCATGCATATGGTATTTGAGGAGGAGATTTGTTTTTATTATGAACAAAGGCTTAGCAACTTGACAGAGCAAGAAAAAGTAATACAGTGGGTTAGTCATAATCCACTTCTTTGTTTTAAAACAAGTTAATGGACAGAAAACAATCAAGTTAAAACTTAATGTGGAATTCCTTTTCAAGTTTATTATTTCTATTGTTTTAGCTTTTTATGAACCATTTAGAAATACAGACTTTACTTGAGACCTGCTGTTTGGTAAAGACTGAGGTTTAGGCATCAGGATATTTTTATGAATGCAATCGTATCTTTGCTCCTATAATACTAGTCCAGCCTACTGTTATTTTTGATGAAACGTTCCTGTAGGCATGTGCTTATGTATTCTTAGTGTTTCTTTTTGTTATGAAAAGCTTTGGCTTTGATGTGCTGCTTAAATTTCCTCTGAGTCATAATGCTAGTTGCCAAACCATTGTTTTTGTTCTATTTGGACTTGATTCTAGTTCTACAGTTGTTTCCTCCTAGGGGGTTAAAGTCCGTGAGCTTTTATTAAGATAAATGTCAGTGATTTTGAGTGGATTTGCATATAAGAAGCCCTTAGTCTCTGGTAGGATAAGTCATGTGTAATGTTTAGTTTTAAAGTAACAGTGACTACAGGAAATACTGGAAATAAAAGTTGTTTACCTTTTCTGCACAATGGAATTTCCTTTTCTATTAAATACGGAACACTTTCTCATCCATAAGCTATCAGCAAACTGAACATCCTCACTGGTCATCCTCTGTTTAAAAGTATTTAAAAGTTCCTCCCTCACGAAAAATTAATGCAACGTCTTGTAGAAATTGCGTCAAGGCAAAAGATGGTGATCATTGATATGATTTCTAAAAATAAATATTGCCAAAGGGAAAACCTAAAGCCAGAATTCAGAATTTGCTCTTTGCGGCAGCTTCAAAATCAGTAACTTCTGCCTATCCCAGCCAAGTGGCTGTCACAGATCATGACTTGACACCAGGCTTACATGTTTTAATTACTCATTTATATTAAAATAAGCTGGTATCAGTCAGAAGGTCACAATTTATTTCAGATTAATAATTTGCTACTATAGTTTACATATTGCTATTGCTGTAGCTGACAGTGGGTTTCAACTTTATAGTAAGCCGCTTTTTTTTTCTTTCGTTATTAGACAATATTGTTTTAATAACATTTGGAAGGAAAATAAGTATTCCCCGTGCATGTCTCGCTGCATCACTTCAGAACTTTGAGGGTGCCTTCAAAATTGTAGTTGTCAGACGGAAGTCTGCTCCGTTTACAGTACTGTTAATGGATTTAATGTGTTTAAGATGGTCTCTTGTAGGACTGGAGTTCAGCAAGGCAGTCAAGTGTATCCTGCAGCCCATCCCTCTCCAGTGAAGTATTTGAGGGCAAACAGATGCTTTAGTGTTCATTAGACTGATGAGTCAACGCCTCAAGTTCCAGGCATCTCTTATATGATTTGTTGTTCTGAACTTACTTTTGATTCCTAAGATCTTTTTTCCAAATATTGTTTTCTGAAAACTGCGACTTTCTGCAGGAAATGAGCCAAGAGAGAACTGAGAAGCCTAAAAAAATTTAAACAGCCCGGTAGAAAATAGAAGCTAAAACAAAATGAGGAATACTGAATGCACTCACGTATTTGTCAGCAAAATTTAAAAAGGTAGAGGGCAGGCAGTTAAAAGTTGAGAACCAAAAATGAAAGGAGGGCAATGAAATAAAGGAAGAGCTTCCATCATGCAAAATGGAGGACATGCATTTGTTTAGGGATGGAAGGGGGATGGTTGAAGAAGACTTGGCTGACCATCAGCTCTAGGAATTGTCAGGTTTGAGTCACAAAGGAAAATACGCTCCTATAGGGACAGAAAGAGGCAGCAAGGGGAAGATTAAGGATGAAAAGTGCATTCAGGTTTTCCTGTTAAGGCAAATGTAAGCCTTGCATGAAGATGTATCAGGGAGGTGCTACAAGGTACAGCACTGGATGGGTCAAGAGATGATATGGGGAAGATGGGACACAGGGTGCACTGAGTTAAATGTCAGGTGCAGATTGTTGGCAAACAGATGGAGGTGACCAGGTGATCAGACTCACAGTTCTGGCTCTCAGGCCCTTTGTTTACTTTGGCACTGAAGAGTTTACAGTACCTCATTCAGTTTCAGTAGATGTGCTCTTTATATAATAAAATATATAATAGATATAAAACTACTATAGGTAATTGTGCACATATCTTATATAGAAAACAACAATCAATATATGTATGTAACAGTAGTTCTGGACTTCTACTAATACTTCTCTTGCTTTTCTAAGTCAGAAGAGTGAAGTGAGTGAATTACCAGCTGGCTGTTTCAATCCACAGCAAATGAGAGTATAAAAAGGTGAAAAAATAGGATTTCGTAGCTTGAATTCAGCACTGTGTGAATATGTGCTGTTAGGAACTGTTTAAAGGTTCCCAACAGTTGGGTAAAGTCCTGTTTGCATTCGTACCATTCTGTTGATCTCTTCTCTCTGTTCATTATGAACGTCATTAAACGCAAATCATGGAAAAAAGCGAAATCATATGGGCTCAGTGCTTTGCTGTTAATGTCGTATGTTGTCTTTACTTCTTTTGTCAGCTCACTCGAAGTCATGTACTCCTCAATGAGTACAAACATGTAGAAACAGCACAAATGCAGGAATACTCTGCACCTTTTGGTCATAGCAGGTGTCATGGAAATCAGGGCTAAAGTGTCTGATAAAGTGGCCTAAAGACACTTGCAGTGTCTCTGCCTCTGTAATCTGTGCTTTGTAGATGGGAATCAGGTCTCTGCGTCCATTTATCAATTTCTCGCACACTATGAAGGGTAAAATATTAACACAGAAAGCGGGTGGGAAGTGGAAGAAAGCCCTGCAGGAACATCAGCCAGCTGAGAACTGTTATTGTGGGAGGCCTTTACAGCTGAGCACATATGTGCCTTTTGTTTTCTTAATGCCCTGGGGCAGAATTTGAAGCTCTACAGGTGTGGAGCTTCATTATTTTACAAAGCATCTCGAATTAATATATTTTGCTTTTACTTGATATTCAGCAGCTTGGTGAAGAGAAATGTGTATGGGAACACAGCCACAGAAATAACTGGAGGCATACTCAGTGCCCTGATTTCTGCTCTGTTGATGCTTTTGACCAATGGCCTAATAAAAGAATTGGCTGTGCTATTGTTGTTGCATGCTCCTACCCATTACGGAGCAGGGTATCCATGGAGAAGATGCCTTCATAACAATGAACACCTGGCGCGTGATTCTGCTCAGGAAACATTAGGAGGGGTGGGTCAGATGAGTACTCGCAGTGTCTGTAATTGTTTATTCTAAGAATGTCCCACTTTCTGAGCTATAAATACTAGGAAGAGAGGAATAAGTAAAGACTCTGTTCAAATATCTCCCCAGGAGGGGGTTCTGAATGCTGGAGCATTCATTTTGAAAAAGTGCTTTTGGGAATCGAAGGACTGTATTCCTTAGCATTTACTTCTTTAAGAATAGCAGAGGGGGTAACTGAGGTTTATCTGTGGGTGCTGCTGTAGTCTGAACTCAATCATGGAAAATTCAAAGGGCTGTGTGATGGGCTGTTACATGAATAAGTGTGGTTCTTGTTTTATCTTACAGGCTGAAAATGAAGGCTTGCAGATTGCTAAAGGTCTGTAAATTGCCTTTCATGGGAACCGGCTCAAGCAGGGGCTTAGTAATGCTATTGGTCCCCACTGTCGTGGTTTGACCTGACAGGAAGCTAAACACCACACAGCCTCTCTCTCTCCCTCCTCCCACACCTTGCAGGAGAATGGGGGAGAGAATCAGAAGAAATAAAATTAAGGTTCGTGGGTTGAGTTAAAGGTAGTTCACTAAGACAGAAAAGGAAGGGAGAATAATAATAATAAGTAATAGGAGGAGGATGATGACAAAAGAATTAAAATATACAAAACATGGGATGCATGATGCAACTGCTCATTGACCAGTGCCCGCCCAGTTCCTGAGCAGCATCCCGCAGCCAGCTTCCCTCCAAGTTTATCACAGAATGTTTGGGGTTGGAAGGGACCTCTGGAAATCCTCTAATCCAGTCCCCTGCTAAAGTAGGTTCACCTGGAGCAGGTTGCACAGGATGATGTCCAGGTGAATGTTGAGTATTTCCAGAGAAGGGAACTCCACAACCTTTCTGAGCAGCCTGTTCCAGTGCTTAGTCACCCTCACCTTTCTACGGTAAAGAAGCTTTCCCTCATATTCAGATGAAACTTCTTGTGTTCCAGTTTGTGCCCTTTGTCCCTTGTACTGTCACTGGGCACCACTGGGAAAAGTCTGGCCTCATCCTCTTGACAGCCCCCCTTAGGATGTTTGTCTGTATTGGTCAAATTCCCTCTCCATCATTTCTTCCCCAGGCTAAAGAGGCCTGGTTCCCTCAGCCTTTCCTCATAAGAGAGGTGCTCCAGTCCCCTCATCATCTTTGTAGCCTCTGCTGGACCCTCCCCAGTCCTTTCTTGTCTGTCTTGAGTTGGGGAGGCCAGAACTGGAGCCGGTACTGCAGATGTGGTCCCATCAGGGGAGAGCAGAGGGGGAGGATCACCTCTCTCGTCCTGCTGGCCACACTCCTCCCCGTGTACTCTGGGATACCATTGGCATCCTCAGCCCCCAGGGCACTGCTGGCTCTTGGACCCCTTGTTGTCCACCCAGACCCGCAGGTCCTTCTCTGCAGAGCTGCTTTCCAGCAGGTCAGCCCCAACCTGTGGGGTGCTGTGAGAAGCTGACTTAGTGCAAACGCTGCTTCTAGCAGCAGCTAAAACATCAGTGTGGGATCAACATGATTCTCATCCTAAACTCAGTACTTAGCACTGTACCAGCCACTAGGAAGGGAAGTATCCTAGCTGAAACCAGGACACCCACTAGTGACTTCAACTTACAGAAATGGTCAGGTCTAAGAAATAGAACTGGGCAGTTTCCAGAGCCTTAATGCTTCATCAGAGGGAGTTTAGAAACTGCATTTGATGCAATTAGATTGTGTATAAACCACCTTCCTGGATTTAAAGTAAGTCTCTGTTGCAGCACTATTCCTATACACAGCATGCCCTTAAATCACAAGTATTTACATTCCATGAGACCAAGGATACTTCATCGTGCTCTAGACAGTTGTCAGTGAAGTTGACAAAATCAGGGTGATGATGGGGGAAGTTCTTGCTCTGTTAATCTGTGTGTCTCCCTCACTGAGTTACGAACGTTGGTTTGCATAACTGCCAGGGGAAAATGTGTACAAAGAACGTGGCTACAGTTTCAGTCGCCCAGGTTGCACATTTGACATTTTGATACTGCTGTACTGTAAACTTTATTTGATGCTTTTCCCCCCCCCTCCAAAAATTTTGCAGTTCTGTGGGGGTTTTTTTGCCTGAGAACCTGCACATACTGAAGAGTTTGTCGTGGTCATAACATTTCAGTTTTACATACTGTACTACAGGCAGCACATTTATTTCTCAAGGGAGAGTTCCATTAACTTCATCCATGCCACTGCATTATAGCAACATCATGCATAGACTGGTTCCAGGTTCAGTTCTAAATCCTGAATCTTACAAATGCTCTGGATGTAGTGAGTAGGGGTCAGATCTGACACAGGTGTAAGTTTGTTGTGCCCATGCAAATTCCCATACAGTAGCTATCTGCCTAAATGGTACCAGGTATTCCACATCTCTCTGCACACTCCAGAAACTCCTCACAGGCTGTGTGGTTAGGTTGTCCCTGGCCCCTGAACTGCCTAGGAATTATGTGGAGCAGGACTTCAGTCTCTAGGGAAGGGCTTCATCTCCTTAGCAGCCTCTTGTAGGATAAAAGAGCTTATTCTGGTGAGATTTTAGGTGCCCAGAGGTTATGTTCTTCAACAGTAAAATTTAAGTGTTTATAAAAACAAAAAAGACATAAAGAGAAGGGAAATTTAATGCATCACAGGGTTTCCTTTTGAAGCTTTGTTTTTCTATGAGGGAGAGTGAGAAAAAGAAAATCCTTTTAGTCAGTCTAATATCAGAAAAAAAGTACAGCTGTTTCCCAGTACATCCTGTTGTCAGAATTTCTGCAGTCATTTTCTGATTTCCGTGGCAGAATGTAACGGCACCAAGGTGGTCCGGGGTTGCAGTGCAATCTGAAGAGCCTCTTCCAAGTTAGTGCTCTTTGTTTTCTCTTAATTTAGATGTGTAAAGAAAAACATGGAAAATAGAAGTGTTGAACTGTATTGCACAGAGTAGGAAGCAGGTTGTAGAGACCATCCTCAAAAAGATAAGCAAGCCGTTTGACAAAACATGCATCACCTCATACTGACTAATAATCTATCCAGTCAGTCCTGGGGGGAAAAATAAGAAATGTGCAGACAATGAAAGGGGCATTGGGAAAATGCTTTTATATTGTTTGCTGTGGACTGCAAGCTCTAATAATAAAATAACAAAAAGCAACTACAAAAGTTGCTACAGATAATTATTAGAAAACTTCTTTGCTTTGGAGAAGTTTGCATTTTAGATGCCTGTGTTGATAGGTGGTGAGAGGTGCACATTTCTGCCCTAGTGATAAGCTCAGTTTGGGTGGTCATGCAGGATCAGCACTTTGGGTGAAGATTCATAGCCCTTTAATAGAAGAGATATGTGCTGAAGACTTTAATTATGTCTTAATATATTAAGACATACAATGCATAATTATAAAATGTCATGATGTAATCCAAGAAATGTGTGTAGTATACGTATGTAAGCTTTTTTAAGAAAGCAAATATTGATACTACTGAAACAAGTAGTTATTTTATTTGCCTACCTAGTTGCAACTCAATGCACACAGTCTTGATTTTCTGATGCAGGTGTCATAAATGATAATATTAGCTTGTGGTCTATTAGAACATCGTCATATGAATGAGGATTAGTTCAGGATTTTACATTTATACAGTCTGTGAGTACCCCCAGTTTTACACAGCTGTATTCTGTTTCAGGTTTCACACAATTTCATTAGTTATTGTAAAGGCTGAGATTTTCATGGTTCAGTGCATTAAATCTTTTTCTTTTTTTCTTTGCTCCATGTCAGATTAAACTTATTTGTAGGTTTATTATTTCCATTAATAAACCTACATTATTCTCGTTGCTTCCTTCCTTCTGATGGTATCAGTGGTTGACAGGCAGTGATCTTTTTGCAATCTTGGCAATGGGCTGTTGCTGTGGTAGAGGCCATTGTTCACTAATGGAGACTTGCTTTCATAAAATAATCTAGAATTTGTAGAGCATTCCTTCTTCTGCATTTGCTTCACTGCTTTTTGAACTTCCTACTTGTATTTTTCGTTTAATTACAGTTTCTTAAGTAGATGGTGTAGGAGACCTGTTTGTAATTGAGTCTAGATAATTAAAAGAGAGGAAAGGAAACAAGTATATAAATGTATTTGTGTGTTCACTTTTTATTATCTGTGTGGCTTTTAAGCTTGGCTTCCTGTTCCTGATAATAATTTTTCCTGTTTCATGTTTACCTGGCAGGTAAACACAGTTTTAGCTGATGAATTATATGCTGTCAAAATTGAGAGGAGTTAACTCTTGATTTCAGTGAGTGACCTATTATTGCAGTAATTTTTTATAGAACTTTTCCTGTGATACCGTTTTAACATAAGCTTTTTACACCAGATGCTATCCCAGACTTTCTCAGGGTTTGTGGGGATTTGTGCCTGCTAGGTAGTTTCCCTAGCCGTACGGCCGGGCCCTTCTTTTCCCTGTGAACTCTGCAGTGGCACACCTTACACTTCAGATATTTGGGAGCTGAGTGCTCGAAGTATTTCGGTGTGCCCTGCCCTCTGACATTCACCTTTAGCTCCCAGTACTCGAGCCCTGGCAGGAGGCAGGGTAACACAAATAGCTACGGGTGGCACAGCAGTTGCAGTTACAAGTACTTGTAAATAAACCGAGTGGAGAGAGGAAGGGACGCAATTTCCTGAAACTCGTAGGAGAAACGTGCAGATTTTACAGGAGAGTCGTTTTCTTGGATACCCCACAAAGTTAAATTTGCATTTGGTCCCACCCCCAAGCACTTCCATACTGCAGACTTACTCCTCTAACAACACTAAGGAATACTCTGTTTCTCTGGAAGTGCCGCTGTCATCTTCTGGACCTAAATGTCCACTTAAATCCCTGACTCAGGGAGTATTTAATGTTCTTTCTGCTGCCTCACAGCACAGTGTGCAGGCTGTGAGGTACCTCCAGTCACTCAGCAGGTGTGATAGCAATTACTGTGACGCAAGCAACTGAAGGAGTTAAATGCACAGAGCTCATTATTCTAGTTTATGTGACAGCAGAGAACACCTCGTTAGTATCCATCAATATACTGGTTCAATTTGGAGTGAAAACCTGGGAATTTATAATGCAGTTGATAATGATGATGATGTAGATGTAACCTTCATATATTGCAGTGCATCCAGCAGCATCTCTAAGATGTTTTTACTGTGATTTGAAAAATATCAGGCGTGCTTTTTAAATCAATATAGTTATTGTTCTTAAATCATGCGGTAGCATTTTAGCCTCTCCTCATACCTGAAAGCGTTCAGCTCTAGTATTTGTTATCTGAGCCCACTGTCATGTCTGTAAAGGGGAGCTGAGTATTAATCATGCCCAGTGTCAGTTCAGAAGCTGTGATGCAGCAGTTAATAGCAAAGAAATTTCGAATGTTTATACTTCATATTCAAAGTTGGGGATGAAGTTCTTTATTATGTCTGTGTTGTTCCTGAAGAGTCGACACAGGATGTTTTTAGCACTTCATAGAAGACTTCTCGGACACCTTCCAGGTTTCTGGCTGTGCTGGCGGATCCTGTAAATATATCTGGAGGTGGTACAGAACAGCCTTCAAAAGTAGAGCTGGTAGTGCACCAGCGATACAGCTCCTACGCTGAATGACCAACAGCCCCTGGACTGTTTCTTTGCTTTTGAGGCAATGTTTGCAATTTTCATCTTTGTTCTCACCCCATCTTAGTTCAGTTTGCCTTTCAGATCATCTCCCTGCTTGCTCTGGGTAATGTGCCAAGTGCTCAGCCCACGATTAGGTTACAGCCAGAGCTGCTGGACATGAAGGTGCCGTAACTGTAGAGGTCTGTGCTTATGTTTCAGCCATGCTGCAACTGAATTAAAAAATCTTAACGGGAAACCTCAGTGGGAGAATTTAACTTCAAAGAAAGAGCTTTAAGCTTATCTTGCAAAATTATATATTGTTTAAATGCTTTTAACTTCTGAATTTTTTTTTAACAAACATTAGGATAACCATGGAAGAGAGCTAAGCTGACAAATTTTCTTATACGTGTGATGGAGGCCTCAGAAAGTATCATGGGTCAGTTGACAAGTAGTGACTAGCTGAAGAACTATCCCTGTTCTTTAAAGCATATAAAAATAATCTGAACTGTTAACATATGTAAAGTTGATTCAGTTGTTGTTAGAGTTGACTGCAAAAATTAGGAAGTACAAATAACAGAAAAATTAAGTAAGTTTTCCTTTTTATTCTTTTCTCGGGATTTAAAAAGTGTTGTAAGAAACTTGAAGTGTTAAGTATTTTAAAGATGGTGTTTGCTTTCTCTGTTTTATTTTAAATCTGTTGTTATAGTTCTTTAAACCAACATATCTAACTGGACACTTTACAGTAAGGAATGAACTTTTTAAAACATCTGATGCTGAATTTTTGACTCTTTAGAGTTGTCATCCAAAGCAACTTTTTCTAAACTTGTTCATTTCTTAGTATTTTCAAGGTTCAAAGCACGTTTTTTACATTTCAAGCAGTTCTATTTTCCAAAGTTAGTATCTTGGAATATTTGTGTCGTTTATTGTAGAAAACAGAGCTTAATATAAGCAGTAGTATTTTATCTCCAGAAGTGTTGTTAGGGCTTGGTGATGTACAAGTCCAGCTCTCCAGCCTCCTGCTTTACCTAAAGGTTAAAAATAATCAATTCAATATTACAGTTTGGATGTAAAATATTAGTGGATCTAAATAAAGGGGATATTTTTAAAAGATCACATCAGATGATGTATTGGTTTTGCTTCTCTAAAGCAAATACACTGAACTATGTTAATCTTCATACTAACTGTTTTGCTTTTTTTTGTTGCAGATCACCAGAAACTGGAAAGAGAAGCTAGAATCTGTCGCCTCCTGAAGCATCCTAATATTGGTAGGAACATTTCATTGTTTTGTACAGTATTTATCAGATTAGAAAATTTAGGGGAAATGGAAATGAACAAATACAAAGAGCAACTCAGAGAAGTCAAGAGCAAATATCTCCAGGCAAGACTCTTTCTTTATAATGTGGTGCTCCTTACGAATTCTGCTATTGGATGCAATATTTTGATGGATCACCTAAAGCAACGTGCAGTGTTCTCATCTTTGAGCCATTGCTCTGCCATCAATGAGCTCTCTGTGCCAGGTGTTTGGGGGTTTTTTGAGCGGTGTGTAGGAGGGGTTATTCCCAGGATTGCTCATGACTTTTGGAGACCTGCAGAAGAATTTCAGCTGACAGTGTCTGTTGCACAATGAGACAGACCAGTGTCCGTGGTTAGTGATGGTTTTAGTGAGATGCTTATTTTATATTGTGTTTTGTGTTTGAGATTCTGTCCTTCTGTGGATGAAGAAAGCTCTGCTCCTTTTGTTTCCAGAGCTATGTTTTCTAACCATGTAAAGCAAAAAATAAAGTGTTTTGGAGGGTGGAGTGTGTCTGTCTCCTTGCTTTAGAAACAGTGTAAACAGGTAAGTGCCTTGATCTTAAGGGAACTGTAGCTGTTTTTCAGTTTTTCAGACACCGAATTATATGCCAAGGGTATCTCTCACAAGGGTATTTGCTGTACCTGAGACTTCTGCAGAAGGGTGGGAATTTCCTGTCTTTTGTGGTATTTTTAGACTAATAAAATTGTTTGGTGCCTGGGATGAAATCAGCTCCTTCCTTTTAATGATAAATAGAACGTGAAGACAAGTGTACCACAGCTCAAAATGACATGTCAAATTTCTGCAGCATCTCTCTTAAGCTTACAGGTTTGACCTAGAAATTTGGTTAAGGAGGAAGAGGAGTGTTATCTGTGCTATTTTATCCCACCAAAGGTTTTGCATTGTAAAGTGGTGAGAGATAAGGGAATGTACAAGTCCTTTTGGGGAGGAGGTGCAGCCCATCTGCAGCTGTGGTTACACATATGGTGTAGTCAGTCTCCAGAGTCATTCACCTGGGCCTTGCTGGATCCACAACATATCTGTGAGCTTCCACAAACCAGGAAAGACGAACAAAAGACAATAGTGAACTGATGCAGGGGAAGGGCTGAAATGCGCAGAACTGAGTTGAAACAAAAGTCTGAACTGGTTCCATGTGGTCACAAGTCTTCAACTTGTCGAGTGGCTTGGAGCAGTGTAGGATGGAGTTCAGCTCCTCTGTGGCAGGCCAGCTGTTCCACATGCACAGTTTGTTTCTGTGAGGTTTGACTTGGAGTACAAACAGGCAATGACAGCTTTGGTGACAGGCAGGTAGGGCTCTGCAAATCTGCATAAACTGTGTGCATCACCACCTGCACCAAGGTGCACAGTTCGAGGGATAATGGACAAAGTGTTCTGCTCCTGTTTCATTAAAGCTGCCATGTTCTAGATCTGTCTGAGAGAAGATTTTCATGACCTGTAATTAACATGCCAGGGTTTGGCAGCAGGCATTGTATTGTCACATTCCTTCTCTTGCGTCCATGCCCTCAACCAGCTAAATGATGACCCTAAAATCATTTCAAGTGCTGCCAGCACCCCACTGGAGCTCTTACGCTTGGCTCACTATCACATCTCCTTTTAAACCGTCATCCCTGGTGAGTAATGGAGCTGCATCACACCAGGAAGCACTAAGAGTGAAAAAGGAAGTGTGCCAGAGGAAGGGAGCTCAGCTCTGACAATAAGTATGTGTAAGTTAGGAAAAATAAGAAAAAAATGATAACTATTTTTTTCAGTAGGATAACTATTTTTTCTGTAGGATAGCCGTTTTTCAGTTTAATTGATTGGGTGGTTTCTCAATGGTGACATGCACAGTTTTCTTCATTTTCCTCCCATGTAGCGGTTTTTAGTTACTTGTCTTTTTAAATTACACATTCATTGCAGAGTGACAGATTTCTGAAATTAGAATTCACTAATCCTTTCTCTGGTCTTTCAGGCCTATTCTTTATTCTTCCTAGTTAGCTTAAGTGTCCCTTCAAAAAGTGACTTAGTGTGAAGGTGTCAATTCCAGGTTAACTTTATTGCTAAAATAATACATATATAATAATAGTACTCCTTTTTTATGGTGTTCTGTGTTCTCTTCTGTTAATTACCTTCCAAGTCTTAGACGGTACCAGGTACTCCAGGGTGAAAAACCCTTTTTAGTTACCTTTTTCATACTTTTCTCCAGTCAGAGTAAAGCAGCACAGCTGTGGCGAGTCACGTTTTTTGATTTTAGCCTGTGAGTAAACACATTGTACTCTTCATATGAGCAAGATTTATTTCTTTAGAGAAAAAGTTTAAAAAATAATCTAAACACTAGAAATATTTTCCAATTATCTTTCCAGAGAAAATAGAGAATTATCAAAAACTTTTGCAGATCGCTGGTTTTGTGTTTCCAAGTTAGGCATCCAGTTAGTACCTAACTAGAAAAATATTTAGTATTTAGTTATTTCATGAGGATAAGAAAGATTTCAGGACTAAACTTCTTAATGATCAACACGCCTATATTTTAGCTTCCCAACAATGCCATATTTCTATCTAGTTCATATCTGAGTGGATGGTAGATCTATTTAATGAGTGCCCTTATGCAGTTAGGAAATCTTAGGATGACATTTTAAAAAGGCTTTCCACTGTAGTCATAGGTACTAAACTTCAGAAGTTCCTCTAGTATTGGCAGAGGAATCTTAAAACTGGATGTGAGTAAATCAGAATTTTTTCTTTCAAAAAGATAAAACTTTGAAATGTGGAAAGTAAGGAGACACACATGGAAATATTTTCACTGCAGTTCCTGATTTGAATCTCCCAAAGTAATCACTGCAAACAATAAAACCTGGGGAAACAAACGTATTTTCTGCTGACTTTCTGGAAGTATTTATGACATCAGATTATTATTTCAGGAATCAAGATATCTACCAAATATTCACAAAGAAAATATTTAAACATGTTCAGAGGGAGACTAATTCTTCTTAGGCATTTCTACTGAAGGAGTGATTCTGAACTAGGAAAGATACCAAGTTCTGAATTCACATACGAAAAATTAAATCACTGATTATTCCCACTAGACAACTGTTGGAAGGGAAGCTAGGAGATCTTCCTTCCACTTACCTAAGAATATGTATCAGCCTTAAAAGAGGAGATAGTTTTTTGGCAGTGGAAGCATGAGGATAACTTAGGGGTATGATGTTTTCTGACTTGTAGCGTGGATTCTTTTTTTAAGCTTTATACTCAGAACTGTCTATTCCTGAAGATGTATTTATACCTGCTATTCAGAACCATGTACAGGCAGTTATTTTTGGAAAACTAAATATTGTTGAAGAAAGGCCAAATGTTAAACGATTCTGTTTCTGTGCAGTCCTTACTGTTCATGTTCATAGCCAAGAAGTGTCAAGAAAATCTTCCTGGGAGAAGTTGGTTTCACTTCTTCTATAAGCAGGGCTCCAGTACATCTCTGAAAGCTGAACCTTTCTGTGCAGACACTGCTTTGCACATAACTAATTCAGTTCGTTTTTCAGCATCTCTTTCTTTTATTCATCCTTTTAATAAACCTATGATTTCTTCTCTGTCCCATCTTGTAGTTATGATGCCTAATGAATGGTGTAGAAAAAATAAGGAAAGTGGATTACAAACAGTATTTTCTATTCTCCTTTTTCAAATCTCCATTTCCCACTTAAGTAATATGTATGTCAAAGTTTGTTTAAAACCCACAGAATTTCCTCATCCTTTCCACTTACAGTTACTCCTCACCAGTACTCATTGTTGAGATTTCTGCCTCTTCTTACCTCAGTCGTTTGTGTCACTGTAGTAGAAAGAGAGCCCTGCTGAATTTTGTTTGGGAATTAAAATGAGGCAAAAGCCATTAGCTAAACTTCCAGGCCTTCAGAAGAAACTTTGAGAGGGCTCAGAATCCTTTCTTCCCAGTCAGTCTTTGGCAATACTGGTATTTTCTCTCCTTCCAGCTTTGCTTGAGTAATCTGGCCTGTGCTACACTGCGGTAGGAAATTTCTGGGCAAACACAGCTCGTGTTCCTGTGGTAACGGAGCTCCTGGGCTGCAGGAATTTGTGCATTAGTGTGATTTTCAGCAGTGCTGTGTTTCTCAGGTTCTTACCATGGTGACATGGCTGTATCAGTGCGTATAGGGTTGCTTTTTTACAGAGAGTTTAAAATGGATGGAAATGTAGGTTAAGCCTTGCTGTTCAGAGAACCTAGGGCTTTTTATTTGTGAGATTGCACATCAAGTTACATTAAAAGCTTACTTCCTTTGCTGAGCAAATACCCGCAGAGGATTTGTCATCTTGGGTAACTATTACTTTTCCAGCAGTTCCATGGGTACTAATGCTCCCAATTTTTTCTAAATTTTTCAATTTAGAAATTAGGAAAGAAAATCAATGAGGAAAGTGACGTTCTCTTCACCAAGAAATCCAGTGTCACTTTCCTGGTTTATCTCCTTTCTCTTCTTTCAGTAAACTTTGATTTCTTGGTCCTCTTTTAACTTTAGGTAAAGTTGGTTTTTAGCACTCTTATTTCTAGACTTGCAATGCACGTAGTTTCAGTGGTGTAACACTGTTGCACCATCTTGTTATGACTTTTTGCATTGATTTACAGCTGCTTTGCTATTTTTGGTTTGTGAGATCCCCCATAATGGTAAAATCTGCATTAGCCTGACAATGCAAGCTCCAACCCAGTTTGGAAAACTGCTGATTCAAACATGGTAAAACTGTGGAGTTTTTTTCCCAAGTGGAGTTTGCTCTCGCAGGGCTTGTGCTGAGTTTGGGGTATTATTTTCCTAATGGGAGTTACACTGTCGAGATCTCTGCGTAACTGCTGGTTTTGCATTCCCACTTGCTTACAGCCCATCATTCCCTGCCTCTGCCATCTCCTCCCTTGGCCTTACAGACAGCGTATAAGCTATGGCAGGCAGGCTGGGTCCATTAGCCAGCAACATCAGGCTCAAGTCTGACTGATCAATCTTCATCCCTTCCCCAAAGGCAGCAGCAGATTTTACTGACATGTGGCAGCCCTTCAGGTGATAAATGAAGTCCTTTTGGCACGAGGCCAGGCTGTCCCTGAGTGGCTCTGTAAGTCAGGGTACTTAGAGGTAAGTAGGACTGCCAGGCAGAGACAAGGCCGGGTCAGCTCCAATAGGCCTGAGCCTGTTCCTGCAGATCTGCTTGTCCGGCCTCGGCGGGGCTGGAGCTGTGGCACTGCCCCGAGCGTGCTCTGAGAGCAGGAACGCCTCTCCTCCACCAAGAACTGGAGCTGTACCAGCAGATGGGAACATGGGGCAGCATTTTTCCAAGGCAGGTTGGCATTGCAGCGGGCCGAGAGGCAGCCTAGATGCAGAACAGGCTGGGACACCGGGAAAAAGACAAATCCCTAATCTGGTTTCGTGAATGTGTTGGTGTCAGTTTGGAGTCTGCTCGTTTCCATGCTTTGGGCTGGGAACTTCTCATCAATGGCTGAGGATATTGACAGCACCCAAACTTGGCACTGCTCCTCACCACACTCTGTGTTTGTGTCCAGCTTACTTAATCCTTTTGCCAGAAGGAAAGGAGGAAAAGCCTACATTTGGGGGTTACTTCCTCTCCCCACCGTAACACAAAACATGAGCATTGAAGTTGTTAAATTCCTCACGTGGGGAAAAATAAGAAACTGCATATTGCCTTGTCCTTTTTGAAAAGAGGGCAATTAATGATGTGTGGGGGTTTTGTGTCCTTTATGCACAACAGTATGTCCTTTATATTTGCCTAGTATGTGCATGGCACTTCATGAAGTCCCAAGAACCTGAAGAGAAACACTACTAATATACAGAAAATGTGGATGCAGTAACTCCTGTCTGAATTTCACTTGTCTTATTGTGGCACAGTTGTGAGTAGCTCAGCTGGTATTAGTAAGGTTACTCTATAAACCAAACACAGGGTGAAAATCGGGCCTGTTCAGGTTGAGTGAATGTAGTTCTTTAGCACTTTTGTCTGAGCTTAATTTAAGGTTTCACTCTTTACATCAAAAATATATAGTTCTTTCCTGATGCAGTGAAAATCAAACCCATCCCCAACTATGTAAATTGGTGCTCAGTAAACATGGTCCTCGGGCATGTATTAACTATAGCTATGCAAATAAATAAATAAATATAGCTTTTTACATAAATATAAAGCTCTAGTTTATGTGGGACTGATGCATTAGAGAATCTCACTTCCTTTAATTATTTTTATTGCTTAGATGAGCTGATCGCTTCAACAATTTTGAATCTCATCCATTCTGTTGAATTAATTAAATTTGCATTTTCCCTGATGAATAAGGTGAACCATAGTCTTTGAGAGAATTAAAATAAAACATCAAGAAACCAAATAAACCAGTGATATAACATGATTTCATACTTAATATAAAAACCAATGTAATGAGTATTATAAAATAACAGATTGGATGTTTAAAGTCAGCCGTGGCTACAGCAAGTAGCTGACTAGTGAAGTGCAACAACAGAATACAGAAGCTGGTTTTGCAGTTGCTATTTGTGAACTTAAATGTACTGGAACGAGACTGAACCAGGCAAGAGCACATAGGGGGACATAGTGGGGCTTGTTGCACCTGGGTTTTTGGCAGGCTTTCTCCTTCTCGGCAGTTTTGTTACTGCTGTGCATCTGATTCCTTTTAGATGAAGTTCTTGTGAATGTATGTTGATGTTTAAGAGGAAAAGCCTGAAAGTTTTCACTGCTGTTGTTGTAAGGATTTGGTGTGGAAGGGCTTTGTGTAAAGCTGTTGGTGGCCCTGAAGTGAGTGGAGTATCAAAACCCCCCAAGAGTTAAAAGACTGTAAGGTATTTAGTGCTAATCAATGTGTCAGTGATTTTCAACGTGAGCCATATGAAGCATCAGATAATGTGGTCTGAGTCTGCCAGCGGAGAAGGGGGAAGGCAGCTTTATTGGGTGTTACAGCTTTTGTCTCTTTTGCTTGCAGCAGAATCCTTTTATTCTGCTAAAAGTGGCATTGCATCTTTAAGTTTCGCTCTTCTGGGTTACTGCGGAGCATAAAAATGTCTTTGAGTGCAGACAATGACACCACTCTTTGCCATGCTACATTAATTCTCTTTCCTTTTAATGGAGCACAAGGTTATTTTAGCTCAAGTGAAGCATTGCTGGCTGTAATATCCCTGATAACTGTAGCAGCATCCGTAATAGACCGAGGAAATGAGGTTTCACTAAGATTTGCCACCAGTTTTATAATTTTTTGCCTCAGAAAGTATATGCCTAATTTGCACCAGAATAGGTAATGATTTAGTGTAAATCAAGTGTGAACCAGGTCTTGAAGCATTTTCCATCCCTGCTTATAGCTGTGTTTGTATGTTTCCTTAAATGCATGACAATTCTTTTCATTGTGTGTCCAGATTCTCTTAAACATTTTTTCTTTCTGTGAAGTCCACTCCACTTTTGCAGCAAGTCATTTTAAATGTAAAATAGAATAATCCACAGAAATGGGAAGTGGAATTTAAACACCTCTCTTGAGGATCCTGCTGTGGGGGGTGAGGGCTCGGGTGACTGCCACACTTCCCACTTGTATTTTCATCTCTTGTTCTGCTGTACTTTCTATATGTGTTTCCTGGAATGAAGAGTTTCATAATTGGCTGCATTGCTGACTTCAAGAGCCATGGAAATAAGCTCGACTGAAATGAATTGCTCTCTCTCTGCATACACAAGATGGATCTTTGGGAACTCACATTTTTCTGTTGTTTGAAAGCTTTGTTTGTTATGAATCTGCAACCACGTGTTATGCATACGGATAGACATCATGACTCCCAGCTAAACCACAAATATGTAATTTTCCTCTGGACCCTTTCCTCCAAAAACAGGGATCTCTACTACTTCAGCTAAACTAAGCTTTTTCTTTCAGTAAAGCTAGCACAGACATTTTTGGAGTATTTTAGGGGATATTGTGAGTTCTGTTCCCTTTGCTTTTACAGACAGTGTTGCTGATGGTCTAAATAGGTGAATTCTGTACAGGTTCTTGGATTGATACCCAAATATTGGAAATCTTTATCTGGGGGTGAGGAAAAACCAACCCCCAACTGAAAAAAGGTTGCAGTATGTTGAGTGGTGTGGATGGGCATCACTGGACAGCAGTAGAGCAGCTCCTGCAGGGGTGGTAAAACTGTTATCATGTTTTCCATGATAATCCTGCCCCAGCCTTGACATTTGTGGCTCTGGACTGAACCCGCTCTGTGGGGCACCTTTGTCTCGGCCCGTTCCCTTTCCCAAGAGAAAATAAGGAATTATCATCCAAGCAGCATTTGTTTCCCAGGCAGCCTAAATCTGCCCATTTGGAGGGTTTGGCATCCTAACCCATGGCAGGTGAGCTGTCAGCCAGTATGTCACCCTGTCACCCTGCTTCTGGAAAAGGTCCCTCCAAGGAGAATATGTTGGGCTGTCTGTGCCACCTGAGAGCTGCATCCCACCTCACCCCACCTCCTCCCATTTCCCTGTGGCAAGCAGAAAAGGATCTATTCTGACATGGGGGCAGAGAGAAGGAAAGGAATGAGGAAACGCTGGGTGTGTGAGCTGGGAGCAGTAAGAGGCAAAAGGAAGGTCTCCTGACTTTGGATCGTGGATTATGTTTTGACTTTGTGACCGTAAATCAGGAGTGGTGCTTTGGGAGCTCACTGTGGAGCTTTGGAATGTCTTTGCTCCTTTTCCAGAGGCAATACCAAGCTAGGAAACTCATTAGGAGAGACAATCCGTGGGGCTACTCCCATCTGCACAGACGTCTTACTTTACTTACATACCCAGCCCCCTGCAAAAAAGTATCATGGATCATGGAATCATGTGGGTTGGAAGGGATCTCTGGAAGTTATCCAGTCCCAACTCCCTGCTCAAGCCATGTCCAGTAAAATTAGGTTACTCAGAGCCCATCCTGCTGAGTTTGGAGACTTTCCAAGGAGGGAGATTGCACAGCCACTCCAGGCACCACTCCAGTGTTTGACCACCTTCCTATCCAAAAAAATTAATGAATGAATAAATAAATAAATAAATGTGTCTCTGTGCCTAGCTGGAATTTTCCAGACTCCAGCATGTGTCTGTGGCCTCTTGTCTTGCCATCTGCACCCTGGAGAAGACTCATTTCAGTCTTTCCTGCTGATCAGCAAACCAGGTACTGGAAGGAAAAGTTCATATTCCCAAATACAGCTGCATCCCTGTTATGACGTTTTTGTTCTTTTCTTAAAATTCCATTTGCTTTCATTTTTAAATATTGTGACATAAATTCCTAAAGAAAGTGTAGTTTGACTAAAAACTGTAAACAGGGACAGACTCTTTGGAATGCAGGATTTCCTTGGTTGTGAGGTGTGGATTTGGAAGTGCATTTTATCGCCTGAACTTGTCTGTGCCATGTCACATGGAGGAATCCTTTTTCTGCTGGCATTTTGCTTTTCATACGCATCTTCTGCATCTTTACTAATGGAATGCCCATTCAGTAACAGATTTTATGGTGTCTTAGATGTTATATATTGGAAACAGCACATGGAAGATCAGGACGTGGACTGCCTGCTTGGCCCAGCATGTCCATAGCTCTGCTGGGATGTCACCCTTGCCTGTCCCTGTGCATGGCAGGGGTGTGAGAGGCTGTTGCCAGCCTGGCTTATCTTATTCTGGTGCCTGAGGGCCAGGGGACAGCACCAATGAGTTCCAGGCTGACAGACATCCCCCTAGCCACCCCTGGCTTGTAGCGAGTGTTTTAAGTGTCCTTTTGTAGCAAGTGTTTCAAGTGTCCTTTAGGATTTTCCTTGCTCCTTCAAACTTTTGCCTTTAAAAAAATCACAAATTCCCTTTTCATCCTGATTTTGTTGCTGTGCTGTTGAGAGTATCTGTCAAAGCCATGGTGTTCCAAAGGATGCAAGCTGGTCTGCTCCTCGGCTTTCCACGTGCTGCATCCTGGCACGGAGTGAATGCTCTGACCCTGCAAATACCGCCAACCTCCATCGCTAGCAGTGGATAAATAGCTTGTAATTGCTCAGTTCAGGCTGGGCTTTTTCAGATTTCGGCACTGGAGATTTTCCTGCTCCTACAAAACTGCTGATCCAGGCATTTTTTTCGGTTGAGAGGGGTTTAATGATACCTCTCTCCTCCTAGTCACCTTCCAAATTTGGAAGTTCTTTTTATAGTGGCTTCACCAGAGTGTTAGTATTCTCATGGACTGCCCATGGGAATGTGCTTCTAATTTTAGTTTGTCCTCTACATGTCTGTCTCTTTTAAATGCATCCAGCTTCTCATTCCAGCCACACTGGGCCAAGCATGACACTCTGCTCCCAATACTTGTGCATTGAAGATGTTCTGGTATTGCACTGTAATCAAATCCACAGCTCCAGCCCTAGTGCTGCACAGCAGTGAGTAGCACTCGTGTCTCAGCAATTGTACCACCCAAGTAGTGCTGTTTAATTAATAGAGTTGGTGTGCGTTTATTTACTGGGGGACCTTGGGAGTTATTTAATTGTGTTTCAGCAATTTATACTCGGTCTGATGTCAGTGGTGTTAGTGCTGGGATTGTGTTGAATTTGACTGTGCAATCTTGCTGGGAAGGACTTGGTTGATGATCTAAAACCATAATTGCAGCTGACTGGCTTGCAGCTCTCTTCTGTAGCATATAAGTATTTTGGGAGTTACTGGATGTGCTAAATGAGAGGAATATTTAGAAAGAGATTTCAGCTGCAGCTAGTAGTCTGGGTTTGTGAATGCAGAATGGCTTCAGCTCTCTCCTGCAGCATTTCCATCCAAGTTTATGTGGGTTGTCACTGAGCTAATTACAATCTTACAAATGGTCCCACGGGACAGGACAAGCTCTCTAATTTTCATTTATTGTGAGACTGTGATTAAAAGACAATGGCAGTTTCTCACCATAAGCCTCAAGTTTGTCATCTATTAAGTCAATATGCATTCCCTGCTTTTTGTAAAACAAACACTTGGGATCATCATTCACTTGTGAACTTGCACGTTAGGAAAATGATAGTAATTTATAGTTGTCTTCAGCTGTGGTAGCATGACTTACTGTGATAGTTAATTGATAGAGGGGGAAGGCACATTCTCTCTGAAAATAATACAGATGGTTTTGAGCCCAGCCCAGTGTATAGAGATGGAGTGGGATCGTTACGGGAGCACTCTGTCTGGACATAGTACTTTGAGTCGCTCAGTCTTCTGCTCTGTTAACTTACTGAGAGCTCCTACTGCTTAGATGTTGTCTTGGGTAATTGTAGAAGCGTTTGGTTCTCCAGGTTACAGGGAGGTTTTGTTCGCTGCATTTGATGGATGGATGGATGTCGGCAGCATGACACAGATGGAAACAGGAGACCAGTTACCTAACGTGACTTTTTTTTCTTCTTTGATACTTTTCAGACAGTGCTTTTTCACATTTGCTGTGAGTATAAGAAACAGTCCCTATATTTCCCCTGTTGCTACCATAAAGAAATTAGGAAGGGACAAGCTGCAGTGGTATGGATGGAGCTGGTCTCTGGGATGCTCCTACTGCTCCCATTCAGGATATTCAGGACTCGTAGTTGTGAAAGAGGGCACCAAGCACAGAGATGTCATTATAATCATGCTTTAGGTCTATTGCATCCATTTTAGGTCTTTTTCCTCAAAGCTGTTAACACAAAATTGGGGGACCTGATCCTATGAAATTGGCTTTAGCCTTCTTTGCTTGCACAGATATAAAAAACCTTATCAGATAAAGAAAGAGAGAAGCTGAATTTACAGTGGTACTATATAACATGAGAAAGTAATAGTTAATTCCATAAAATACAGAATTTTCCATGAAGTTGACTTTACTGTCCTGGAACTAATTTTTTGCTGGAACAGGTCCATGGCCTGCAAATGCTGCCATCACTTCAGAATAAACCATTTTCTGATCTCCAAGGGCTACTGTGCATTAGAATAATATGGAATAATATAACTCTTCATAATCAAGAAGTGGTTTACAGAAGATGTAGACTCAGTCTGCTTCAAGAGAAGACTTGGTGTCTTAGCACTTCTTTTGGTTTTAAATTAGGTTTTTAATTTATGGGGTTTCAACTTCTTATAGAAAAGATGACACAATGCATGATGCTCACTGCGAATCTGGAATATTCAAAGATCCCACTGATTCCAGTTCTCCTCAAAGACCATGATTAAATGAGGGACTGGCAGTAGGAGTTAGGTTTGATGTAACACTTCCAGCACGGTGGTAATTAATGTTACACTTAACCATGTGGGAAGTGGAATGTTAGATCTGTCTGCATATAAAAGCTCCCCTAACTTAATCAGAAGCTAATTTATTTTTAAAGTGAGGTAGCTATTTCTTTGTGGCTACCTACTGCTCTGTAAACTGGGAAATTGTTTCAGTTTAAATTAGCTGATGCTTTGTTTTAAGCTGAATTAAGAGAGCATAAACTTTGGTTTTATGCTAACATAATAACGTAAACTAGAGCTTTTTTCTCTTGTAGACAAAGGTCTTAACAAGTAGTATTTGTAATGCTCACTCCACAGTCTACAAGAAATAAGGGCAAATAAGGTTTCTTTGTATATTCTTTTGTCATCTTCCCACAGGGAGGATTGGCAAGAATTCCCAGAGACAACTTTATTTGCAAATGAAGTTTCCATTTTAAATTTTATTTATTCCAGTTTGAGGTAAAATGAACTTCATAACATTATAGTTATTTGTTGTTTACAAGGTCTTGAATATAATTTTTGTGAAAAATCAAAGCACAGTAGCAGTTTTTTCTGAACTTCTGTATTTTCGGATCAGCATGGCAGCAACGATAATTTTGACATGCAGATATGTATATGTTGAAAAACTACACTCAGCCTATTTTATACAGTTTCTAACATATATTTTAGGGCAGAGCTTACAAAAGAGGGTTTTTCCCTCCGGTTCACATTCCACAGTTGGCCCTGGGATGGCACTGGGAGTTGGATGAGGCAATTCCAGTGCACTTGTGTTTTCTGTCCCCCACCACAGTAATGTTTTAGCAGTGAAATTTGCTGGTTTGGTTTTCTCTTCAAATGCATGTTCTTGTTTGGAAACTATTGTAGGAAATGGAAAGTCTAGCCTCATGGAAATATGGTTTGGGTTCTTTGTTGTAGCTGAAATGAAATGTGACGGGATTCCTTGATCATGAGTGTCAGGGATTTGTTTCTGCAGGGATGAGTGGTCTCCCTTATTTACTTTGCAATGCCGCTTTGCAGGGCAGTTCTATGTCTAGGATGAATAATGTGATAAAAGCACGTCTCTGTGTGCACGATTATTACTTACCTGGGAAGCTGCTGTGGCAGATCCTTTACGGGCTCACTGGCCTGCAGGTCCTTGTGGGCTGTTTTACGCTGAAATCAGGGCAGAGACACTTTCATGGAGACAGGGGGTCACACTGGAATTATGTGTGTGTTCTTCCCAACAGATGCAGTCCATATGGAAAGGACTTCTGCGAATGTTTACATGTGTTTATTTGTTAAAGCTATGAGTGTATTTGTTAAAGCTTTTTGTTCTGGTCAGGTTCTTAGAGTGGTTAAGTGCCTCGGAACAGCCAAGTGGAATTTTGTCTGTGGGCATTTGCATCACAGCTGGGGAAAATGAAATCCTTCATAATTAAGGATTGCATTCCATTAAATAGCAAATGGCCAGCTTGCTCTGTGGCGTTACATGATCATTTATTAAATTCCTCATGAAGGTAGTTTGTTAAAAACATCATCTTTGCCATAATTTATTGATCATATTCCATCAAAGTGACCAGGACACTCTTATAAATATGTTCTAGAAAAAAAATTCTGTTTCAGTTATTTTCTTCATAATATATGTGCTTTATAACAGAAAATTCCTGTTTAGTCACAGATTTGAAAGTACTTCCTTTAAAAAATGAATGTTTGTATTTTAAATCAGTACTGGGTTTGAGTTTGGATTTATTTTATTCTTTTCATTTTTTAGACTGAAAATTATTTTTTAGCTTTCATAGTAAAATGAAAAATTTTGTGCATCTTGGGGGTAAGAAGCGGGCAGGAATGTCACATTTCCATCAGCCTTCAGAAAGAGAGGGGTGCAAAATGTTTATTGGTGGTTCACTAACTGAACGAGGATAAATTTGCATGCAGTTTCTGTCAGGAAGATGGGAATTTACAGGGCATTTAATGCAGTCATCACACTTACAAGCTGGTAGTTCAGCCCTGCTGCATCTCCATCGTGCTGCAAAGTAGGTGTAATATAAGGACCTGAAGGATAATTGTGGGAGAAGGGCAGAATGCTTTAGGTGCCTCCAGTTGCCTGAAGGACTTGTTTTAAAAGCCCTTGTTTACCTGAAGCAGTGAGAGACCAAAAAGCCATGACTGTATATACAAGCACTACCTTTTCAGTATTCCCTGGGTCAAAGTTGAGATTTAATTATAAATATTTGTTGTTAGGATATTTATATAGCAGTGGTCACTGGATTCAAATTGCATACAAGAATTGGATTATAACTCAGTTATTAAAAAATCAATGTCTGACATAAACATCAGTAAAAAGAATTTTTTTATCTTTTCTTATTTCTTTATGCAGTTCTAATCAACTTCCAAATGAATTTTACTAGGTTACCTTGAATCCATAGTTATCACCTTTTGGTTTTACTTGATGGTCTTTACTCTGATAAAGGAATGCTTTTAAAACTGAAAAACAAAAAAGGGTAAGACTGAAAAGTTTTGGGAAATTTAGCTGTAGTTATTGCTGCTGCTGACTTAAAGATTTAGCCTAGGTTTTCTGAAGGTAATTGTTACTAAATAAAGATGCCTTAAATACAGTGGTAATTGCTTTGCAAACATTGTCTAAAGCTGCTTGGGGCATACCTGACTCCTGTGTGAGAGGTTTCTTTTCTGTGGTTCCTCTTGAGTCATGCCACAGGATTGCAATTTTCTGCTTTCCTTTTTGTTTAAAATATTTAAAGTAGAGTGACTTTGTTTTCATAAGCTGATGCCTTTAAATACCTTGGGGCTTGGTCCTCGTGAAAGGGGAGCATTTAAAAAATAGACATACATGCTTCTCTGAGTGGTCATTATATAAATTGTTTATATGTCTGTCTTTAATGTATTTTAGGAGAGGAGAGTCAAGAGGGGAAGCTGTGTCCTACCCAATGATTACAGCTCCCCAATAGCCAATTTTGTAGATGTGTAGGCCCTACATATTATTTCTATAAATCTGTTCCCAGGCTTCTTTAGTACAGTAAGTATTAAAAGAGACAAAGTCTAATTTTGATAATTGGGCAGTTGCATTCCCTCCATTAAAGTACACTCTGTGGTTTCCTGAGCCTGTTAATTTTAATTGATGTAACATCTCTGAGTTACAGCTTGTCCTTTTATTAGTTAAGACTCCATGAAATTCTTGTGTCTTTATTCCTCTTCTTACATGTTCTGGTGAATGCTAAGATAGTTAAAAAATGTTAGTGCTTAAAGCATCAACACTGGCAGCTGAGACATCAGTTTGCTCATAGCAAAAATTTGTGTCAGACTTGCTTTTAATCCATGCAGTTATCCTCATAAGGCTTAATCTGATGACATTTGTAAGGCTTTTTATTGCTTTGTAAAAAATCTTGTTAAACTTACTAAATCAGGTCTTCAGCTGCAAAGAGGAATTGGCTCACCCTGAAACACAAGATTTCCAGTACATGACACAGTTGTACGGTGAATGAAGACATGAAGGTACAGGTGTATATTTTAGTCCCCTGTTCTTTCTGCAACAACCCCATACGATTTTGCTATTTTCATACATGAATAATTAAAGGTGTGTAGCTCCAGCTGTACCTTTTAACTTCATAGATACAGGATACAATTCCACAGAGCTGCTCTGGGCACGTGTGCACTCATAAATGCACACACACCTGTGTTATGGTGCGCTGTAAAGCAACTAAAGCCTGTGGGATAAAAAGATAAGTGTCAGTTACCACAACTGCTCTCCCTGGAGACTACCAACACAGAATTATATATTTTGGAATACCTCTTGGGTTTGGGTTCTTTTTTAAATTAGTTAATTTTATTTGGGATATTTTATTTTTAAAGCCTGTCGGTCTTCACCCAGCAGGAATGAAGCAAGAGTCTCTCCATGACAAAAGAGCTGGTAATGTGAGGCCATCTACTTTGACATCAGTACCTGGAGTCACTCAGTCGCGCTGCAAAATGTGATCTTTTATCTACTTTGACAAGTAATTTTTCATTTTCTCTGTAGCAAGCATCTTTTGCCAACGTTAACACTTTGGTAGAGTGACTTCTCCACATGCAGTAGACTGGCATTTAATCAGAATACAAATGTTTATTGTGTGAGGGCCTTGATGGGGGAGGGTTTTGCTCACAAATGAATAGTTTTGGAATAGACAGCATTTTGTTCACAGTACTCGACACTTGCTGTTGCAATGCCTTGAGGAAAAAGGCAGGATTTCCAAATATTAAATTCTGTAATTATTTTCCCCATCATTTTTGTTATACCAGTTTTTGAGATGCAGATGAATAGGATTTTTTTCTCAAGTTTTTGGCCCTAAAAAATCATGAATTTGCACTGTAATAAAAAAGTTACCTTTTGAATGAATTTGGGAGCTTTATAGCTTTGATTCACTGTTGCTGAATACAGGCCACCTCTTAATAGTGTACACAACACTGCTGACTTGCATGAAGTCATTTAATGACTGTAAGTATTGCATTTTACTGCTGGTGTGTTTGACAGCATGGGGGAGGATTATTTTCTTAGATATGCAAAGCATTACTCTGGGTTTAATGTTGTTCAGAAATCAGCTGCCCTGGAGCATTGCTACTGTACTAATCTTACCAGATTAGCCTCTAAATATTTCAGATTCTTAGGTAACAGCTCTTGTTAATATTTGCCAAGTTCTCTCTACTGTACTTGATGAGCTTTATTATAGAGGGCCCCAAGCAGAACAGTGTTGTTTGAGAGGAAATGTGAGTGTAAAGGGGCAGCGAGGACAGCACAGACTCCGTTTTCGTGCTAAGTTCTGTGCCTAGGAGCTATAGCTGTGACTCTTACGCACCACTGATTTAAGGAGTTTGGTGGCTCAGCAGAGATTATTTATACCATTTATACCAGGCATTCAAAAGAGAATGTAGGGACACGATGGAGCACTGAGGTGCTGAGAATGATGCTGCAGTGAGGATGCTTTGTTTGAAGGGAGCAGATCAGTGCCAACAGCAGCACTCCTGAGCAGTGGGTCACAAACTTTGCATGCTCAGTTCTGCTCCCTCATGCAGTTTTATCCTGTTTACCTTGGGATCCAAGCGTATTTCCCTTGGGATCTAGATTAAAAGCTGTAGGATGAATGCTGACTTTGGTCTCAGTTCCTGGCACTGCTATAGTGGCTCCTGCACTGGTGTCCACATGCGTTTCTGGTAAAGTTCAAGCAGTAACTTTGTTTTCTGTCCCTTGTCACTTTGGTTTATGCAGTTGAACAGGAAAGGTGGCAAAGGGTGACTTTGCAGGAAGATGTGGGTCCTGATAGTGCTAAGCCACAGCAGATCTTCCACTTCTCAGCCAAGCAGTTCTGCTGAGCACAAGCCTGTCAGAGACAGGACAGCAGAAAATGCTTATAGACAGGTGTTTGAATAGAAAATTGAGTGGATCAAATATGAGTAAAAACTTACCTGGTTATGGCTTTTCAGTGACTGAGAGGTTTTTTCAATTTTTATTTTGCTTTTTCATTTTCAAATGCAGCAATTTATCCCACACCTACTGGCAGGCAGGTACCGATTCATAGAACACCCAAAGTTAAATTAAGCCATTCCATGAAATTCCTTTCATTAAGTAATTAAGTTCATTTTTGAAAGGGTTATGGGGGTTTTGGTTTGGTTTATTTCAGTAAGAGTGGTCTGTGTAAGGTCTGCATGAATACTCTAATACACTTTTGGAAGTGAACATGGAGGCAGAGTATCTTTTTCCCTTTTTTCCTTATTGTAGGAAAGCAGAAACTTGAAGAAGTAATTTGCAGATTTCAGCAAATATGACATAAACTTTTGTTACTTTCAAACCCATTGTAAAACTCTACTATGAATGAATGAGCCCTGTAACTGCCTAGTGGTGCACTAATTTGAGACATCAAACTTCACGGAGTTTATAGGATCAGTGCTTCTGGGGGTCCACAGATCTTAATTTTTAGTACCAAAGGGAAAATGAATGTCTTTACCACTGACTCTGTTAATCCTGTTCCACGCTCTGTTAATAAACACAATGAATGGGATTGCATGGAAAAAGTTTTCCCCAAGGAGCATCACTCTGGCAGTTTGACACCTCAGTGCACATCTGTGCAGCTGCTGTGCTGACCATGCTCCATAACTTTGGTGCGAAGTTCAGTCTTCTCCAGTAGTTTGTCTTTGTAACGTAAACTAATTCGGATACCAAACTTAGCGAAATTATCACATGAGGAGTTTCACACAAATACTTTAGACAATAGGTTTAGATGTGGTTAAATATCATTGTCATCAAGAACTTCTCTCTGTCTACTGTTTGACTTGACTCCTTGCCTGGAAAATTTTGATTTTCAGTGGAAGTATGTGGAATACTATTATTTTGATTTTTTTTTTCTTTAAAGGCAGAAATTCAGAAAGGAGATAATATATTTGGCCATTATATCAAGCTGTTTTCTGTGGCCTAGGCACAAAATAGTGCAGTTCAGCACAAAAAGTCACATAAAGGAGATCATTCTATTTTTCAGTCAGATTGGAGCTGGCCCACACTAATGGCTAAATGGAAGCTAATCAAGCTAATAGAAATTCTTCCTAAAATTATTATAAGGATATTTCCAGTGTGATGATTGGAATATATTTCAGATGAAAATTAATGCTGAAGCCAAAGCAGGGGTATTCCTGATGTTTTTTGGGCTTCACAGTATTATTTCTCCGAAAGGAAGAGCTGCAAGCTCCCTGGATTCCTGTCAGGCATTCCAAGTGGTTTGCTTAGGAGCAACAACTTTGTTGTCTGAGGTTGTTAAGCACCTTCTCTGGAACCCAGTGGAGGAGAGTGACCACAGGGCTACAGCAGGCAGGAGGAAATGGAGTTACCCCGGTTTCCTTTCTGCCCTCTCATGTGTTTGTTGATAACAGCATTGATGAAATATCTGCAGTTAATAATGATTTGGTCTAACTGAAATCCTTTCAGAAAAGATAAATGAAACTGTTACTACTGCTGAATGCTTTGTGACTCTGAAGAAATAGGAATGGCAGGGTGAGCTTCTGATGGGAGTTCTTATATTGGATGAATAATCTTTGTAATTGCTGCCTTTTGGTTTGTCGTGCCTGAATCCTGCCTGGTAGGTGTGTGTGAAGAACTGTATCTGTCTGCAGTGACTGCACAAATACTTCTTGTAGTACATCCCCTCTAAAACTTAGTGAGTATCTTCTCAAATTGTCATCCCAGCATCCTTTGTCTTTCCCATGGCAGGCTGAGTGCAGGCAGAATGTCTGGGCCGTGCTGGATTAGCCTCTGTGCCGTCCTGCACCCTTTGCTCTGCACTCAGGATTGTCTGCACCAGAGATTCTTCTCCTCTGCCCTTGCTTATTTGGCGTTTTCACTTCAGAGACATAACCATGTGCCTGGATTGACCAAAGACGCCAGCATAAGCACTTGCCAAAAGGCAGCTCTCATCTTCCCTGGCTGCCTCAGCCCGTTTTCCTTTTCAGAAACAATCAGGGGCATATGATCCTGATTCAGAGAAGGATTTGTTCCATCTCACTTCTGTGATTCAGGCATTTGGGAGGAAAGGAAAAGAAAGAATGTGATCCTTGAAGAAGATATCCTTGAAGATGTGTCAACTTCGAGTTTGGCTAGCAAGGAATTAGGCTCCCCAGGCTGAGCAAAACATCGTCCGTCATCTCAAATAACAGCCTCTTTCTAGTCCAAAGGGACAGATCCATGGTTCTGCAGGCACTTGGAACCAAGTCCTGTTCTAGAGAAGGAAGTGACAAAGCGAGAGCACCTCCTGCTTCGGGCAGGCACCGAAGCTCGAGAAGCCCCTTCCCATGGTGCCATCCTGGCCTGCTTGATAACAGGGATATGACAGAGGAGAATGCTGCTCTGAATTGTCTAAGTGTTCGCAGAAAGCCACGCTTTGAGTTCTTACTAGTCTATTTCATGAACAGGACCTTTCTATCAAAAGGTATCGTTTGCTATGTATTAAAGCTTAAAGAGTTTTAAACTTTTTTGTAGACATATATGCAAGGCAGACCAGCTGCACTCCCAATTTTACAGGTTTAGGGCTGTGTTGCATCTGTGACATACCCAAGGGTCTATACTAACTCCTATTTCATGAGTAGTTATCCTTGATGCTGCTGTGCAAAGGAATGTGCCTAACAGCCAGATGTTTTAGGGGTCTCTGTCCTCAGCTAGAAATGTGAGGATACTCTTCTAAGCTGGTACGTGGTGTCTCATCTCACATGTGGTTTGCTTTAAAGACAAGACATTTGGGGGTATTGAAATATCAGCTCAAAGAATGCAACCAGACAGAAAGTTGATTTGGGGATGTTTGGGGTTTTTTGGGAGGATGGGAGTTGGTGTTGGCTGGCCCTTCATAAAAACATGGACTGATCTGGAATACAGAACCAGCCAAAACCACAAACTCTGATTTAGACCTACTTGGCTCTTCTGAATCATCACGAGCTCTGCACACTGAGTCAGCCAAAAGCTGGTTTTCTCTTCAGTATTGTGTAAACACAAGATGTTTCTCTGGGCTAAATATTATTAAGTTGAAAAGTCATGTTTATTTGTCATGTATAAAAAAATGATTAATACATAAAGTTGCCATCTGGGGAGATCTGAAAATTCTTTTCTTTTACAGTTTCTTCATCAGGTTAACTTTGAACACAGATCACTTTTAGGGTACCCTGATTTCTTCATTTGCTTCTATAAGTGATAATTATTTGGATCAAACTACTGACAAAGCTTCCTGTATTACCTTTGGAAATTGCAATTTCATTTAAAGTAATAATTTAGGATAATTATTTTCATTTAAGGAAAACCGCAGGACTTAATTCATAGTTGTACCACGATGTGGTGTGAATTCTTAAAATTCAAAGGGAAGATTCTGCAGCTGACTAGCACATTTTCAGGGAAGACTTTAGATCTGGACACGGAGGGGTATGTAAACATGGCATGGGGGCTTAATTAGGATGCTCTACGCTGGCCAGGAGATTTATCTCTTTGCAACTCTTCACAGTACACGTGAGAAATCGTTAACAAGCCCTGGAAGGTTGTTACTGTACTGAAATTTGTGACTGATTGTGGGGGGATTTTCCTCATCTTGCTTTATATACCACTTTTAAGATGTAATACTGCTGAGAAAAAAGTTGCCTGACATTAGGAAAATAAGAGTTACGGAAAAAGCAAATTCTGAGGGTAGGGAATTTAAAACAAAGCCCCAAACCCCACAACTGAGAACACACAGAGATGCAATACCAGCTCTGCAGTAGAATTATAACCCCCTCTTCTCCCCCAAGCCAACAACAGCCATCAAAGACATGAAAAAAGTGACTGGTGTTTATGTTTTCTTCCCCCTTTTCACAGTGCGGCTCCATGACAGCATATCGGAAGAAGGATTCCATTACTTAGTCTTTGACTTGTAAGTATTTGTTTTGCATATGTTGATCATGTTGGGGATATGCTGTTCAAACTTGGAGATGCAAGTGCAAGCTCATGAGATAAATGCATGGTTGTGATGCAATGAGCTGGACAAATAGATGGAAACAGCTGGAAGGACAGGAACATATTTGGTCATTTGCATGTGCCAGTACTCATTTGTGTTGCTGTAAGGATTCCGCATTAAAAACTATTAAAAATCTACTGGTGAAGTGGATTTTAATATAAAGCTTAGGTATGTAAGTAAAAGTTGCATGATACCTGCCAAAACTAAGCAAAGATATACTCAGGAAAAAATATTTGCTGCAAGCCAGTTGTCTAAAGGAAAGATTTAAAAAAGCATGTGGAACACTACTTTCTCTGCAGAAAGTCTCCACTGCTGCATTAAAAGCGTAAGCCTTAGTTTAGAGAGGGAAACATTATTTTAGTATTTTATTCCCAAATTATATCTTACTGCTCCATAATGTTTCATTTTGACACCACTCAGAATGTGAAGTGCCCAGCATATAGAAAGGAAGTTTCCTACTGATATCCTGTTTTGTTTCAGGAATTTAAGTCCCATGAGTTGTTCGTGTAGTGACTGTGCCCGTATGGAGCTTGTTTTTTCAGATAAGGCTGTTTAGTGGAAGCAGGGATGGTGGTGACAACGTGAACTGTGTGTCTCAGGCTCTTAACTTAAGAAGAGAAACTGATTTCCTCATTCTTCCCTGGGATGGGCAAACTTTTCCACTCACTTCAAAAGTTACTGCTTATGGTTTTGGATATGGACAAACCTGAATGATAGGAATTGTATTGCAAAATTTAGTTACTTAAGTAAAATTATCTTTTTAAACTGTAAATTTTTCCGGGGCGGTTTATGATTTAACAGACAACACACCCACCCACCTACCCGAAGAGCTTTCTTAGGCCCCCCGTGGTTTTGCTGGTTAGAATGAGAATACATTATTTCCCCAGAAATGTGAAACAGCTCATTTCTAAGCATACAAAGAGAAGTATTTGCACTCAGCATGGCTAAGTTAGTACCTGGATCTTCCACAAGCGATCGTGTGCTTTCGTGTTCAGGTTACATTCTGGTTTACTTTCTGACTTAACTTTTTTTAAAGAAATCTGTAAAGACTTCTTCAACACTAGATTTCAGACTAGAAATACACAAATATTAAATAGTCTGTCTGCAGTGAAGGCATTCGGGATTCAGGACTCAGATCCTAACTGGGCTCAACAGAAGCTTGTATGTGATTTGTGTCTGTCCCAGGTAAGTGCAGTGACTGTTGGCTTGGAAATGGCTCCAGGGCACAACACACATATTTGTTCTCTGACATGCACTGGGGTTTGTTTTGCTTTTTTTTTTTCCTTAAGGGCTACAAAGGAAATCTTTCTATGTGGAATTGGAAAAAGCTTCTTTATCCGGAACATTTCTAAGAAGTGCATGCAGAATTCTTAGTTCTAGGGACAATATGCCTTTTAAAAACCAGTGGCTATTTTTTGTTATTGTTGTACTGCTGTACTGTGAGAAACTAGGGCCTACTGTAATTGCAGTTAGTCCACGTCTGCCTTAAATTTAATATATAATGCCAGACTTATCTCAGGGGGTTATGATTGTGATGTGAAGTAGAACATTTGAACAACTTCAGAGCTGTAGATAACAGTATCTAGATCTTGATAGTAAAGGAGCAAATAGAAGCTTGTGTTCTGCAATAAAATATTAATGCCTAACCCAAAGATACTGCCTTGGCCGAAAACTAGATTCCACAGGAAGTGTTCTGCATTGGCTGGAACTGCCTCCGTTCCCTGACAGTCCCGTTCAGGACAAACAACAGCCTCAAACATATATATAAAAGCTTTTATGTTTTGAACATGTGGTTTGAAGGCTTTGTAAAAACTATTTATTTTGCAAAAAAGAAAATGTCTAAATGGCAAGATGCAGTGACTTTGCTGACTGATCATTGTCTTTGGAGAAGCAACAGGTTGCATTCTTGAGGAATTTTGCCAGCTTACTTAGAGTGCCTGTTCACAGTTAATTTTTTACGTTCAGATTAAGAAATCATTGCTTTAATGCTCACTAATATTACTTATTAGTGAAACTTCATATTTTATTGCAGTTACAGGCATGTGGTTACTGCCCTGTTGACAAGTACATAAAAGAGCTGCCACTGTATGCACTTCTCCAACATGAAGTCAAGAACCTCCTTTTCTTTATTTAGTTTTTATTCAGCAGGAGCCTGACTGTGGTGTAACACTGTCACTCCACCCACACATGCCATCATGTCATTTTCTTAATGATTTCTTTCAGACTGTGTGGGATTTGTTACGACTGTTTCTTCAGAAATTTCTTTCAGGCTACATCCCACGTAAGAAAGTGAAGGGGAAGGCTGCCCTTTCTGTGGATAGAAAAAAACAATCGTTGTTACTTTCTATTTTGAATTTCTAATAATCTCTTTGGATTAAATACCGTAGAGATGTCTGCAGCCTGTTGCTTCACTTGTATACCTCAGGCATAGCTGTGCTTTTATCTGGAGAAAGAAACAGTGTTTAATGTACTCTGTTACAGACGTGCATTTGGGTGAACAGTTCTGGTGTCAGATGGGAAGGTGGGAGTCTCTGGAAATCCATGTGGAAAATGGGTGTTGAACAATGAACTTCATGAATTTAATAATGGACTTCATGAAGTTTTTGGATTCCTTCCCTATTGGTTAAGGCAGCTGCAGTCAGGATTTGCGTCTGTTGGACCATTTCAGTTGCTAAGCACGAATGAGACTGTCTTCAGTATTAATGATGTTAGATGAGTTCAAATCCAATCAATTCTGTCAGTATTAATTGCTGTATCTGAATGGAAACAGCTGTAGCACTTGAAGACTCTCTTGTGCAAGTCAATGAGATTCTCTATTTTCAGTGTCTCCCGTTTTAATGCACTTGATGAGATGCAACAATTGGTACATTAAGAATCCTGGCCTTGCTTTTAGATTCTAAGTGCAGGGACCATACTGTGTAGAATGAACAGAAAATACAAAAAAATAGCCTAATTTGCAAAGCAGCGTTTGCCTCAGGTAAGTGCCTGAACCTCTTTTTCAGAAGTAGAAAGACTACAGATAAATGTAAAAATGTTACGGCCACTGTAAGATGCTTCCTCCCAGCTCCATTATGAAGGCAGTGGGAGAAACAAATGTAAGCTAGGAGGAAACCACACCAGTGTGATCATCAGTAGAGGCTGGTTTAGCTGTGCTAATTTGTGTGTTCCTTTTAATTATTCTCTTGTATTTGTAAACATAAACCAGCAGTTTTTCTGAAAGTGGTGCAGAGGTCCCTGGTGTTTCTGCATGCTGCTTGTAACTCTTCTGTGTAAACAAACCCATGTGCTTTACTTATTGCTACTTTAGTACGCTCTTCTGAAAAATCACAAAAGAACCATAGCAATTTGTAAGAACCAGTGCTTTTAGGTTGTATCCTGAAAGTTACTAGAGCTTATATAACGAGTGGCCTGTCATGAAATACAACTTCCCAGGATCCGGATGCATATCTGTGTCAGAAAGGCATTGAGATCCATTCCTATTTGCATCCTGCGGGGAGATAGTACCTTGGCACCTGTTCATGTAGCTTTGTAGTGAAGGACCAAAGTCGTTTGTGAGTGGCTTCCTGGGACCTGCAGCTGTCCTACCCTGTGATGCCTGTGACCTTTATTGCTGCAGGGGCACCTTGCTCAGGGACACTCAGTGAGCCAAGGCCATGAGCACGGCTGTCGTGGTTTGCCCAGAACGTGCAGGTGGGTTCTGGCCTCTCCTCGTGCCCTGCACTGCACTGCCTTCCTTCATTGTGGCCGTGTAGCTGTGTTGGGAGAGCTATTCCTAAGGTATCCTTTGGAGTGACAGAGCATGGGAATTGCTGACTGCTTGTTTGGTTGTCAGTGAAATTCACCTGCTCTGTTCCTGCTTTAATCTTTTCATCGTTTAACAATGGTTGTGCATACCAAGCAAATGTTTAGTGTCAGCAAGTAAGATTTCATATCTCCTTCTTCCCTCCGTGCTGGAGAAGAACAAACATCAATTTGGTATTCTCTTTTGCTGAAAGGCACTTTGATGACTAAAGCTTCCTGTTTTCTTTCTTTGGCTTAGATCAAAAATAAGTGTATTAGGAAAGAGTAAGATCAAAGGATGCTTTGTTTTTTCATTCATCACAGAGTGAAAATTATTCCTCTTTACCAGAACTGTGGCAGACAAATATATATGCAGAAATGAGTTAAGAAGGACTGTCAAAATATGCATCTATCAAACATCTGGTGCTACAGCAACCAGAGCCAGTCTCTGGAAGGTAGAAGACAAAAAGAAAGAGAGTACAAATTAGGCAACAAGCTACTTTACCTCCTCCAGATTTTACTGCAGACTTTTGTACAAAATAGCATTCTGTTACCTGAAAGTCTCTACACCGAGAGTCAGTCAGGTGTAAACCCAGAAAAAGGATGATGTAACCCAAATATAAGTGAAATCATGAAAATCAAGTTCTTGAACTGGCCTTCTCAAAGAAAGGAGCAGTGCTGCTAGTTGAGCAGGGCATTTCTGTCATCATCTAATGTGACTGAAAACTGGGATCCTCAACAAAGTGTTTATACAGCAGTTTGGAAGTGAATGTTACAGTTCTGAACATTCCAAGTATTCTCACCTTTAATTTTTTAATCCTAATAAACTTAATTGTATTCAATAGTAATTGTGTTCACTGTAGTATAGATTTTTAAGCATCTCAATCTTTAAGTCTTTTGTTGCCCACTCAAGCTTTTACATTTGAGAATTTATTGGGAATATAATGTGCTAATATCCGCATTTGTAACCATTAATGAAATACAAACATTGATCTCTCCTCTAGGAATTATTTCTGTAAGCGCCTGTGTATGTGAAGAATTGCATTTAGCTGTGCAAGTCTGTCAGCCTATACCATAGAAGAGAAATGTTACAGGAAGGGTCTTCCTGTGCTGTGAGTCCACTCTTGTGACACAGACAGACAAGTGTCGTGATATTATTGAAAAGCTCATTAATCTTTATATTACAAAGGTTGCTAGAACTCTTCTCCTGATTTTAACCTTATATTCACTTATAGGTATTGTATGCTCATGTGTTATTGTACCAATATTATCCCTTAAAACTCTCCTCTAGGGAGAGCCAGGCTTATGCTTCTCTTCAGTATTTATTTTCATCCCTCTTACCCTTTGTTTTGCCAAGCTAAACTAGATTTGCTTCTCTGAGGAGATCTGATGAGTGAGTGACTGGGTAGCCTAGTAGCAATTTTTCTGTTCATGCTGCTCTTCCAGTTCCCTTTTCTGATCATGAGTGACCAGACCTGGTACAATATGAGGAGGGATTTTACTGCTGCGCTTGAGGACATTGCTGTCACCCTATTTCTGATGCAATCCAAGATTGTGGCAGCATCCTGCTCAGGGCTTGTTCTGGACTGCGATCTTTGGGATATAAAAACAGTTTTATTTCTTTTTAACCACTTTCTACCATTAAACCACTGGTGGTCCAATGAGCCCCTGAGTACACAACGATGTACAGCCGCTTCTGTTACTGGTCCTAGGATCATACAGTTCCCTTGTACTTGGCTTACTTTAAATGGTACATTAAGTAAGCTATTCCTACTTTCTCCACAAAGATAAATGAAAATTTTCTAGGAAAAGTCTGCTGTTAAACTGTTTAAGGTACCCTGCTTCTACTGATACTTCCCTTCCAACTCAGTAACGCTCTTTCTAGCCAAAGCACAAAAAGCCAGCCCCTCTGGCACCTGGGTACACCTCTGTTGTGATTTGACCTACACTGAAAGGCCCTTTTCCTTTTTTAGCATTGTTGTATTTTAGCATTTCTTACCTTTGCAGTTTTCAAATTATCCTGTACTGTTCTGAATTTCAGCCACAATTTTCCTTGCTGGTCAGTTCCCTTTATCCTTGTAGTTTTACTCCTTCCTTTTGACATCCATAACTGATGTCTGGCATCTTGCCCAATAATGCTGCTGCCCTTGGCTTTTATTTTCTATTTATGATTGCACTCACCATATCCATTTTATTCATGTGATGATTTGGATGGACAAACCTTCCACTTTAGTTCCTGTACCTTGCTGCAAAACCTCTTGCATTTCTGTACAAATATTTCACGTACTCCTCTCTGACTTCTCCCTGTCAAGTTAATTTAAGATGCACATTTTCACTTCTGAAATCTCCTTTTCCCCATCTTGCTTTTTGTAACAGAGTCACTGGAGGTGAATTGTTTGAAGATATAGTTGCAAGAGAATATTATAGTGAAGCAGATGCCAGGTAAGTAATTTGTTTTTCTAATGTTTCCTTTGATAATTCTATGATAGTTGCTTAAATGTATCCTGGTGTTTGGCATCAGTTTCCTTAGCTCAGTCTGTGAGACTCTAGGATTTCTCCAGGAGTTCTCTTAGACTTGGAAGGGCACAGTTTGGCAGTTTGAGCTCACGACTGTGTGGTGGAGAACTCACGGGAAGTCCTCGTTTCTGTGGATCTGAAGAAGCTGAAAATGGATCTCAATTTGTTAAAATTTTACCCATTTTTTCCTCTGCAAACTGGACATAACAGTTCAAGTATCTCATCCATGGATTCTTACATTTGCTCATTAAAGTTTGAAGCATAAGTTTGTCTTAAAAGAATTTTGCATTAAATATGATTTTGTTCTCAGTCCAGACGTGCTAATTTCCTTTTCCTATTTAAAAATTTGTGTTGTGTTTCAGCAATACGCAATTACACTGTGCATCTCATAGTCTGAGCTCAAATATGAAATCTCTGGCAATTTTCTGCAAGTGCTTGTTGAAAAACTTGAAGAATAAGTTGACAATTATCATAATTTGCATGCATAAAGTATCAGGACCACTTATCTCATGTTTGTCCTCATATAATAATAAATCTTAAATATTTTCATAAAATTAAGAATCTTAAACATTGTGGTCAATTACTTTAAAGAAAGTATGTTCTACCACCACACTCTTCACAGAAATTGATCTTGAAGTAAATTTAAAGAATCCTCATGTTTTTGTGTATTTAAAACCACAGACACACACCCCCCAATTATACATATTTGGTACATGTAATTTTAAATTATGCCTTTACATTTGGAACTAATTGAGAGATGACCGGAAAGAATTAAGTGTTCCTAACAACAGTGGTAGGATAATAATGAACAGACAAGAAGTTACTCTGAGTATTTGGAAGCTTCCACTGTTTTTGCTCTTTCTGCATCTGTAGAAATGGTAGAAACATCATTACTTTAGGCATTTAAATATAGAACAATGCATAGCAAAACACCCTGTAGAAGAAAAAACAGCATTAGGGATTTAGGTGGGGTGGAAGAAGAGGAGCTATGTTTAAAAAATTTTCAGTCCCTTTTTTCCTACTGTGATTGAAGCAGATTTCTAATATTGATGCCAAAGGCCAGTATATGGTGTCCTTGTGTGTTTTTAAGGTAGCTGGGAATTAAAAGGAAAAATTGCAATGATGATTTTTTCTGTTCTAGAATTATGACATATTGGAAGGGGCTGTGCATATATATGTATATACAGAATATATATATATATATACATTTTATGTATTCAGTAAAAATTTGACCAAATAAGTGAAATATCTAGTTATGATGCATCTCTGTATTTTGTATATTTTAATATATATATATATATCTCCATATATATATATATTAAATATATCTATTGTGTGTATGTGTGCATCCCTCTAGAAATAGCTCCTGTTCTCTGTGGATGCCTCTCCCAGGACTGTCACATTGGTCTGCTCCTGCAAGCCCTTGCTCACGCCAGTAGTCTGTACTCAAACAGTGCAGTGAGTTGTGAACTACTTGCCTAAGAAAGGGTTTTCAGGCTTGGGCTCCAGTTACTGATTTATGACCATTCCTTCTGAATTCCATGGTCAAAACCTTCTGGATGAGCAGCATCTAGACTACTCTGTATTACTTATCATTACTCACTTGTGCCACAAATGAATATTTTAGTTGTGCTTTTTGGCATCATAGGCTGGCCAAAACTTGCAAACCTGGGCATGGAAAAATAGGTGCTAGTTCAGTTACTGGAAGCACCAAACTAAAACATTTGTCTAAATTTTTGGTGTGGATTTTCACTTCCCAAGTGACTCCTAACTAAACTAGAGCTGGACACTATTTTAAATGAAAATGCATGCCACCTTTTTTTGAATGACTTGGCTTTATTCTACTAATCATTTTAAAGAAACCATTCGATTCAAAAATGAAAAATGTTTTGCTTTTCCTTAGCTTTTGACTTTTTTTGTTTCATTTGTTTTCTGTATATCATGTCATTTCTGAGCATTTTCTTGTTTCAGCACTTGTAATGTTAACTTCACCACAAAAAATTAAGAAAACCAAAACATGCCAATAATTGTTTTACTGCCTCCGCTTTATTTTTCCTATAGCAGTTTTTGGAAGCTGGAAAAAGCTTCCATACTGCTGAATGAAAATACAGTCTGATGATTCTGTCTCATAGGTGTCATATGTTCCATGTTAAACGTCTTTTTTTGTTAGGTTTTGGTTTTTTATTTTGCTTTGTTTTTTGGCTGTGTTGGAGCTGGAAATATCTCTATATTCAACAATGTTGTTGTTCCAGTTCAAAGTGCAATCAAGACTTGTCAAGAGGTGTAAAATTGTTTTTGTTCTTTACCTTTTGCTTTTAAGTTTTATTTTATTTTGTATTTAATGTGATTATGTGCCTTTAAAATGTTCTCCCTTCCATTCTGCCCTTGTATCTTTGCAGTCATTGTATACAGCAGATTCTAGAAAGTGTTAATCATTGTCATCTAAATGGCATAGTTCACAGAGACCTGAAGGTCAGTATCTGGTGCCCATCAATTGGATATAAGAATTTTGGGGTTTTCTTTCCGCTGGGTAGGGGCAGAGGGTGGGATGTCTGCGATGTTCCCTTGCCTGTCCTCCTCACCCTCCAAACAACCTGTCCAACCAGTAATGCATGATGCCTCTTTCCAGTTTGCAAGTCTACAGGCCTAATATACATCATGGCAAAAGGGGGAATGGTTGCCCAAAAAACTGCCTCGTGCGAAGGCGCTGGATTTTGCCCACGCTGTGCCAGGTGTCGGTGCCGTGCTGGGGCTGTCCTGTGTGGCTGTGTGGGCACAGGGAGGTGACCCCTGGCTGTGATGTATGTCAGCTTGCAGATGTGACCGCCGCTGCTGTGCTGAGGCCCGGGGGGCAGTAGCAGAACGAGCGGCCGCACGCTGCTGCGCTCGGCTGTGATGAGTCCTCAGGCAAGTGCCGCTAATTGCCGGCTAAATTGGGCGGCAAGGAGCTAATCATTGACCTGGAGCACCTGGCTTGGAGCGGGCTTGGGGGCTACCTCCAGGGCCGCTTCGATTTCTAACCGTTTCTACAATTCTTTAATGCCTCTGTGAAGGCTCTGAGTAAGAATGGAGGAGAAAGCACAGAGGATGCCAAATATTTAATGCGACCTTGAATTGAGCAGCAAAATTTCTTCCTTTTAAAAATTGTCGTTAAAAAAAAGAAATTGGTGTTAACTTCCAACCAAAGGCGAGGCAGCCGCCCCGCCGCCTGTCTCTGAGGGCGGCCCCGCGCCGCGGGCGCCGCCCCGCGGAGCCTGAGGCCGTCGTGCTCCGAGCGGGGCGGCGCGGGGCAGGGCAGGCCGGGGCGGGAGCACAGCCACGCCCGGCCTCGCCCTCGGCCGCCGCCCCGTCGCCTGGTGCTGGAACTAACGGGCGCCCATGGTGTTTGCATGCAGTCATTGCATTCAGCAGATCCTGGAGGCCGTGCTGCACTGCCATCAGATGGGCGTGGTCCATCGCGACCTCAAGGTGAGTGCTGCTGCCCCGCCGCCCTCCCGCCGGAGCAGCATCCCTGCCCCGCAGGGCCGCCAGCAGCCGAAATGTAAACGCTTCCCTCTTTTTGTTTTTCCCCTTGGTTCATTTATTTTTGACTTGGCTTCACCTACGTGCAAGAACAAGCTCGTGCTCCCCAGAGGGAATCTGCTCGAGACTGGCCAGTACCTGGCTGTCCAGTGCTGGGCAGTACAGGGAGAACAGGAGGTGCTTTTCAAGCGCTGTGTGTATTCATTGAATACATGGTCTTCCTCTGTGCCATCCAGAGCTTTTGGGGCAGGGGATGGGGGCAACTTCCCATCTGTCCTCAGCAGAATTTGGAGTGCTTCTGGGAAGCACAGTAGCCTTTGCAAGCCATGCATTTTAGTGACAGAGGGTCAGCTCCTCTGGGATCGCTGGCACAGAGACCTCTCTCCTCCAGATGATGGCTGGGCTACAAAACATCTTGAAAAAGCAGGAATTTCTACAGTGTTCTCACTACACTCAACTGAGGAGTCCAGTTCCTTCCAGATGAGCTTTAGTGTTGGGATAGAAACTTTTCTAAAGAAAACTCTGTGCTGAGAGGGCATTCCCTCTTTTTTAACTGTGCACATATCCAAATGGCTAGAGGCATCTGCTGCAGGAATTCTCTGCATTTAAAATATGTTGGCAAGGAAAGAAGCAAGTAAAGATCATTTTCTTTTACTGTGAGGCTCCAAGAGAGAAGGCTGTCCCAGAGCTCCTAGTAAGCTTACCTTTTGGATGAGGGAGAGGACTTCATTTGGGCACTTGGGCTTCACGATCTTCAAGGAAACAAAGATGGTTTATTTTGAAATCAAATAGAAGTCTGAACTATCAGATCTTTATGAGGCAAAGAAAGAATGGTGTGTGGGCTAAGGCAGCAAAACACACTAATCCCTTGTGGCACAGCTTCTTGGGGCTGTAGTTTTTCTTTCTGAATGAGTTCTGGGGAGCAGAAATTTCCTCCTAGGAGAAAAGTTTCTAGTGGTTATCATGAGTAATAACATTGGAATCAGAATGCTGTCGCCTTTCTTGCCAACCTTCACTCCCAAACAAACTGTTCTTGTCTGACTTTATAAGGTCTATGTTGCTGTCATAAAGGAACACAAAGTGCCTTGCTCCAAAAGCTCGGAGAGCAGGATGAGTTTCAAAGATGCAGACCCCAAATTTTCTCCTTCTGGATTTTCCTGTGTCACAGCTGTACAACAGGAGACTGACAAATCTCCGTCCAATCTGTAAATCTTGCATGGCAGCTGGATAACATGGAATGAGTTTAAATGGAAGGATGTCAGATTTGTCCAGCTGCTCCAGCGATTCCTGTCCACACCATACGTGCAGTCCTATGCTTCTAGCATCAAAAGGAGTTTAAAAAACCAGGATTGTAGCTATGCAAGCCGATGGAATAAGGGATGCTTTCTATTACTTTTCATACTTTGACACAAAACAACTTTTTCTTTGGGAATGCGTTAAATCCAGCTGTTCCCTGCTCCAGACCATGTGTGGATTTCTTGTTCTGGCAAATCCAGGATGAATTGAAAAAACAGTGTAAGAAATAGTGTTTCTGCCAAGCTGTAGTGCCCCGTTTCATTTGTGAAAGTGAAAACTTGAGGAAGCAGAAAACCATCCTTCTTCAGTTAGAATTTTGTGGCAAAAGCCAAAAAAACCCAAAGAATTAATTGAAAGACTGTGGTGAAATCTGAGCAGAACACCATGTGCTGAAAAGAAAATGCCAGGAGCAGAACAGCAAGATGTGGAAAGTGGTTATGGGCTGGCAGGGATCCTTAAATTGCAAAACTTGATGTATTTTTTTCTGATAACTCAGTCCACAGCATGATGGCATGCTTGGGGGTGGGGAGATTTTGGATGGTCTCGTTTTATTTAACTTTCCTTCTAGGCTGATTTAGTAGCAAACAGACAGGAGCTTTTGCAGCCTCTTATGACCTGCAAGAAGTGCTTGTTGCTGCTCTGTTTGTAATCACTGGTGTAAGAATGATGGTGGATCCTAGACCCAGAAAAAAATTAACCTATTAGTGGCAACCTGGCTTAACCAACTAGTAAAAGTGCACTTCCAGTTCGTGTCAGGCAGCAGCATTCCTGCTTTTGTGAAACTTTGTGATTTTGTGGTTACGACCTTCTTGCCTTCTGCCAGAGAGTGGCTGCTCTAGGTATATTCAAGGTAAACTACACAGAGGCTTAAGTACTTGGTATCTTAAGGAGTAAAGACCTTTGGAAAAGTAAGGCATAAATCACGTTAATTTATTTGTGAGTAATTTTAGCAGTTAACAGTGCCATTGTTCATGCTTGGCTGCCGCCCGTCGCCGGGGAGCACAAGGTGACACCACCGAATCCAGGGAACAAGTCTTGTGTGGCACTGTTAATGTTTCCCAAGTAATTGCACTCATTCCTAGTTAATGCATGATAATTACCCACGTGCCTCTGACCAGCCTCAAACAGCTGCTGCATGTTGGTTAAGCACACAGTCCCACATGGCATGGCCCAAAAGGCTCTCGTCTTTGGCATGGGAGTAAATCAGGAATTCTGGTGGAACATACTCACCTGTGAAATTGATACTTCTGCAGAGCGAAGACATGTAACGGAATAAAAAAACAATCCCAAGAGGAAAACAGAAACAAAAAAAAAAGCCTCAACAAAAAAACAAACCAGCAGCAGAAAACGCAAAACCAGTGTTTTGAACACAATCACTTTTTGGGAAAGCAGTATGTGCTCGGTGGGGTAGTGCTTGTATTTCATCCAAAAGGATGAGGCTTTTCACTGCTTCTGGTTTGCCTGAAGGTCACAACCAAATAGGATCATCCATTGCTTTAAGAGGTTTATACAAGAACAGCATTCCAGGAATTAATTACTGTGAACTTCTCTCACTCTGAGAGGGAACCTTGCAGAACTATGTGACTGTGTGTTGAAATTAGTGTTGTTAAATGGCAAGGAGTGTGACATTGCTTAAATCGGTGTTGATGAACCTAGAGAACAGTCCTCAGCTGTGCACTCAGTGTTTCATATAAAGTAGTTGAGGTGGTTACTGACAATTTAAATGAATATAAAGATTATATTTTGTTCCGAGTGCCCTTCATCTCAGTTTTTAAAACTGTGGAAATAGAAGATTCATCAAGTAACTATTGATGAAAGTTTTTTGTCTAATCTATGACAGAGCGACAAAGGAATGAATGAGGGAACAGTGTGGGTAAATTGCTAAAAAAATGTTCCTTCACAGTTTGATGAGAGGGGAAAAAACCACCTTGAGGCTAAAGAGTTAGTCACAGCCCGTTGTGTTGTTAATTAATAGAAGTATCACTGTGGCTGAGGTCTTAATTAGGCTCAAGTATATTTTGCTGGGTACCTGACATGTATTAAAGATAGCCTTTGCTTAAAGAGGTTTACGACCTTAATTGTTTCCATACTCAGTACATGCATGGGATTAACTGCAATCGCATAAATAATCCCTTGGAAGTGATACGATTGCTGCTGGGTTGAACGTGGAATACGCCTTGAAGAGTTTGCAGGATGGGAGCCCCAGCACCAGCCTGGATATAGTGAAGTCCCTTGTTACAGACCACTGCAGAAATTGCTTCTGAGGAGTCACAGAATTACCTGTGAAAGTGGGGTTTTGTTATTCTGTAAATGTAGAACAAAACCTTTTTTAAAGATCATGGGGGTTGGAAAGAAAGACATGGCAAGAAAATGCTATGAGGGTCACAGTTCTCTGAAATAATCTGTTGATTTCTACAGTACTTTTTTAGTTGTATTTTTAAAGCAAACAGTCATACAATAAAGTTGTCTTTGGGCAATTTACATTTGATGTATTTGCTAACTGGAGTTAAAAGGATTCATTGTGAACAGTAGAATGAACACAACTGTTATGTTCAAATCCTTTACCTTTAATTGTGTGAGTATACTGTAGCATTTCATTTCAGATGTGAACAACATACCCTGTAAAGAAAAAGCAAAGTGGGAACTTCCACTAACTAACATTGTTATTTGTAAAGGTTCTCTGCAGGCACAAACGTGGGTGTGCTGGTTTTGCTGAAAGATTTGCAATGTAAATACACCTGCCCTCTAAATACAAATATGATCACAGGGCTGTTATTGTTGGGATGTCATGCAACACATTTCTGTTTGACAGTCAGGCAGTAGATGCCTGATCCTGCAAAAAGCATGGGCTAGACTAGTCATCATTGAATCGCTGTCTTTTGGGAGTTTCCTGCCTCATTTTTCCAGTAGTGAGCTCTGGGGAATCTCTGACCTGTCCTGTCACACTGGCGGGTGTCACAGCTCCATATGCCCCTTCTGGCCATCCTCCTTCTCCGCACGCTGTCCTTAGTCTTGCTGGCAGGGGCTCATGAAGGCTCGTTACAGGCCTCGTGGTTCTTTCCAGATAAGAATGGGAAGTGCAGTTTTCGCAATTTCACGGAGAAAACTCATGAGTTTCTTCTCTTTTTCTCTCCTCTAAATATTTATTCTTTTGCAGACTGTAACTAAAAAAAAAAAAAAAACACCAAGTGAAAACCTGTCTAAAATGTATTTACTTATCTTTTCATCTCAATTTTTTTATTTTTTTCCTCTCTCTGAATAAAGCCTGAGAACTTACTTCTAGCTAGCAAATCCAAGGGAGCAGCAGTAAAACTGGCAGACTTTGGATTGGCTATAGAAGTCCAGGGAGAACAACAGGCTTGGTTTGGTAAGTAAATACCATTTTTTCCTCGCCATTTATTCAGTGTAGTGGTTAAGCCTCCCAAACAGCCCCACTCTCACCCCAGAGTGAAACGTGCAGCTGTGTGACTCCTTGACCCTGGAAAGCCTGGGTTTCCTCATTCCTAGCTTGTCCTAGCTTCTGTCAGCCTGTAGATTTGACTTAGGTGCACACAACCCCTTCTCTCCCACTTTCTCCCAAGTATCTAGAGGCAGGAAATATGGGCGTAGAGCCTCTGGGGGGAAACAGGTGGTTTCCCCTCAGGTGCTCAGGTAACAAAGGAATAAGACAGTAGGGTAACAGTGCTGAGTGTACCTGCCCAGTCATCAAAACATTTTGTCTGAACAGGTCTCTGTCAGCTGGAAACACCTGAAAATTTGAGTCTGAAGCACTTTGGAATGTGACCTGAATGAAAGAGAAAACAGGGGGGATTGAGCACCTGAGGCTGTAGCCAGACACTAATTACAGATTGCTTGTTACAGTTAATAGATGCCCCAAGGAGAATGGTGGAAAATATTTAATACTGGTAATTTAAAACAATAGTGCATGTACAGTTATGATACACGTGTCTCACGTACCACCCTCTTTGAACAGATGTGAAGCGTGGGGGAAAATTCGTTGTAAATCCCAGGTGGAAAAAAATACAGAATAAAATATTTATAGCAGCTGCCTATTCTCCCTTAGAGCAGCTAGAAAGTGCAGTTTGAAATGGAACAAAGTGGTTGTGAGCTTGGAACAGAAGCACAAAGGTTTCTATGGGCATTGGGTTGGGAGGTTGAGTGTTCACAGCTATAAGTACATGTAGATGCACAGGCAGTACCATTGGGCATATGTTGGCATCTTTATAAGCCAGCCTGTTGTTTTAAATCCAGTCTTTTTATAAATGGATTTCAGTAATCCACAAAAGACAGAGGAGATTGCTCTTGCACATCAACAAACAGAGCAGTACAAAAGGAGTGGAATAACAGCAATGCAAAACACAAGTGATTTGTTACAATGACAAAAACATCAGGTAAACAGGAAGCATCTCAAGAAAAAATCAGCAGATTGAAGTTGACTTCAAGGATATTTTCTGTACATAGTGTACCTGCAGGTGATGCAGAGGAGGTTGCAATGCCCTGTAAAATCTTGCACTTTTTTTTTTTGTCATTTGGTTCTTGTGAAATGCTTGGTTTAGACTTGTAGCGTCATGAGAACTTGGTAGAAGGGAGCAGAATGTCTTCAAAATATATATGTAAGGAAGAGTCAGCAAGGTAATGAAAAGAAAGTAGTCTAATGGGGTGCTTTCTTTAAAAACAAATGTACTCGATACGATGAGTGGGTTCTGTACATTTTTTGGAACTTGCTCTGCGAAACCTGTCCAGAGTGGTCCGAGTGCCTGCCTTCAGCTTTGGGATTGCATGAACAGGGCAGAACACGAACTCCAATGGACTGGGCATTTTGAACCTTCTCACTTTCTTTCAAAAGATTTTTCTGCTTTCTGCTGGGTCCTGCAGCACTTAGTGACTCATGGCATGCTCTGATTCTAATTATAACTCTGCATCAGTATGTTTTTCTTTCTTTTTTCTTTCTTTTTTTTTCCTTTTTTCGGGTGTAGTCCTCTGATGTGACAGTCCCTTTTCTGCTTGAACCATGGCTGCGCCTCAGCAGGAAACTGGCTTGAGCTCTGTGGGTTTGAATACAACGGAATACTTTCCTGGTTTGCATGTTTGCAAAACAAACTTGTTCTTTGCCTATTTGTAGAAAGCATTACAGGATTTAGTTGAAACCTACCACCCTCTCAGCAGGTGTTTAATGTACTGGGAAGGTGTCAGGCAGGTTGAGCTCAACAAAGCACGGATTTTGTCTTGGGCCTCTGGGCACTTAGAGAAATCATACGGGGATAGGAGTACAAGGTGAGGCAATCTCTTCTAGACACTGCACAGTCACAGTTTCCAGCTTTGCAAGTTGCTTTAGCTGAAGGAGTAGCAACACTTTTCTGAAAAGTACACACTTGTTTGGGGGTCCCTCTGAGCAGTTATAAAATAACTTGATAAATAACAGTTACCTATTTCAGTGTGTTCTTTCTTTTTTACTGAAATCAGGGCTGTGTAGCCTTCTGTATTTGGTGCTTTAAACCACTCAGAATATTAGGGAGAGACTATTTTACTAGAGCATGTAGTGACAGGACAAGTGGGAATCACTTCAAACTGAAAGAGAGTAGGTTTAAATCAGATAATAGGAAAAATTCTTCCTTATGAGACTAGTAAGGCCCTGGCACAGGTTGGCCAGAGAAGCTGTGGCTGCCCCATCCCTGGAAGTGTCCAAGGCCAGGGACAGGGTTTGTAGCAACCTGGTCTGGTGGAAGGTGTCCCTGCCCATGGCTGGGGGTGGAACAAGATGATTTTCAAGGTCCTTGTCAATCCAAACCATTCTATGGTTCTGTGTACTAAAACTGTATCAGTTATTTCTGTTTAGACCTATTTTGTATCTTAATTGAGAGATAAGGTTAGCTAAGTACTGTATTTATTTTTGCTTTAAAGTTTATTTTCAAGTCTTGCATAGTAATGTTCACTGAGCTGTGGGTAAGTTTTAGAGTCAAGACAATTTCTCTTCCCCTTTAAAATGAGCACTGCACCCAAGAAGAGATATGAAGCACTCTATTTAAAGCTACTTAGAACATCTATATTTCAGCTTCTCCAAGGAGCTTAAGATGTGTTTCCTGTGTGATAGTACTCCTTAACAATTCATAGCTTCCATATCAGGAGACTGCAAAAAACAAGCTTATTTTTCATGAGCATATTTTAGCTCTTTTCTCAGTAGAATATACAGAATGTGTTCCTTCGTTTCCTCCTCCCAGTCCAAAATAATTGGCAACCACAGGGCAAAGGCTTCTATTTTTCTGTAGCTGTACACTTTCTGTGTTATCACCATCTCTCATGAGTTTTGTATTATCCAGGGTGGTATTGCATAAATGGCATGTGGTCCTTCACGAAAGCCACCAAATTCTCACCTCTCAGGAATTCCCAAGCACTTACTTTAGGCAAAGATGCCTGAAAGAGGAGACATACTCACTGAAATGGTGCAGACTGTTAATGGTCATTAAGTTTTTATCCTTTACAGTATCCTAAGAAAAGTAGTATTTATACCTACATTTTGCCTTTCTGCTGAGAGAAAGCAGCACTGCTGGTAATGAATAAAGGATGAAGAACGTATAAATTTTAAAGGCCAGATTGCTTCAGAGGTGCTTCCTGTAAACTTTTGTAAGGAGGTTTCTGGAAGTGGAATGACTTCGCAGAAATGAGTTCGGCAGTGGAAAGATCGTATTAGATGTAGCTCTAATTTTGTGGAAAATATATCTCCTTCTATATAGGATAGTGTAACTACCCCTGTGCTTTCTTAGTTGGTCTCCCATAATGTCAGCATTACCTCTAGGTCATGTGCCATAAAAAACAAATGGGCAAATGAAGCAGTTCATGGTCGTGGCTTGGGAAATTATGTCCTGCATCTTGTGGGCCAAGATGAGAATCACTTGCTTTTTGCAGAGCACATACAGGTTTTGATCAGAGTTTCCTTGCCTTTTGACAGGCTTTGCTGGTACTCCAGGATACCTTTCGCCAGAAGTGTTACGAAAAGATCCTTATGGAAAACCTGTGGATATGTGGGCATGTGGTAAGAAATTACCCTGAAAGTCATATGCAGTCCATTGTAAAGGGTTTTAAGGGTGAGAAATTATGTCCAGGGTACGTTATATTCTGCATCAGAAAATAGGTATTTAATTCAGTATTAATTTCTAGTAGAGGTAATTGGATTTTTTGTTACCCTACAAGACTTTTTTTTTTTAAATTATTTACTAAGTTGTGTTATCATGGCATTGTTGGCCATGTCTATACAACATACTTTAAAAAAGTATTAAATACTGCAGGTGTATGATGTCTAATTAGTTAGAAAACACTATAGTTCATACTGTGAGCTGGACATTGAGTTTTGGTTCACAAGCAGCCTAAAATTTGGTCTGATCAATATACCCCAGCTGCAGGTATAATGCAAAATTAAATGTTTTCTGAACTGGAGTACAGAGCATTTAGTTTATCATTCAGTTCTCGAAGCAGTGCGTTCTGAGGTTCTGGCAAGTGGCAGCTACCCAGCTGAGAACAGTGGCTGGTTTCCTTATTTTACTTCTACCCACACTTAGTGTGTGGTTGTAATTATGAAAGCACTTTTCTTTAGTCACAGGAAATCATCTCTGTCAGACTAGCAGGTGATCTATTCAATTTCCTATTGACCAAATGAAGAGAAATTTGAGTCTCTCAGATTTGCTTTGCATGAGAATAGTTAAAACACAACCTTGCAGACACCAGTACAAGGCATGATAAAACCTGAAGTAAAAAATGCGTTTTCGTAGAATATCCAGAATCATGGAATATTATTTCTTCAGCTAGATAAACATTTCCAGTGTTCCTGAACTGACGTTGTGTCAAACGCTCATTATTGCCTGTGCTTTCTGTAAGATGTTACCTTGTGAACCCCACTTTTACTGTTTTCCCCAGTATGAAGGGGCAGTATTCTTCAGTGGCTGGGATGATACTTGTGAGCCTTTCGTTTTACATGGTTGTTGGGTGCAAAATTAATTTCTGGAGCTTGTTTCTTGAAAGACCTTAACACTGGTGTGAATTTTCCACAGGAGTCATTCTGTACATCCTCCTGGTGGGATACCCCCCCTTCTGGGATGAAGACCAGCACAGGCTTTACCAGCAGATCAAGGCTGGTGCTTATGATGTATGTACCATACTCCATCTATTCAGTTATTTATAATTGTACCTCTAAACAGGAGTTTCCTGGAGAGAAAATTTAAGTTAAGAGCTGACGATATGGTGGCATATGAATTTTGCAACATCATCTAATCATTCTATGTTAAACAGACAAGAGGCTGTTGTTCCTCAGATTTAGGTAATTTGTAAAGAATGGTGAGGATAAGACAGAGCCTTATCGTTTTTAAGCTCTTGTTTGAATCCAGTAGTGGATCCTTAGGTAAAATTGTGTAAAGATTGTACAAGACAATATACACCTGTGTACTTTTTTCTGAAGTTCCCCTCACCAGAATGGGACACAGTGACTCCTGAAGCAAAAGACCTTATCAATAAAATGCTCACCATCAACCCAGCGAAACGTATCACAGCATCGGAAGCACTAAAGCATCCATGGATCTGTGTAAGTAATTTCCACAGGTTCAACAGGAGCACTTGGCAGTCAAATCAGCTTATGGTTTGCTTCAGCATATAGTGAAGGTGTTTGGAGGATAACTTCTGCCCTTGTTCATGCAGCTGTGTAACTATAAATTGTAAAATTATAATTACACAGATACAGTCAGTAGTGGTCTGTATTGAGATCTCAGCTTGGGATAAGATTTTTGAAGAAATTAGCTCCTTTGCCTTTGACTTCGTTGTGCAGAAGTTCCCTGCCAAAATTAGAGTGTTATTTTAAATTCTCAATGAAAAGAAAGTGCGGGACAGTAACTTTGAGTTAGGTAATGCTTCGCATCTTCATTTCCCCGAAATTGTTCAGATAAGCATGAAATATGCAGACAGGGAATTAAGGGAATTCTGAAAAGTCAATTTGCGGGTAGCCAAGGTTGCCTGGCTGTTCCTGGATCAAGACTCTTCTCCTTTTCTCAGTATGTTCCACACAGTGTCTTTTCAAGTGGATTTTATACGTGGGAAAGGCTGAGTAAAATGAGCACGATGGGATAGTCAGACAAGGTAGAAATAAAAGGCCCAAGTTGTAGACCATGGGTTGTAATATGTGTGTTGTAAACAAACTGCTAAACAGCTCTCTGGGTGCCTTAAAATAATTCTTTTCTTCTTCGCTCAGCAACGTTCTACTGTTGCCTCTATGATGCACAGACAAGAGACTGTAGATTGCTTGAAGAAATTCAATGCAAGAAGAAAACTAAAGGTAAGAATGAAAAATTGTGCTTGTGTTCCATGTGCAAAACAAATGATCTCTGTGCAGTTTTTCTAGAATATTATTCTTAAATAAGCTATTGATAGAAGATCAGCTTTTGGCTTGAAGGTCTTAAACTTTTCATGGAAGTGAATAGAATTTAGCTTTTTTTTAAAATTCAAAATAATATCAATCCTCTGTATTTAGACACACTAAAAGTATTTTGTTGAAGGAAAATCCTTAAGGGTATTCTTGTGAATTATCGTTTGTTTTTTTCCTGGCCAGACAGGATAACTTTGCAGGTGTGAACTTGTCTAATGTGCACATTACAAATAAGATCCTATTCCACCCTAAAAAAAAGAATCTAAGAACAATAGTAAAGTCTTTTTCATAGCCAGCCATCTATTTTGAATAATTACTGTGCCTCTGAATACTCCTGGCCTGTGCATTACGTATTGACAATTGGTAGATATTTGAGATTATCAAGATTGCCGATAGGTGTGTAATTAAGACTAAATTACAATTTATGCACTCATGACATGGCATGTGAGAGGTAATGCACAGATAATCCATTTTTCCAGGTTAATTCAGTAATTGGTGTAATTTACTCGTGTATTTTCCTTTTTGTTGTGTTGCATTGGCATTCAGAGTTTTACACAAGTGTGATGCTAATTTGAGAAAATGTGTGTGTACGCAGGGGGCCATTTTGACAACAATGCTGGCTACCAGAAATTTCTCAGGTATGTTCATTGAGCTCCAGATTAATGCAGTCTTTATATTTCGATGTCTGTGAAAGCTGAGATCTAATTAGGATTCATTCAGGAGCATTTAAGTATGATTTATGTTGTTTCCTCTGATGAAGCAAACAATCTCTTTGGGCCAAAGAAATTCTCTTGTAGCTGACCATCTGATTTTTCTGTAGAATTTGAGCTCCTTCCCTGCTTTTTAATTATTACCTGTCTTTTGACAGGCAGTGTTTTCATGCCTATTTTGGTGCCGGAAAATTGAAAGTATACATATAGCTCCACATGCATAAGTATCACCAAACAACATTTAGAACTTACATATTTTTATATATGTGAAAAGTCATTCCGTGATTCTGTTGCATCCTGTATTAAAAATAAAATCAGTACACATTCATTTCTTTATTGCTTTGCTGAGGAGTAAGAAGTGTAGTAACATGAATCCCCATTTTTTTTCTGATGCCCAGCAGTACCTAGATGGATGTAAGGAGAGTTATTTCCTCTTTATGAAACAGTTTTGTCCTGATGAGTCAGGAGATTTAGATCTTACACTAAACGAGTTTTAATAGCAAAAGCTAAAATACATTTGCAGTTAGTAGAATTAGAATTGTCCTCAGTAGTAGAATTGCCAGAATATTGATACTGTTGAATTTTTTGTTTTGCCATTTGAGGTTTCCAGTGAATGGTGAAATAGAACACCAGATTTAAAAATCAGTAATTTTACATATCCTCCTACTCTGTGATGTAACTATTGGAGTGTAACATAAATTACTGTACAGACAAAAACATCATAGTGCTCTGGGCATGTTTTGAATAATAATAAGCACTGACTCATCCAAAAAAAATTACATAATCATGAACGCAAGAACGACTTGTTCAATTTGCATAGTACTTGAAATACAATTTCTTTCTTAGTTTAGTTCCCTTCTTTAATACACACCTAAACACAGAGGACTACATTTATCTAAATTACCTTGAGTTAGTGCTTAATGAATTCCAGTGCCTGCCAATTCATTTAAAAGGTGGGAAGGCTGTAGGCTGCACTTCTTGTAAAAATGAATTGCTGTTAAATATCAAACAAAACAAATCATTCCTCATCCCTTTTCATAACTGTCACTGTCTATATATGTAAAGATCAAATTCAACTTCCATGAACCAAAAAAGCTGAAGTAGTTTTACAACAGTATTTCAGCATGAAAAGCAAACAGGGTTTTTGGATTTTTTCACCTGTCATCTCTTGTTTTACACCATAGCCACCCATATTTTTTCTTGATGACGTTTTATTTTTTCAGTTTCTTTATTCGTTGTATTTAATTGCAAAGCATGCTTATGAAGGTCATTTGTCCATAATGATGTGGTTATAAAAGTGTTTTATTTTCCTTTTTTTTCTTCCTTTTATGTGGAATGTATATTTCTTGTGAGGTAAGACCCTCAGCACGTGAAAGGAACATCTTTTTTCTCTTCTCAATCCGAACTGCTGTTTGTCCTCAATCACTTTAATTTCTACATGTTGTCACAAACCATTTGTTTCCAGTCTGCTTTCTGGCCTTGTAGCGCTGCCTTAGGTTTTATTTATAGCTCTTGCTTGTAGTTGCAAGAAATCTCTCATTGTGGGCTTAATTTAGAATATGCTGATTGCTTTGCTCCTGCAAATTCTTTAAATATTTGATTTGTATGCAGCATCTGTGATTAAAGAAAGATGAACCCAAGTACTATTAAAAATACATTTCAGGCCAAACTCAGCAGAGTCCCAGAATATGTCCTGTAACATGCAGTACTGCGTAGTAATCCATCCTGGGCACATTCCGAGGGACACGCTGGCAGTGCCACACACACGCAATAAATACTTGGTGTTATTGCTTGTGGTGCCCTCATTTTACTGCCTCTCATTTAATTGTTTACATAGAACATGTAGTGTTTGTCAAGCATTAAAAGAACTCGGAAGTTTCATGCACAAATTTAGCAAAAGGACCTACAGCAGCGTGTAAGAATTAATTTATGTTTTCCCATATTTTTAAGGGTATGAAACAGGCTTTGAAAGCAATTAACTTCCGGGGTTTTTTATCCTTAAGTTTCAGAAATATTTCCTTCCCTTTGCTTTCCCTAAATAAATTCCTGAAGTTAATGGAGTGCCCACAATATTTGTGGTAATGTAAAATCTAAGGCCCTCTTGCCTCAGGTCCTGAAAGCACACGTTGCCACAGGGAGTGTCCTATCTCCAAAGTAGGCGGAGAACAATTTGGTTTCAGTATTTACTTACATGTTTCTGTAAATAAAAACATGCAGTGGTCCTGCTGCACAATACAGGCAAATTTATTTTTGTTCATTTTAGCTGTAAGACATGGCCATGTGGGAGTTGTAATGGTAGTGTTGGCTGATAATTGTTGTCCATAATTATTAAACTGTATTTGGAGGGCTTATATATTAGTGAAGTTAGAAACATCAACCTGGCTTCACTTTCCAGGGTCTATTTCGTGTAAACAACACAATAATGGACATTAGTCATTTCTGTACAGTTGCTGAAGTGATCCTACATTTTCTGTAAAATGAGCACTTAATGCAGATGTAGCTCAAAAATAAGCCACAATTACAAGAATGAGCTTTCAGCATAAAGGACATACTCAATAACTCCAGTATCCTCAGCTGGTCTGAGCAGCCTTGGGCATGCAAGGTCCAATTGGTTTGGGGTTTTAGGGGTTTTTTTTAAGATAAGGATTCCAGTAATGATGGGAGCTCCGTGTCAGGGCTGTCTCCCTTATAAATAGAACAGCAATTTCTTACAGCCTAAGCTGTGGAACACTTTCTTTTGGGAAGATTGGGTCATAAACAACAATAAAACGCCAATAACACTAGGCTTGTTGTGTAATTTATTATTCTTCAAGTCTTTGACAGTGATTCATGAAGCATTTACGCTTTAGTGAATAGTTTATATGGATTTGGTAGGTCAGCCAGCACATATTTCTGCTGTGAATGTTTTCAGGTTCAGAGCTGTGCTGTGCTTGTTTGCATGTTAGCCTTCCAAATGTAGTAAATTGGAATTATTTGATGCTAGTTTTAAGTGGTGGAATTTAAAGCCTGACACATGAATAATGTTATGGCAAATTAAATTTTGAAGAAATTTGATCCGTGTACAACATGATTCAGAAAATAGCAGGTTTTCTTCATTAGGAGCTGAAGCAAAGCCTAGAATTCGTTATTATTGACTCATGGGCAGCAACTCTCCGAAACAAAGCAAATCATCCTTCCTTTCTTCCTTGCAACTGTGCTGCCCTTTCACGCAAGGAGGCTGATGCTGTCACGGTGGGAACTCCCCAGAGGGGGATTGTGGATATGGATACCATCATTAAGATACCAGAGGGCTCTGCAGATACCTGGTCCAAGTCCCTGCCATCAGAACAACGAGAGACCAATCAGAACCTTTTCATAGTCATATCTAACTATCCCCATCAACAAATAGGAATACATTACAGTTGAGAAAATGACTATATCCAAAGCTGCTGCTTTTATACTCACCCTGCTTCCATTTCCTCTCTGCCACCCAAGGAGCTCTCTCCTTGTATAAGTACAGTCAACCTATGGCTTTAGTCAGTGGAAAAAGAGATGTTTGTTAATCCTAAGGATTGGTAGTTCCCTAAAGATTTCATTCCCCATGCTCAGAGAAATAAAAGGAGGAAATAAAAGCTGAGAACATACCTGGAGCTGGGAGGCGCTGGGGGTTTGCTGCACAGCTGGGTGACCTCACGGGAACCACCTGACATTGAAATTATTTGTCTTGTTTTGCAGCAGCCAAGAGTTTACTGAAAAAGCCAGATGGAGTTAAGGTAGGTTAAACACCTGCTTTCAATTTCAAAGATATATTCTTAGTCTCCACCTGTCCGTAACTTCTGCCAGGTTTTAGAATTGATTATTGCTATTTCTTTCCTTCATAGAATCTGTTAGTAAGTGCTTCTCACTAGCTATTTGGAGTGGTTAAAGTTAGTAGGTAAAGCTTAAAAATGAAATAAATACTTGAAAAGCCAGCATTAAGTAAGCAGAAGATAGAAAACTACTGGAGAAAATGCTTTTTCTTGCTTTTTTAATGAAGAATGATTATGTAATGAATGACTCAAAGTTATCAATTAACTTGTAAATAATGGTTTGGTGGTGGGCTTTTTAGACATCAGTGTTTATGTGCAGCTCTGTTGCCTCTGTGTTTCCCCTTGACTTTCCATTAGATTTCGTGGAAGACCAAAAGTATACGGATAGGCTTGGCTCCACATGAGGTGTGTTCTGCCAGATGTACTTGCTATATTTGGCAGAACTTGAGGGGTTTACTGTCTCAGATCAGCTCATCCTAAGAGACCTTGCTAAGAAGGGAACATTTTGGCAGCTTTCGTACATGATTTAGAGCTCCTGTTCACACGTCACCAGACCCTGCAGGAGGAGAGATGCTTCACAAATGAACGTTCTGCATAAATACTTTGGGAAAAAAAAAACCACTGGGGAGAAAATATGTTTTATTTTTTTTCTCTGAGGACTCCTGAAGACTAATATAATGCCTCAAGCCTTCATTATAAGATTCGAAAGATATTCTTCTGTGCTTGTTGTGTTTACTCAGAAGGGTGTCTTTGACCTGAATTTTAATTTTCTATTTAATCTCAATGTCTTACTTTAACAAAACATTGTAAATACTTGCTTAAATACCAGACTCACAGTATATTTGTGCCTGCTGTCTGACATACGCACACTTTTCTGATCAAAAAAATCCCAAGCCTGACCTACAAAGAAATGAGTACTGTACCATTTCAGTGCTTCTCACTGCCAAGCAGTGGATATCCCAGTCACATGGAGAAGCACACATTTGGAACTATTCTATCACTGCTGGAAAACCCTGAACATGTTTCATTGTGGAATAGATAAATTTTATGCACTCTCTCTGACCAGTTTTCCTTTTTAAATATCATTCCTCCTACAGGTCTCCAATGCTATTTGTTCCATTGCAATCTCAATTATAATATGGGAAACAATGGTTGCCAAAATTTTGCCTAAATTGCACTTGTTGGGATTCAGTTCTTTGGTTTTCAGCACATGTTATATGTCTACTGTTAGTCTGCATGGTCATATGGAGCAAAGGGAGTAAAGTACATCTGGGGAAGTCTGTTTTTTGTCATTTCTGTTAATTGAGATGCTGTTATTGAGATACTCCATAGCATTTTTTCCACCCTTTCCAACAGCTGTAGCTGTCTTTTTCTTATTAAAAAAAAAAAAAAAAGCCAAAAGAGAAATATACTGTACTCCATGCATTGATACTGCAAATCCAACCAGTCACGTTTTCTTCTTTTCCTTTCTCTCTGACTGGTCAATTCAGAAAAGGAAGTCCAGTTCGAGTGTTCAGATGATGGTGAGGATCTTTATCGACAGATTTTTTTTCCTCCTGTGAAACGTTCACACTTAGAAATCAAACAGTTGCATTTAGCTTTGTTAACATACTGTGAGAACTGCAAGACTTTAAAGGACAACCTTGTGAATTTTAAGCCTGCAGTTGCTATATGCCATCCACAGTGAATCGTTCAGCCATTCTTTCAAGCAAGTCTTTACTTCTTTTTAACCTGGGGACATACAAAAACAAAAAAGTAGATGTAACATCAGCCAATGCAGCTGTTCTTAGTAAATAAGAATAGTAACAAAATAGTAATCGTATAACAGCCTTCTCTTCATTTTTAATACACCTTATTTTAAAAGCTAATAGTATTAATATCATAAAATGTAACACAAAACACATTGCACAGTGATACGGTACTCCATTAATCGAGCCACTGTAGCCCAAGTTGCCATGCTAAGTGCTCAGGAGTAAAAAAGCCAATTTCCCAGCCTTTCCACACTAGAGCTTCCCAGCCAGCTTCCTTCACAGCTCAGGGCTGTGTCCCAAGATGTCCCAACTGACAGTCTCAATAACTTTTCTTCCTCCTCAACCTACTCTCCAGTCTTGTGTTCATTCGGCCTCCATGACCCTACACGATAACTTCCTCTGTTGCTGTTTATGATGGTTTTGAATGTGACCTTTAAGGTGTTCATGAGGATGGGCTCTGCCTGCTGCTGCTGCTGCCAGCAGAGAGAAGGCAAACAGCCCTCATCCACACCTTTCATTGGGAAGCCAACTTTCCTTGGAAAGCAAAAGCTGCTGGTCAGGTGTGAGCAGCCTTGCCGTTATGTAGGTAAATCGTCTGTTCCTTGGGTGAATATAGAATTCCAGTGACAGGATCCACGGTGTCCAAAGGAGGGGCACTGGGAAGGTGCAGTTTGGATGTTGCCAGGATCCCAAACCTGAAGTATGCGTTAACTTTTTGTTACAGAAGTACCATGTGAAAGATAAAGCCCCAAGATACAGGCTTTGTTTGTTAAAATATTTTTGTATTCTATGGGAAAAAGGCCAATAATAATTTCTACAGTCATGCCCAGCTGTTTGGAGAGTGTGTGTGTGTGTGTGTGTGTCTGTCTTGCACTACTGTCACACCTCAGAGAGTGACTTATGGCAAGTGATGCAGCACTAAAACGTTCTCTGTCTTCACAACAAACAGAAGGTCACTGGTTAAGCACAAATCAATTTTAAAGTAACTGTTTCATATGAAAATACTGTAATCCTTCTGGAATTATTTCCCTTTGTTAAAAATACATGCAAATTGTGCCATGTGTTCGTAGATTAATATGTCTCTGTTCTATGAGAGAGAAAACATGTACAGCTTATTGCTGTTTTCTCTCAAAGTTTCAAAGGGTTTGCCAGGTTCTGTTTACATGGAAGAAATAACTGTATTTTGAATCACATTCACTCTCTCTGTTCCTAATGAATGCTGGATTATCGATGTCTTGCTGAAGAAGTTTTGAATAGATTTCCTGCAGTTTTCAGCAGTAGCTGTAATGACTATTGTTTATTTTCATAGGGCTTCCACCAAGGGACTATGGACCCAAGCCTGCTCTCCTTACTCAGGCAAAATTGGAACTGAACTTTGACTAACCTGTTTTCCTTATATATTCTACCAGGAGCACTCATTTGGGATATCACTTGAGTTTTTGTATTAAGCTACTACTGAATGGGACTGTATGAAATCTGATGAAATCTTCATTTCTTTCCTTATCTATTTCCTTTATGTCTATTTGCCTTTTGCTAGGGTCTTTTTATTTGTAGTCTCCCAATGACTGCACTGTCACAAAAATACAAATTTGTAGTTATGCAACTTGCTATGCGATTTTTGTCTTGCTTGGAAGGTTTAGTGGGCTGTCAAGCAGTCCTGTCTATGTTCCCACTATTCTACAGTTGTTCTGTAGAACTTTCATTTACTGAAATGGGTGGGGTTTTCTTTGAAGTTTTTTCCTGAGTGAGGAGTTCAGGGTTCTGCCCATCTCGGAATCCCATAAATATCAAAGCAAGTAAAATACTTGCCAATACTTAGATCTTCCCATGAAAGACTATGCACAAAGGTGTTTGTTCTCTCCTTGTCCTGACTTCAGACAATCCTACAGCTTACAGCTGTAATTGTGCATAGAGAAATGAAGTTTATTTGACAACAACTAGGCCAAGTCAGGGCATAAACACTTGCAACTCAATAATGACTCATACGTGCTCTTAATAACAATTTCTGTAGAAAGACCGTTGTTTAAAAAATAACTACTCTTCATCCTCCTGCTGTAGAGCATCGTGAACTTTGCTTTTAAATCAAAGAAAATTATTTTTATTTTATATAGGAAAATGGTTTCTATCACAAGTATTATTAAATAACATTTAGGGTCGACATAGTAACTAACAAAACTACTTTATATTCTTCAAAGCCAGTTAAATGCTGGTTAAAATAAGAAAATTTGCAGTCTGTAATTAATTGCTGCAAGTCCTGTTGACATTTCCATAATTTAAACGTATCCTGAGTAAGATTCACTTCAGCTGCAGGCTCAGTTTCTGAAATCCGCAAGTCAGCTGCCATGCCTGGCCCAAAGTAAAATAAACATCAGAAAGTGTTGAGGACGTCGAGTCCGTGAATTTCCCTTTGGTAAAGTTAATTGTGTTTTTAGGAAAATCCATTAACAAAACAATTTCAGGTATTTCTTTCCTTGCTTTGCACATTTATTACTACGTACTATGAGTAGAAGGTTCAGTAGAACTTGGTTTTTTGGATCAAAGTCTTTTCAGATGATCTGCTTCTATATAGCCAGCTCTGCATGATGCTTTGGACCACCCTTGTTGAAATTAGACATGACCAAAACATACATAGTATTTTTTCCTAATTATTGTTAGAGGAGAAAAAATACATCTTTCAAAACAGTTTTACAATACTTGAATATTGCTTCTTAGTGCATGTAAAAAGTGGCTCGCTACATTATTTTTAGTATTTCTGTTCTTCCCATAGCCCATGGTATTAATGAACATTAAATCTTTAAAAATGTATTTAAAGGGTCAGATACTTTTAAACGTCCTGCTAAGGAGATTAATTTGAATTAATATTTTGTGCAGATAAATGCCAGAACGTCTAGCACTGTGCTAAGCTTAAGAAGTACCCTGATGAGCTATATGTAAAGTTAAACAGAGAGGTGCTGATTGCTGGAGTAAGACTACGGGTACCATAGTGGGAAATGTTGCGCTTCCAAGTCACAGTACCAGCACTGAGAAGCTGCCAATTATTTTCTGCTAAAATTAGCACCAAAAAAGCTAAAGGCGCACCAGTCTCTTTCTAGCATCAGTCGTATTTATTCCAAAGTGGAATCAGAAGCCAGTAGAACAAATTGCAGATTCTTGGAGAGCTACGAATAATCAGATATTATTTATGGTAGGGATAATCCATTAGAAATAAAGAACTATTGGGTGCAATGACTTAACACCATTGCATGGCACCAAATGGCAGTGGCTATTTAGGACTTTGTTCCAACCCGTATTAGTTCTTTATTCTTCTTAGACGTGCTTAGCTGCTACTTAAGGGCTCTCTGTCTCAGCTGAACTCATCCATCCCTTATCTAGGCCTTGGTGCAGGGCTCTGGCAGCCCATGGGGAGGAGCTGCCAGTCAGCTCCCAGAGCTAGTGTTAGTGTTCCTGCAAGTTCCTAAGTTCATCTTTCTGTATTCTTTATTTCCATATCTATATCTATCTATAGATACTGATACCTGTCTATAGATGTTGTGTGCAGAGATATAGATACGGTGCCTACCGTGAGTTCTAAGGCCTGTCTGTTTCTGTTTTCTGCATACCTACAGATAAACAACAAAACCAACGTGGTAACCAGCCCCAAGGAAAATATTCCTACCCCGGCGCTGGTATACCTGGAATTTTCCTTCTCATGCTATCTGGAAGTTTTTGACTGTCTTCTGTTTGTTCTTTTTTTTTTTTTTTTCTTTTTTGCTTTTTCATGCATTTACTCTGTTTGCTTTCTAAAAACAGGTTTTGGAAAACCTTTTTGTTTGAATTATGCTGTCTTTTTTTTGTGAGGAAGTCCATTAGAGCGTGTTTATTGACAGAAAATGTTAAATGGAAGCTGGATGCGGTAGAGTCGTAGCATTTGTAACCGTAGCTGAATTTTTTGCATGCTGTGCCAGAAAGTGAGTAGAATGCGCTTGGTGTTGCTCTTTGCTCTTTGCCTGATGACTGTTTCCACAATCTAATGCTAACCTTTTGCACCAACAAAATTTTTAAAAACCAGCTCTATTATTTTCTCTGCTTTGTCTTAGTTAAAGTATTGATATCCAGGAGAGCTAACAGGATTATTACTAGGCTGCCATAAAACAGACCTTATTCAGATTTTTATTCCATATTTCCTGAAACTCAGCAGGACTTTGCAAGTCTTCTCTGGGATCAAGAGGCATCTAGAGCTAAACATTCTGCTTGTTTCTCTTCCATTTAAATCAGCAGGAGACGTTACTCATTAATAAGCTCTGTTAAGGACATATTACAAATCAGAGTGATGTTCCTGGATGTTTACTGCAGCCTTGCTTTTATTAATAGCCCTATTTCTAAGGCACCTGTGTATCACGGGGCTCACCAATGTAAATGCCAGTGCCTAAGTACATCATGCTGGGACCTGTTGTTTCCCATGTGCATATAAAACTTTGGAAATGGGGGTAGTTCACACACATTTGGAGGCATTTTTCCTCTGGAATTTTTTTGAGCAGCTGGCAGTGAGGCGTACAGTAAGTACTTCCTAAGGCCCAGCCAGCAGGTTGCATGCAGGAGTTCATGGCAGTCTGTTCCCAGACAGAGCCATGCCCGATGGTCCGTGCTGAAAGTGTGCTGGCTAACTGCCATTTCAAAGATTATTGAACCTTTTTTTAAAGGGAAAAGGATCTGGGGGAATTAGACTTTTAAATGACATGAACATCTCTCTCGCTTGCTTCTATGCAGCTCTGCCAAGGCAGCCATTGGGGGCAATCCACGTGTTCCAAACCACGGTAGTGTCTAGGGGTAGTCAACTCATCCTTAATCCTTGTCAATTCCTCTGTATTTCTATTTGATCACTTCATGCTAATGCAAGCAAACGTGAGTAAAGAGAAGAGGTTATTAAAGCTTAAAGATTTGTGGCTGCCCTGCCTGTCCAGGTTCAGACAGGAAAGCACAGGGAGCATTTGGCCTGCCCTTGTGCAGAAGAGCCTCTGCAGGTCCCCAGAGCTTCAAAGCCCTGCACACCCCGGTCCTGAATAAGGTCTCTGCATGCTGCTGCATTAGGTGAGATGACCTTTTTTGCTGGCTTGCTGTTGAGGAAATCTGTGTTAGAGACATCCAGTTTCACCCCCTAGTGACAGTTAACATTTGTTTTAACTCGTCAGTGTTCAGCATTGTGAGCTGGCTCTTCTTGCACTCACTCACACCAATGAAAATGTATTTACCAATGGGAACTCTTTCTCTCTTTATTTTGTTCTCGCTCAGGAGCCCCAAACTACAGTAATCCACAACCCTGATGGAAATAAGGTATTCAGAAAGAATCAACTCCCATCTTGCTTTTCCACACCACACATTCCATCCACTATTCCACAGCACAATAGGGCCGTTCCAAGAATTTGTGAAGGAAAATCTCATTCCTACGTTTGTTACACCTGGTGTCTCTCGAGCCTGTTTTCATCCGTGTCCATCTGCTGCGTGCGTCCTGCTGCTTCTGAGCTCCTGAAGCTCTTGGGGGAGTCGGTAGCAACGGGCAGAGCTCACAGCCCGGCTTGGGGAGCGGGGGGGTCTCTCTCAGCCAAAAATGCTGCAGTCTGAAGGAAACCTAAGAATGCTGTTCTCAGAGTGTGGTGAGATGATCCCGGCGAGTTTTACGTGCAGTGGTCACCTCAGACAAAGATGTCATTTCAGTTTATCCCATCTGCTGTTTCTCAGCATGCTTATACACCATGTCGTGACGTGTCTTTTGCACAGGACTTTGGTTTTCTTCCATAACATCACTGGGCAGTTTCCAAAAAAATTTCACATTCCAAGAGACAAAGAGGTCTTTTGATTTTTACATGTTTTCTTCATGCTCTTTTCTTTTTCTCACGTATTGTGATGTTTGCGTCTGGCAGCTGATCCCTAAAACATGTTTTGTTTTGTTTTTTTCATGCATGGACTTGAAAAGGGCCAGGAAATACCATCATTTATATATAACACATGTTCCTAGGTTTCCTGAAAAGAATTTATGCTTCAACAAGAATTTCACTGTTTGCAGTGTTGACTTAATTCACATCCCATTTATCTAGTCTTAGCTCCTTGTGGTTATTTCATAAGAGAAGGTGTGGATCTGAGTGACAAAATAACGCATGCAGACATTCCTCAAGCATGGAAGTGCTGATGGTGTGTGTTGTGCTTGTGTGTCCCGATCCTTTATGTCCCCTGCATCTGTCCAACATAGAACTTGTGTTTTCGTGTTACTACTCTTTCAGCTCCCCACGTTTAAACCCATAGGCCACGAGCAGCCTGTGTTTGAACAGCAGGCTGATCTTTATTGCTGAAGTCCACTAAAGCCCAGAAAACCTAGATAAAATATTGGCATGAGTACATCTACTTGATTTTATTACATAATCTCAGTAACTAAGATACTCAATGTCCCAAAAGGTCACAGCAAACAAACGAACCACTTAATGTGGAGAGCTCCTCCTAAATTTATCTGAAAGACTGATCCTTGTAGTATGGCAACTGGAGTGGATGCTTCAGTGTTAGAGGCTACATCTGCCCTGTGAGCTTTGCATGGTGTTTACAACTTGTATTTGTGTGAGGTTTTTGTTCACTTGCAAGTACTTTATCTAATATTTGAAGTGCTAGAGCATGATACGTCCATGTAGAGTGGAACGTCTAACACAGCCAGGGCAGGGACAGCATGGTGGCTCGTTCAGTTTTGTGTGTGAATTAATTCCTCTAGTATGACTTATCAATGCACATGTGGGTTTTGAAGGTCTGAGTAATGCATTAGCCCTCTTGAACATTCCTTTGGCTCAGCCTTGTGAGGACACAGTAAATGAAGGGCACTGGCAAATTTACCTTTTATTATTTAATTGTAAAATCCTTTTAAAGAATTAAATACAATACCAGTCCTGTCTTCTCTCCCAGATAAAAACAGATCAGTTAGCCTTTTTTGTTATTGAGCTGCATATTAAAAAAAAAATATATTTTATTTCTCAAGAAAGTATAGAGATAAAAAACCATCTAGCTTAAAACTTTCCAGCTCCCTGAAGCTGTTAGATTTGACAGTGCCCTGTTGAATTTGCCCATTATATTTCATGTTTCTGGTAATTAAGGAAAGACTGAGATACAATATCCTTGCCTTTTTAAGTGCGATGGCTTAAGAATAAACTGTCTGATAGATGAGTCATTCCTCTGCATGACTGGTTGGTTGAATACTGCTACAAAGATGCCTTAGTTGTCTAAGTTCTTACCATATGTTTATCAATTCTCCATCTCCTTAAAAAAAAAAAATCACAAAACCAGTATCAAAATGTGATAATCTGATCCAATGTATTTCAAATCACTGTGAGACTTCATTTGAATATACATTGCATAAGGCACATGAACAGGAAATTGGTTGTAAATTGTAGCTTGCAGAAGTCTGCATATTTAGAAGGTGGAATTGGAATGGAATGACTTATTTTGCACAGTTGATTTAATCACTAAGCTTAAAATGGCAAGCTCTCCTACTTGGCTGAGGTAATTCATACGTTTCAGATGGACTTTGTAGAGTTGAATGTTAAAGAAAAAACTTTCCTGTACATTTCTGTGAAGTAAAAGCATCAGAGTGCAGGAATTGTGTTTCTGTTCCCTCCTGTGGAGAATGGCAATGTTTGACATCCATTTCAGGTGGAAATGTCTCGATCAGTGTGTGACCATTTGTTTGTGAATGACATCCCACCCTGCTTCAAGGCTTTGCATGATTCCTGTAACTAATCCTCTCATTTTCCGAGGCACGCAAATAAGGCTTGGCTTCTTTTATACATTCGACTCATATTTGCTTCTCAACAGGAATCAACAGAGAGTTCCAACACGACCATCGAAGATGAGGATGTGAAAGGTATGACTTTAAGCTTGAAATGTTTGGAGAAGCAGTAACATGAGTTTCGTGGTTGTATTTCAGTAGGTCATTAGACACAGAAACTCCTAATGTATCTTACGAGAGAATAGTATTTTTCCTTTTTTAGAAGAAATCACTTTTGATATGTTTTGGACTTAACTTTAACTTTTCAGTTCCCAAGACACCATTTCCCATGATTTTTTGAGATTAAGAGTATAAAGTTACTGCTTTTATATATTATTTTTAAGATATTAGTTTCAGTAATCATAGAAGTAGATTACAAATGTCTAAGTCAGTGCTATGTACCTTTTACTTAGTTTATGGTTTAGCATGCGTTTGTGTTTTGGGTTTGGTTGTGGTTTTTTTTCATGTCACCATTTTTGTTTGTCTTCTGTTCAGATGCCAGTGTATTTTTTTTGGTTTTCTTTTGTTCTGTCCATGCACTTATTTTAATCTTCTTCTATTCTTTAAGAAACTAACATCAAAACCATTCTTATAAACTTAGTTTTGTAGCTTCACAGGTAATATTTTTGTTTCCATTTTTCCCCCTCTAAATATTATACTGTGATGTTAACATACCTATTTTAATAATGTAATGTTTTAAAGCACAAAGGGCTTGGAAAAGGGAGTATTAGGTTTGTGTATCTCTGATTCACAAAAAAAGATTGGCTTTTGGCCTCAAAGAACAATGGTATATGTAGAGGTGATAGTAAGATAAAACAGGGAGAATGGATGCAACAAAGTTGTGGTGGTTTGAGTTAATGTGAAAGGAGAGAACAATTATAGGGATCTGCAGCTGGTGCATTGGAAAATACAGTGTAATTTACCTCTGATCATAACACTTTGTATTTCTTCCTTCAAACTATTTCATGCAGTTTAACAACTAAGCCTGTTAAATGAATAATTTAATTATAGGGCCTCTGTGTGATGATATAACATGGTGTTACTACAGTAGGATTTTTAGAAAATTCTGTCTGAAGCTTAGCACACAAAATTGTACCTCAGGGGGATACAACTATGAGGAAAAAGAGCAATGAAAATAATTTGCCTAATTCTTTTACATGATTCTGCAGTATCACAGTTAAAGGCGGGTTGGATGGCCATAATATGTGGTATTCCCAAAACAGAAAAGGGGGATGTTGCAGTAAGCACAGGTCTGAGGAACAAGATACTGCTTGAGTCTTTCCCTGCACAGTGTACAGGGATTTCATTTTCTGTTTATTTAAAAGACAAATATAATCTCCCTCTTATTAATTGCTCAGGAACTTGCTTGTTTTTCACATTTTAGTATTCCTCTCACATTCCCCATCTTTCCACTGGAGGCTGCTGTTCATACTGTTTTATTATAAGTTAAAGCTAACAGTGCCCCCAGGGTCTAATTTGTAGAATGATTCAGGGAATAGGCAGTCCTGCAACCCTGACACCTATTATAAGCTCAAGCTTCCTGCTCTAGCAAAGCACTTAGGAAAGATTATTTCCCCCCTACACTAAACTTGACTCCTGGATGTATAGTTTGTAGGAGAACAGTGAGAAAGCTGTCTCTGTCAGCAACAGCAGCTGGAGATAAAATACTGATAGGGACAAATGGGTTTCAGAGGTAGGAGAGAGAATTTTCCAGGTCTTTACACATCTGCGCAGGATGAGTCGAGATGTTTGTCGCCACGTTTGAGACCTAGCAGGAATATTTTCCACCTTAGATGATAAAGAACATTTAAAACCTTTTTGCTTTTCTTTGCAGCATGGAGTACAGCATTGGAAGAGGATCTGTCCTTTCTGGGAAGGAGCAGGGGGCTGTGGCTGGGACTGAGCAGTAGTTATCAGTGTGTGTTTTATGGCATTGCAGCGCCATCCACGCGTCCCAGGGAATGGCTCTGCAGAGGCGTGCGGGCTGCGCGCGTTATTCCTGCTCCCGGTATCCCAGCGCCGTGCTGGACTGCACAAACAGGGCCGGGGCTCCTTCCTTCATGCAGTCCACACAGGCTGAGAACATCCAGCTGTGCATCAAGGGCTTTATTCTTTGGTACTGATTTGCCTCTTTGCAGAGGTGTGGCTCACGCGGGTCTGTGTGGGGTACAGCATCCCCAGCACACTCGAGTCTTGTGTGCGCCGTGGGAGCGGGGGCACGTGCATCTGTGCCAAGTGGTACGAATGTTAGGATTCATTAAGAAAGGGAGCAGTTAAAAATGTCTTATATCACCTGTCATAAATGTGTCTTCAGGATCAAATTCTAACCTCCTGTCTGTCAGGGATGCATAGAGCATTCTCTTCTCGTGTCAGGATCTCGCCCTGTTTTCACTTTTGAAGGCAGGTATTGAACTTCCAAGACAGAAAAATCAGGCTTACTTCTTTTTTTTTATTTACTGAAAATCTTGGCACCAGTAACTTTGCCTTGTTTATGTATACATTTACCTCTTTTAGGACTGGAACATATTTTTTTTACTAGAAACAATGCTTTGCAAACACCAGTGAGCTTTAATAACTCAAGGAATGGGCTAATTCTATCATTTGAGTCTGAAATGACTTGTAGTTCAGGTTCCTTGCTAAGATAAATTTCTGACATTAACCATCAATCATGGGCTTATCTACATGCCAGTGATCCCTCCTAAATATGACAGGAGTGGGCAGGAAGAACATGCTGAGAACTGGACTGTAGGCAATGCCTCCTTCTGGGATTTCTTGTGGGATTTCTTCTTCCTGTGGTAATGAGACTGGAACTATTGGGCAGCATCTCTGTGATATGGGTTTGATTTTTCAAGTAATCCTGTGGAATACCACCATTATTTTTGTCCACAGACTTTCAGAAAGGTGAGTTCTTAAATGTACCGTGAGCAGGAGATCTGGATTTCTCATGGTGTCTTTCTGCCCCCAGAGACAAATTAACGAAAGCATTAGTAAGAATGATGCTTCCCAATGGGAAAAATTGCTGAGTTGTAAGGCACTTACAGATTTGACAAATTGTGATTTACCTGTGCTACTTAATAATACATCTGGAAGGTACATTACTTCAAGATATTTCATGTATTTGTGATTCATCTTATACCTGTTGGCTTAATTCTATTTAACAGTAGAAAGAAAGCAGTTTAAACTATTTCTTTTGAAATATACATTCCTAAAAAACATTCTAATTTCTAAGAACAATTTTTCCAAAGCTCTGTCAAAGCCCTGTGTATCTGAGTACTGGATACAGGGGTAAATCTGCACTGGCATCTGAACAGAGTCACTCACACCTTTACAACTGTTCTTTGAACACCCACACTGCCCCTGAAAGTACATCATTAACATTGTTTGTGTGCTCAAAGATTTTCTAAGTTCTTGCTGCTTCTAATTAAATTATCGTTATTTTTCTTTTGGCCTTCTTTTTTTCTTCCTTCACATGTACTTGACCCTCACCCAGCTTTCACAAAGGAGGAGGACATGGAGAGGTTGAGTTCCACCCACCACTCCTCCTCTTCCATTGCTTCTTCATCCCACTGGTCACCACCCTTGCCGTGCCCCAGAGGCCGCTCCTGCTGCCAGTGCCTGCTGAGGAGTCTGATCACACTCTACCTCTTCATCTTTGTTTGTTCATATGTTGTGTTTCTTTCCATCAATTCAGCGGGCAAGTCCATGAGAAATGCACACTCAGAGAGTCAATCGCTTGAGTCTGAGCTCTCCCACTCCACTCCTTCCTCTGTACTATGTAAGTTGAGAGACTCATCTGTCAGATGATCTCCTTTGTCTCTCCTCCTCTTCCCTCCCCACCATCTGACAGAAGCTCAAAAAAGGTCAATGCTGTGATCTGCCTGATCTAGGAATGACCTGTGCTTAGGCTTTACAAAAGTAAAAATTTTTAGGTACTTTTTTCTTGTTATTAATTGTAAAAATATTTTCATCAGCTGTAACAGCAGGATAAACAGGTCTGTATTTCAGAAAGCTCTATCTTGCAGGACTAATCTTTGCAGTAGTTTTCAGCTTAGGGAGAGAGATTTGCCTTGCCTCTTACTTGGATCTTGGATGGGGTCTCAGCATTAATTACCTGTTACGTTTATTATATCAAATTCCTTTCTTGAGCATCCCCGTTTATAAACCAGCCTTGAGGCTGCTGTGGCAGCTGTTAACTTGCAGCATTGATGGGACAACTGGGAAGTGTCCTGCTCTGCTCAGGAGGCGATCTGTGATGATCAGTGACCAACTGACTGTAAAGGAAATCTCCAGTGTTAAAATATGAGTGGTGAAGGACACTGCGTTGGTAGAACGTAGAAGACCTGGGTAGAGCATTTCTTTTTTATAAATGAAGTCAGAAATTCTTCAGAAGTTCCTTAGAAGGGAGGGACCTTGTGAGTTGAAACAGGGAATGACTTCCTGGGAACATAGGTTCTGCTTGCCAGATTCTGATCCTGTACCCAGTGTGTGTTAGGGCAGTTGCACTGGTGGTAAGAATGGGCATTTGCACAGGTAAAAGTGAGATCCAGGCAGGCCCTTGGGAACATGGCCTGTATGTTATTGGCATGAACCTTATTTTAAACTTGAGTGGAATTTTTGGTGGGGTCAGCTAATGTAGGTGAGAGAAACCAGTCCTGGAGAGGATGGGCTGTCTCCGGTCACAGCTGTTGCTGGGTAATGCCGAAAGTGTAGCTTCATTCTGAGGGAGGAGCAGGAGAAGCTGTGTCAATATATGGGTGAGTGTGTATCAGACTAGAACTACAAATACTGCCAGCACAAACTGCCCAGAGCCTGGGAAAAGAGAGGAAGTAATAGGAGAGATCTGGGCTGCGTAACCCTGAGGGCTGACACGTCAGTAACACCTGCCATAAGGCTTTATTCCATCCACGGTGGATATCCACACAATATCCTTTATGTGCCCAGCATTTTCAGATCTGAATGCTAACGACCTCACGTGTCCTGTTTCTCTGAACTAGTTGAGTGATTAGGCAGGAGCACAGTTTAAATAAAAATGTGCACAGCAGCTAAGCAAAGTCTCACTCAGCAAGACTTCAAACATCATTTCTGGAGACAGCAGCCAGGTTCCACAATGAAGGTAACCTGTTGGGAAACCATAGAGCAGTGTCTTGTAAGTGCAGTGACCATGATGCAGCTTTGATCTGAGACTGTAGGTGATTTGTCATTAAAAAATAAACAAAAAATTTGCCAACATTTGCTACGCTGCATAAATATTAGTGTAATTTTTTCATATAATCACATAAAGAGAGAGCCTCTTTGGACATAAAGGATTCCATATAAATAAGAATATACTGTGTATGGCATGTGGCAAGTTGCTTAACATTAATTGAAATAGATGCATTAATTTTGTTGGATCTGTTTTGTCAGTACAGGGTGGAAACATTCCGGGTTAGTTTTTCAGATATTTGCCTACATAGCTGAAGAATGTAAAATTTTTTAGGGCAGTAGCAGGCTTACCAGTTTTCAGCTAGGTGAAAGATACCAAATAACCTCAACAAAATTCTGCAGATCATCCATCCCTGTCATAATTCGATGAATCAGAGCGAGCCTTTGGAATCAGCAGGCTCTAGGAAAAGGATGTACATGTGAGATGACAACTCAGATGTTTTAGTCCCTATCAGAGTTTAAGGTTAAGTGTGAGGTAAGAGATAAGCGCTGGTCTTCTGTGCACTGAATCTGGATAAACTTCTTAAATGAGAAGTCCCCTGGAGCATGCCTTGTCATCTGAGGGTCTGGGTGGGTTTTATGTAGATCTGAGACCCAGTCAATCTTTTATTCGTGCAGCCTGTTCTTTTCTTTTCAGAAATTATTTAATTAGAATATTTGTGGCGGAAATTGTAAGAAAAATTATCATCAAAGAATTTGCAAATATTGGTGTGATGAGAATCATTTGGAAGAACATTGTGTGACGTTTAAGAGTCCACACTGTAAAGCTGAATGAAATCTGGTACATCGCCACAGCCAGAACTTGTTATGCAACATAGGATAAAATTTCTAGTCTCTTCCTCTTTCTTTTCAGACTTCGGTTATTTCCAGAGTATAGAAATAACTTGACTGGCTGTGTGCTTTCCATCTGACTGCTGTTTGTTGGGACGATGTTCAGATGGGAATAGAAGCTGGGTTCCCCCTGCTGTGCCATTCCATTTTAGCAGACCACTGTCACCTTGATACCAACTGCCCTCTTTTATAACAACAGCACAACCAGTAGGATTTGTCCCCCCAGATTTAACCCTCCTCCACAGTACAGATATCTCTGTTTGAGCTAGTTGTCTAGACTCCCTTTAGCCGATGCAAATAGGTCCGATGAGTCACACTTGTCTTAAAAATCTATTTTAGGATATGATGAATTGTGCCCTGAAAGTGCTGGTTTCTCTCCCTTGACTGTAAGGGAGGGAAGTTGAGAGAACAAACTCGCTTGTCTGTACTTATACACGTCCAAAATGTTGTGAGATTAATGCAGTCTGAGGTGTACTGAGATACGTAGTTAAGAGTACCGAGTTGAAAAGTTTTAAGGGTTTTTGCCTTGAGAAACATGTGAGCAAGTTAGAAGCAAAATCATTGTAATCATCTCCAAGTGCATATGCAAAATCTGGAAATATTACCGTGTTCTTCTGTAAAGGTGCTTCACTGCTTAGCCATTGCAGTGCAGCAATGACTATAGTCATCTGAAGGGTTGGTGGCAGAAAGATGTTCCAATATCTGAGTGAAGCATAAAGTGGTTTAAATTATTATTTTCACTGGTGTCAGTTTTGAAAAACATGATGGATAAAATGGTGAGTTACAAGGGTTCTTTTCTTGTGTGTCATAAAACGTGAAGTTTCTGGTACAGATATTTCTGAAAGCTTCACTTTCACATATTTACAGCTCATTTTTATGCTGCACCTTCTCTCTGCAATCAAAATACCAAAATATCTGTCATTTCTGTGTGATTCTTGCCAACTGAGTTTATAAACGTTTCTTGGGGCTACAGGAAGGGAAAAAAAGCCACAGAGTTCCCTGCTGGAAAAGTAGGTTTTGCTGCTGTTCTGTACTTTAGTTTTCCTGTGATACTTGATTTCACTGCCTGTGGAACTGCTTCTTGTAGGTTTAATGTATTGGTAGTGTTAAAGTCTTTTTGCTTAAATGGTGTTTCTCCTCATTTTATGTTGTTTAGATCTTAGTGTTAATGGTGGTCTTTAATTTTGAAAGATTATCCCTCATCCTGTACCTGAGCAAGGAAAAGATAGTGAAATACAGCTAGAGGTTAATGACTCATTTAAGTTAACATACGTGCTACAGCAGTACTGCAGAAATCATTTTAGCCAGTGAATGGAAATGTTCTTGTTTGTTCTTTTTCTTATTATTTGGCCTTTTTATAGCTCTTCTTCATAATATTTTTGCTTGAATTGCCTTTGTATTAGTCATATACTTACTCACTTGCCAAAGCAGAGGATTTATTTTTTTTAACTGCTAAACCCCTATTAATTACCTTAACTCCTTCACCTTTTGGGCATAAAGGTGCTCTTTAAGGAGCAGGTCTATGGTGAAATGTATTTACTTCACCAGTATTCTGAGCAAAGAACGTCCAAGCCACCATCTTCTCCACATGGTTTGCTGCAGTCTGTTTCCTTATTGGTTTTCAGGAAAATGGCTCAGCACCTTTGACTTCTGTCATCAGTGTTCTTCCCTCACATCTCAGTCATTTTAAAGGCACCAAGTGTATTTTTGCTCAGTTATCCTTTGTGTACAGAGTATCTAATTTTATGCTGTGGAAAGCCATTGTCATATTCTAAGAAACTATAGATGGGTCAAGCTTTACTTTTTGAAATTACTTTCACCACACTGTAGAAAAAGTAGCTGCACCAGTTTTAGCACAATCTCATTACAGTTGTCAGTTTTGTTTAGGAAGTTTAGTTTCTTTAGTTTTATTTAGGGAGTCCTGACTGCACATCAAATGAAAAGTATAATAGCATGAAATTGCCACTGTACATCAAACAGCATAATTGTCCTAGAATTCAGTACATGCCAAGTTTACTATTGGATAAAAAAATAAATAATGAAAAAGTCAAATGCAAATGGTGATTGTAAGTGACAGTTATCTGGCAGATGGGAACTGGCCAGATGCCTCTTCCCTAATGCCTTGTGTTGTCCTTGCATAGTTTGGAGTGTGTATTTAGATGGTAAAAAAAATTGGAAGTATCAGAGAGCACATGTTATGTGGAGTCCATCAAACTTACAATGAAAATTTGGTAATTTTCATACCACTCTTAAGAACTGACATTTATTTCTCAGATGCTGTCTGCAATAGCAGGACACTGTTCCTACCAATACCATTTCACCTTAGTTTATCTCCACTGCCCTCTCTATTTCTTCCTTTGCGCTCAGGGTAACTGCAAGGATTTGACTGTATGCGTGTGGCCACCAAGTCTCAGCTGTGTTTTCCTTCTGCTGCTTTCCAGTCTCCTTCCAATCTTCTGTTTGTTGTATTTCTCGTCTCCTTTCTCTTCCTTCTTTCCTTTCAGGTTAAACCTCTGCTTCCGAGACAATGAAGCAGAAACACTTTTGGTCTCTATTTGTAGTCTGTCTCTCTGCACCCCCACAAATACCCACACGAGAAGGTGTAAAAGCTAAAAACAGTCAGGAGGACGTTTGTGTCAAATCACAGTGGCTCCTGAGTATTTTAATTAGCCTTTGATGTCTGCCGTTATTTCACACTGCCTTGTTCTTGTATTGAGTAGGGGCTGAGAACAAGGCGAAGAGTTTTGCACAATAGGATAAATCAGTTCTGGAACTCCACTCTCTAAATTGTGCTCCATTTCTCCCTTTGGCGCACTGCCAATGAAAATGTCAGATCACTAAGTAGGAAGAAATGTAATTTTCTAATATGTGTGTAATTGGGTGTTGCTGAAAGGTGAGAGAAGCATAGTGACTTTCATGGAGTTTCATGTGGTGCTTGTAATTTTGTAGAAAAATTGAGGACTGAGTTGAAAGGCAGATGATTTGGCAACATCTTCCTGTTCCTGAGAGTCTGCATTGGGAACTGTGAAGTCTTTCCACAAGTGCTGACACCAGTGCTGGAGTTGGATGCTGATTGATTGGATGGAGCCAGTGATAACTGCTGTAATCTCCTTTGCTGGCTTTGCTGGCCTCTAGGGCTTCCTGATGGATGTGTTTCACATCCCATGGATACATCTGCAGACACAGCTCTCCTGGATGTTAGTACAGCCCAGAGAAACTTTGCTGGAGCCACATTCTGCAATATTAGGTGGCTTCTGTCAGAAAGCTTAATGAAAACGTATGTTCCACTGCAATTTAATTTTGGAACTAAAACCAGCAATTTGGCAACACGGTTCAATTTCTCCCTTCTGGGGTTGATGTGGAATTATATCTTGTATATCTCAACGTCAAAGGTACCATGGTAAAGCTCGGGAAAGACATGACTGATGTTAGTGAAAAAGGGAATATTGCCAGTTGTCTTGAGCCAAGTGACAAGAAATTATGTGTCCATGTGGTTTTGTGTCTCGTGTGTGGAAACTACAGTACCTTTCTAGACATATTAATTGCTTATATCGTTATCCATTAACATGAGCTCATGATTATGTAGCAACTGATCAGAGATTTTTACCTCATTTCCCACTGATTTAATGGTCTGTAATTTCCTTGTCTCTGATTGAGATGTGTTACTGGGTTATTTAATCAAATCCTTTAGCTCAGCTGTATGTATGTGAGCTGTTGCATGCAGAACTGTTAATTTCCTCACTGCACGAGGTCTGCTTGTCCTGGATTTCTTTTTGCCAGCCTTCTGTAAGACTACACCATTATTTCTGACTCAGCCATCCCACCACGTGGCTGGTGCTGGCAATGCCATAGAGTGTCCACACAGTCTGGCCCATGTTATTTAAACCTATGGTACCAGAGGCATTGCTGCTCTCTTCATTAAAAGTCTTCATTCTTTCCATAGTCTACGTGAAAAATAAGGCAATTCATTCTTGAAATACTCTTAGCCATAGTGCTAATAGTCAAGAGCTGCTCACAAAAAGCCTTGCCAGACCTTTATATCCACTTTTTTCTCCATTGCATTTTTCCTTGTTGGTTTCTTTTTGGTCCTTTTCACCCGAATACTTCAGGTGTGCACTTAGGAAAAGGTTAACACCACAGTGCCAGTTTTGAGCACAGACAGCATTGGAAAGTTACTTTCTCTATGTGCTCCCCAGCGTTTTCTTTTGAAGAAGAATGTGATCTCTTTCAGTACTACTTTGGTTTTAACATTCCAGGCATGCTCTTGTGTTAATGGTCAGATCCATGTGTGGGTTAGTGTGCTGGGGAATTACAACTGTTGCTTGCACAAGAGAAGTTGCTACAGCCTGACTGGCTGTAAAACAATAATCAGCTTCCTTGAGTTTGAAATTTAGAGTTGGGGGTTGGTTTGTTTTGCTTTTTAAACAGCAGATCCTTCAGTGAAGGAAAGATAATTAGAAGTGTGATAAGGAAGTGGATTGATCTTGACATGTTTAATTTCCGTGTGGATACAGGAGTGCACTGATGGCAAATCAGTGTAAAGCAGCAATGTAACATCATGTCCTTTGGTTGTAGAAAGGAAGAGAGATGGCTGCTGTGCCAGCTGGGAAGTGACAGAATACCTGTCAGCTGTCACCTTCCACTCTGCCTTCCTCTGTAAGATTGGGTTTGTATCTCTCCCCAGCTCGTAAGCAGGAGATTATCAAGGTGACCGAGCAGTTGATTGAAGCCATCAACAACGGGGACTTTGAAGCTTACACGTAAGCTCCTCATTTTGGAGGGAGTGAGGAGAGGTGGGGTATTTGACACTGTCTCTGTAAATACTTGCGTTTATATGTGAGTGCCTGTGCTTAGAGTTATGTACTGTTGAAATGCCTTCCCAGATGCCCCCACAAAACACAGGATGTGTTCATGGATGCTTTGCCCTGGCTTCAGACATTGCCAGTTTCAGAAGAGCTGCTTGTATAAATCCAGTGTAGTTTAAAGAAAATACTTAAATCTTGCTTTCATAATGATGTGAGGTATAAAAAATACCCCTTGCATTGTACAGCAGCAGTTTTCATCCTCACAAGTAAAAATTCCTACTTGGAATAACACTGACTTGTGGGTCTTTTTTTGGTCAAAGCATGATTTATGTGAAATGTGGTCCACTTAAAGTAAGCTGCCAAATGTACTAATTGAGCTGAAACCAGAACTCCATGCCTTCTCCTTAAGTACTGTTGTTTTCCAGTGTGGTGGCATGAGTAGGTGAAATGTTCAATAGGAATGTAAAAACAATTTTTGGATCTCCAAAGTTCTGATCCCTAACCACGTGGGCTCATTGCAGAATTTCCTCTTTTCCACAGAAAAATCTGTGATCCAGGCCTTACGTCTTTTGAACCTGAAGCTTTGGGTAATCTGGTAGAAGGGATGGACTTCCACCGGTTTTACTTTGAAAATGGTAAATATTCCGTTTTCACCTCCGAGTCTTCATCTGTTCCTTGTGACTGTGTGTCTCACATCTAATGAGCATTTTAATTTGGGAGTTAATCAACTTGGGCAGGGGAAGGGAGTATTATCTTTTTCAGAGTTCTGCTATAGGTATTTTTCAATCTGCTTCTGCTCTGCTCACTCACACATCACAGGGCACCTCAGAGAGTGGAGGAGAGTTTCAGGTATTTGGAAAGAAAAAGTCAAAATAAAGAATGAGTTAAAAGCTGAATTATCTTAACTGAAAATACTAAGTACAAATGTCATTAGACATAACAGTGAAACTGAAATGTTGGGAAACTCCAGATGGTGCCCTCCACTTTATTTAATCTATATATGTACATGGATTAAGCATATTTACTTATTAAATATTGTATAATAAGTGATTCTTCTCATTCTACAATGTGTTTTAGTTATCGGGTGTGATTATCATTAAACACTAATTATGAATTTGTATCTGCTAAGCCTGAGATTTTTGTTTGTAAAATGGATTGGCATGAGTTCCTTTGGCTTACCCAGAGCAAATGTGATTTCTCCCCTGCGTGCCCCTGTGTGTGTGTGTGTGTCTCGTAGCTCTGTCCAAAAGCAACAAGCCTATCCACACGATCATCCTGAACCCGCACGTGCACCTGGTGGGCGAGGACGCGGCGTGCATCGCGTACATCCGCCTGACGCAGTACATGGACGGCAGCGGCATGCCAAAGACTATGCAGTCCGAGGAGACGCGCGTGTGGCACCGGCGCGACGGCAAGTGGCAGAACGTGCACTTCCACCGCTCGGGCTCTCCCACCGTGCCCATCAAGTAAGGAACAGCTCCACCACCAGCTCACACCTCCTAGGCACACCACATAGTCCAATAGCTGCTTTGGGCCTTAAAAACTGCAAGCCGCCCTCTTGGTAGTGTCATTTCTTGTGGTTGTTTATTATGTATTATACCCACTGGTGTGCACATGGTATTGGTGCAAAGATTTTTAAAATAATGCGCTTTTTTGGTTGTTGTTTTCTACTGTGATGCCCACCGATCCAAGTCGGTCCCTGAACTGACAGCTTGAAAAGCAGGAAAGTGTTTTAATGTAGAGAAAGCTTGATAGAAGCCACTCAAAACACGATTAGAAAACCTGGAAGAGAATTGCTGGAAAACCTGGAAAAGTAAAAAGTGGTAGGATATGTGGAGCAGTGAGAGCTGACCAGAAAGTTTCCAGGAAAGTAAGTGTCACTATTGGGAAAAACTGAAGTTTGACTAATACTTAGTGTAATTTCCAGCCGCCTCTACTTTCTCAGGCCTAGGTATGTTCACTGCAAGTTGGGTTTGAGCCAGTTTACGTATTTACCTTGTAAATTGAGCCATCCCAGTACCTCCCGCATTCTTATCTCTTCCCCACGCTCTCCGTGCATAACTGCTGAGTATTCCCCAGTCAGAAAGTTGCGACATCCCAGTGGGACAGCCTCGCATCTCTCCCATCAGCGCTTCTCTGCCGTTCATCCAGGCCCTGCCACACCCTCGGAGTCAGGCAGTGACCGAGTTCCTTGAGCCACATTGTCACCAGGGTTAATGACAGCCCACTCGGGGTTGCAGTAACAAGATAAAGAGTCACTGCTTCCTCAGGAGGTTTGGCTCAGGCCCTTGGCTTCCCTTCTTCTTCTGCAGCCTCCACTAATGACCCCAAACCTCACTGACTTTTGGTTTCCCAGTTAGGCAGCACTGGTCCAGGCCTTGCTTTGTTCGGTTGTGAGCCCTCTGTATAGGATACAATTCTATTTGTATGAGGTGTCTTAATGCGGAGAGTGGTGAAATTCCCTGGCATGGATGATAAGGGCTTAGATTTCATCCTTTGAACTTCATCTTGTCTTGTGTTTTACTTCTTGCAACACTGTTCTCCTATATGAAATAATACTAAGAAATATGGTAGAATGAAGTGTTAAACTCCATAGTGATGATTTTGTATTATTTTTTTATTTAGGAAAAAAGAAATTTTATTACTTAGTGATAACTGTTTCATTTCAAAATGTGAAACCAATGGGAACTGGAACCACTTTGTCCTTTGTTTCTCACATTCCAGCTGCACTGCCAGTGTTTCAACAGATAATATTGGAAGAACAGTTACACTTCCTTGAAATGCAGTGTTGGGTAAATCTTCGAGGTTTTCATAAAGCAGTGTTTGTCAAGAGATCTGACCTGGGTGTGTGTAGAGCCAGAAAGCCCAAGTGAAGCAGGTTCACCTGGCCTACTGCACCCTGAACAGTCAGTGTTTACAGCCCAGTGACATTAATTGGACTAGAGAACCATTCAGTCTTTTCCTCTGGGTTTTTTTTTCACCTATTGTCTTCTTTGGAAGGTATTGAGGAGGTTCTTTGCAGCTGCTTGTGCTCTCTAATAAAGATAAGGATTTCTGGGACTCTTTGGGGTGGGAGGAGAAGAAAACTTACCAAGGAGTAATTTTTTTGAGGTTGCAGGGCAGTTCCTGTATCAGTGAATGTTCTGAGCCTGTGAGGCCAGACAGAGGAGATTTCAGGATTTTGAGGGGTGTCCAAGCTTAAGGGGTCACAGAGAAGCCTTAGAGCCGAACTCAGGCTTAAGGAGAGATTCCCTGAGACAGCAACATTGCCCTAGATATGTAGCACTGGCAACAATATCACATAAATCCCATAACCAGCTCTCATCTTGAGTTCAGAGGAAGTTTTTGGACTTGCTCGTAGCACTGTTCCAAAACATCGTTGGTCTGGTAGTTAGGAGCCTCACTTTCCCGTCTAAAATTTAGTCATCTTCGGCGTATCCTTGGTTCTTCTATGTCATCATTGTTCTCCTGCTCTGGATAGGTGTGCAGACATGAACTGGTTTATAGGAAGGCTGATCAGATCGTTCCCACCTTCTACTTCTGTAGGGCAAACAGCCAGCGCTACCTCAGATGGCTTTGTCTGATAGGATCTCCGTTTTCCTGGCTACCTTATCTCCTTACTGTCTCTTTGGTTTGAGGTTTGCCTTTCCATTAGCTTGGCTTCTTCTGAAATGCTCTGTCCAGTTGTGGTCAGGGGTTTACTTAATTCCACAACGTCTTTCTTTCCCCTGCTCTATTCTGGCACGATTTTTGCGCTTTTCTCATCTGCAGCTCATCTAAGACAGCCATCTATTTATCCTTAACTCTCATTTCCAGCCAATGAGTACATAGAAACTTTTTCAGAGTTTTGAACTTCCAGTTATTCCGTGTGATATTTCTGGATTACCTGGCCCTCAAAGTTATTTGGTTCTTCTTGCATAATGCTCCTGTTTTCTGTTTATAGTGCCTTCCACCTAAGTGTCAGTAGGCTGTGTGAGATCAGTCCTACTGCTTGTGCTCAGGACTAGAGGGTCTTCTCTAGGCTGATAGTTCCCCTTTCAGCACAAACACTGTCATTCTTCTTTTAGTTCTTTTGCATATTCTTTCTTTATTCCCCATCTTCTTAAGTCTGACTGGGAGATTCCCATGTAGCACCATGCTAGAATCACCTTCTATAACCTGCCCTGACCATTTTTACACTGTCTTAGATTTCACCTTTGCTTTTCCCAGTCAGAGCAGCAATAACTCCATTTTGGAAAACTAGAGAAGAAATTTGATTAACATATTGTTCTAGTTTATCCTTCCTTTATTTGAAATGTATACAGTCTACAGCTACTTATGTAATTATTACAAACACACAGTAGTTAATAATGGCATTTCCATAATAAAAAAGTATTTTACTCGTCATGTCTGAAGATGAATTTCAAATCTAATAAAGCTGCAAAAACAATTATAGCTGTCATCTGTTTCTGCAGACATGGTATCCTAGATGATGTTAAATCAGTTGCTGCAAGCACAGTAGCTTCCTTGTTTTCAGGACTACAGGAAGGAGTGTGCATAAATCTAAGGATAAAATTGAGCTCTTTGGTAGCAATAGGTATAGGGGAATGTTTTCTTGTGGCAGAGGACTTACTTGGAAAAGAATATGAGCACAAATATGTATTTAGTTTATAAATAAATTTTATTCATAGTTCTGCTGCGAGTTGGATGAGGCAAACTTACGTTTCTGTCTTGTCCATTGTTTCTCTCTGAGTGATAGGAGTGACGGTAGAATTCTTCTCTGCATCCGTGTTCTTAGGGACCTGTGCTGAAGTGTTTCTGCAGAGCTGTGTCTGCTTGTCCTTGGAGAGTGCACCTGCCCGATATGGGCAGTCAAAGGGCTGGTGGACCTAAAAGCGACTCCCTAACCTAACTTCAGCCTCACTGAGGCTGGTGTTCCCTCCCTGATCACAGCTCACACCTTCTTATACTTTGCTAAGTGCAGTGCCAGCCAGCAGGAATGCTGAGTAAAGAGTTTGTTCTGTGTTTGTGCAGTGCCTAGCGCAGAGGGATCCCACCACGGCTCCGGCCCCTAGATGCTACGGTAATACAAACGATGCTACAACCTCAGTTAGCTACATACTTGCTTCCGGCTCCTTTCCCTTCCTTCTCTCTCTGCATACGGCTCTGGCATGTCTTGCATGTGAATGACACCTGAATCTTCCTTGTCTCTTGGTCCAATCTTTGTACGAGAGCCTCAGTCCATGGCAGTGCCTGCGATGTCCATGCTGAGGAAGTTAAGTTACAGAGATTCATGGCTGAATTCCACCCTCCCTCCCTTAAGGAATCCCTTAAGGCACTTTGGCTTCCTCCCTCAGTTTCCTTTTTTATTTTAACAGCCTCTCTGGCATCTTGTAAGGATGGAAAATGTCTGTAAAGTGGTTTGAAAAATAAAAGAATGCCTTGCCTGAGTGGAGGTTTTTTCCCTTGTTTTTTTCCCAGTATGGTGTTAAATGATCTAGAGAAGGTGGTTTTTTTTCAATAACATTGGCTAACACTTGAGCATGTGTTGTTATCTGGTGGTGATGTTACCTCAGTAATGGAAATCTGTTTGTTTTTTTCTCCTTCCTCCTAGCTAAAAATATCAGCGGTGCCGCTCTTGCATTTTCTGTACCCAACGCACCTGGTTGATTACCATCTTGGCCATCCCGTTCTCTTCATGCATGTTTCTGAGTGCATGAAGTTGTGAAGGTTCTTCATGTAACACATTTGTGATGCACCACGTTGCTGTATATTCCATCTGTACACTGTTAACATTTCAATGAAGGTGATGTTCCATGCAAATAGAGAATAACAAGGCGTAAAAGACAAAAAGAGATATTGGATGGACAGCAGTAGACACACAATACATTTGTCACTTGCTCCATTTATGCCAAGTTTTGACAGACAACTTTAAAATCTATCATGTTTATTAAAAAAAAAAAGAAAAAAAAAAGAAAAGGTATATTTTACCTTCTTTTTTTAAGAACTGTTTTTTGACTCCTCCTTTTCTCCTGAGTCCCAGGATTTTGCTTTGGTTCTGGTAGGAATGGTTAGGATTTCCGCTGGCAGTTCCATTATTGTAAAACAGATTTTTATCGTAGGTGGTCAAAATCACTGATAAATGTGTAAGTGTTAATATCTTGGCTTTGGACCAGCTGGAGCCTTCTTAGTTTATTAGTCTGGAAAAATCTCCTCATTTGCTGGCTTGGCCACTCCAGAATTAATTGTCAGTGTTCTGGTGAGTCAACAGCTTCCGTTTTCCTTTTGAGTCCTTTTTGCTTTCTTATTTTGCTTAACTGAAAATTTCTATTGGTTGATTAAGCAAAATTAAAAATTGTAAGGAACTAAGTGATAATTGAGAGGCAGTTTTTGAGGATTAAAATGGAAGGAAGGAGAAAGATTTTTATCACTTTTAGGATGTACTGTAAATTTTTTAAGGAGGCTTTAAAAAATATAATATGTTGGTTAATGTATAGACCAGTTGTGTGGTTAAAATACTCGAGAAATATTAGGCCTTAAAGCTAAGTATGAAGAGTTTACTTACGTTACACTGCTGCTGTTGCTTCTCTGGAAATGAATTATGGAGACACCGGCTTTCCGTGGGACCCTAACACTTTACCACAGGTTTGTGTCTCCCCCCTTCCCCTCCATCCACTCTTGGTTTCTCAAGCTCCCCAGGCAGTGTTCGGTGTGGAGGCCGGTGATCCCCGCAGCGATCCCGATGGGTTTGTCCCGGCTCTGGGCCGAGGGAGGAACGCTCTGCTGGCAGTGCAGAACGCAGACCTTGCAGCAGGGACTAGTTCTCCTTCCCTCACGTTGCTGTAAAAATACAACCTCACAAGAATTTTGGTTTCTTCTCTTCCACCGTTCCAGGAAAGCCCAGGCTGGGCTGCTCCTGCTCTCCCCATGGTTCTGTTAGCAGCAGGCTCCTGCTCCCTGCAGTGCTGTACAGTGCATGATATCTCCGGCAGTGTCCTTTTTAGCCGTCCAAAATTTACAACTCGGCAGCCAGAACTTTTTAAAATGGGAAAGCTTCCTAATTTGTATCATTTCACCTTTCTGTGTTGATTACTAATCAAAAGCAGTTCTTAAACATGTTGATGTTGTTACTAGTGGATGTATGGTAGATGGACTTAAGCTTCTCTGATAATTACTACATGATTTTAAACAATATATATTTAAAATAAGCATCTACAATAAATGTGTTGAGCCATATTAACCTGCCAATGGGATCTGTGAAAAAAGTAATGGCCTCATTTTTTTCTCATTAATTTCTTTTCTTTTTTTTTTTCTTATCTCTTTTTTTTTTTTTTTGTGAAGCGGCTATAAGTGGCATAACTGTATTTAAAATTAACCAATTAGGTGTAGGGTGTTTTTTTTATACTTCTAACATAGCATGTGGTGTTGACGTATTACTGTAGACCAAGTTTGTCTTCCACACCAAGACGTGAGGAAATTGTGATTTGTTCTCTCCGCCACAACTGAATTATACACTTCTGTCATTTTGGAACACTGCAGTTTACCATGGGACACAGTGTACATATTTCTTGCCATAATGGTAAATGATTGATATATTTAAGGATTAATAAATTTGTGATTTCTGCTGACATTGTGCTTGTGTTTTAATTTCCCAATGAATTGTGATCTTTGCAGTGGAAAACATATAGTGTGCGTTTGAATTAAGACACCAGAGGCACAGATGCACTTTCTTAGGAGCTGAATTTTCAGTTTGAAAATACGAGTGTTTGCTGTTGTGGTTTGTCTTTGGGTTAGTTCCGAAGTGCCTTTCCTGGGGGCTGTTTGCACACTGCTCATGCTCTGCTTTGTCGGTGGACTTTGCACATACCTTGTGCTCGTAGGGCCATATTTAGAAATGTGTTAGGTTGTTCCAGTATTTCTCTTGCTGCTTTGCTGTGTTTTATATATATGCTCAGCCTGTACCACAAGATTCTGTAAGAGCAGTTATTGTATGCTATATAATACCATAAAATATATGTGGTAATATGAAAACATGCATCTAGAAATATAAAATGCATTAAGTCTATAAATAATTAGGATTTAAAATAACGTACCAGTTTAAAAGCATACATATATGTCTGTAGTGATTTCAGGCTGCCTTAAACCCTGTTGAGCCACAAGTGAGGACAGTCTTTTATACCAGCAGAAAAGAAGGACGAAGGAGGGGAAACAACTTGCAGCTTTCCTGGTTCAGGGAATGCAGAGCTGGACCGGGGCCAGGGCAGCGTAGCTGGAACAGCGGCGTTGGTGTGGCAGGGAGCCAGAGCCTATCCTGGGTTAGTCACAATTCCACTGCTTCTTCCTGGGTGGCATTTTGTAAACAAAAAAAAAGTAGTCAGGAGAGAGCTCAGGGGGTTGGAATTTTTCAGTAAACCCCAGAAGGAGCAAAAGCGGTTTAATCTGTTGGGAGGTCTTATATTTTGTCATATCACTTTTACCTACTTTGTTTGCTCATTTTTTCCAGAGTGAGTGCTATTCCAGAAATCAGTTTGATTTCCATTTTAACCATGCTCCTGCATAAAGCTGTTTGACAGCAGCAGAATTGCTACTGATTTCAGGTATGCAGAGAAGAGAGATCAGTGGATAAAGCCAAATGATGAGCAGGGGGCTGGGAGAACACATTTCCTCCGTATCAGGCTGAAGATTTGGGAGAGGGGCAGGGTTTGGGGGCTGGTTTGGGGTTTTTTTAATGGTTGTTCTTTTATAGCACAAATATTTTAATCTGCTGCCTCCTCGTGGCTTTGTAATACTGTTTTCTATTTAGGAGTGCACAAGAAGAGGCTGCTTGTTCTGAGCAGAAAGGAACCCGGTGCTTTCATTTATTCACTTTTTAATGTGAGTAAGGAACACCATATTTCAGGGCCTGAACATTACCATTTCCTGGGTCTTGAATATTCCCTATGCATATATCTGAAGTAATCAGATTGGTTCTGTTTTCTAAAAATGGGCTCGCAGGACACACTGAAGAAAAGTGACATCTCCTAGGGCTGTGTATTAAATCCAGAGTTCATTGTGTCTACGATTAACTTTACTGTTTCCTCAGTGAGTTATTAATCCTTGATAATTTATCATCTCCTTGGGCCGTTCTCTCAGAAAACAGAATTACTTCATGCTTCTCAGGGTTTTTCTTTCTTCTTAAATTTGTGCAGTCATACTTTATACATAACCCATCTTAAGAAAACACCATTAGTCAAAAAATTAACTGTAGTCTTTGAGGAATTGATCCAAATTGCTTCAGGAGTTTCAGCTTCTCTCTTCCTAACAGATTATTGGTGACATATGTGGGTGAACTGGAGTTCAGTGCTGCAAAGTCCAACTGCTAAAGCTCTGCTTCCTGCAGGGAGAGCCTTGGGCTGACACCCTTGTACAAGAGTATAGGTAGGTTTGGATCCTCACAAAAAGGGAGTCAGTAATTCTGCAGCCTATCCAGGCTTCGCAGGAAAGGAAACCTACACAGAGCAGACTAGAAGCCTTCTCTCCCTTCTCCTCCCTGTCTTGCACAGATCCCCTGGCTTAGCAGGACAGGTTGCAGGATCTGCTTCCAAGGCAGCGTGCATGTGGAAGGAAGAAGGAGGCAGGAATTTTCTGTGCTCACATGCTGCAGAACAGCAGTACCAGGCTGCCTGTTTCAGCATGTTCTTGTCCAGACCGAGCTTGGGCCAAAGGCACTGCAGACAGTAAATTTGGGGAAGAGAAGAACACTTATTCGGAGTGTGAGGGGAGGAAAATCAATGCAAAAAAAGACAAGCTGATAGGAAACAAGATTTCCAAGGCAAAGAGATGGAAGAGCAGTATTTCTGTGTTACAGACGTGTCACATTCTTTCTTAGAAGATGTTGTCAGAACCTAGCTGCAGGGCTGGACCGTCTTAGGAACTAATTGGGAATTCGGCTCATATATAACTTTTTTCATCACAATGACCTCTAAGTAGTTAACAAAGTTAAATAGCTGAATGTGACAAGTGGTTGAGACAGGGTTGCTTCCTTAAAATAGCAAGGGCTGAGTGTGCATAGCCACCCTCTGAAAAGTTGTGTTAAATCTGACACACCTTACAACAGCCAAGGCCTTGGTCTTACTTCTGCTGTTCCCTTAAGTGAGCCCATAATGGAAAGGTGCTGTTTCCTGTCAGGGCAGGACTAACAGCCATGTCTGCCACTGAGTCCCTTGCTGCTGTCAGGTAATTCCCAGCATCCAGCAAGCTGGGGCAGGGAAGAGGAGAGAGTTAATTCTTTAATATACAGCCTGCTGCATTGGGAGAGAGCTCATGGCAAACAGAACGGCCCTGGGGAAGGAAAAGCCTGCTCAGCTCTCTTGCCACTCCTTTTCCCACCCTGCTGAGGCATCCAGGGCTGGCTCTCAGGGAGAACAGCTGCCTGGGGTGGTGACACTCACAGGACCTTGAGTAACAACAAGGGACACTACTAGCAACAGCCAGCCTGAGAGTGGAGGTAAGAGCCCGCCTTTGGGAGCCACAGAGCTCATTTGATAAACAAAGTTATTGTGAACATTGGTACCTAAACAGAAGTGAAACCCTTAGTCGGGATGGAGAAGAGAGTGCTCCCAAGCACACACCTCTGTCATGTTAGAGCAAGACATCAAGCGAATTAAACATCATACAGAACTGTTGCCATGTCCTGTGCACCGGGGAGAGGTAAGTACCAGAGCAAGAAACAAGAGTTCAGTTTAACGTACTTGGGTAAGTTCCTCAGACAAAACAGGCGCCTGAACATCTACTCCCTTAGTAAAAATTATGATCTTGGGGGTTTTTTTCCTGAACAAAACTTTCTTGAGAGTAAAGCACAAAAGCTGGGCCATGCCAAAATTTGCCTGCCTTGTTCATTGTAGTAAACAGAGTTATGGAAAACCTTCATGAATGAATGAAGTCTCTCAAGTGGATACCTCAACTCCAAGCAAGTCTTTACAAAGAAAAAAAACCCCAAACACAACAAGTAAGTATGTTTGAAAAGCCTTGTTTATATCCCACTGCAGTATCAAAATTCTAAATCATCGAGCCACTAGATCGCCCAACCAAGATAAAGAGACTGTCAGAAGTTGTAAAGGTACACATTTCTTTTGCCAGTGGTTCAAATCATTTCTACACCAACACAGAAAGGCTTGTGGAATTTAGCATTCATTTGCACTGTCATACGGGTATTCTTTTGGCTTTGATCAAAAGGAAATCTTTTTAAGTAATACAATTTAGTATATGAGAAAGATGGTTTATTAAAGTAATTTGGAAATTGATTGGAAAGGAGATTAGTGGCAGGTAATACATGTTTCTAGGTGAATAATTGACAGCTTTGCATTCTTTTCTCGTAGCAGCTGCCATGTGAAACCCCCACAGACAGCACTCCTTAAATCACAAAGTAACAGAATGTTTGGGGTTGGAAGGGACTTCTGGAGCTCATCTAGTCCGACCACCTGCTAAAAGCGGGTTCACCCAGAGCAGGTTGCACAGGATGATGTCCAGGCAGAGTTGAACATCTCCAGAGGAGACTCCACAGCCTCTCTGGGCAGCTTCTGCCAGTGCTCTGTCCTCCACAGAGCCCCTTCCCAGCAGGTCAGCCCCCCACCTGCACGGGCACATGGGGTTATTCTGCCTGAGGTGCAGGACTTGCTTTTGTTGAACTTCCCTGAGTTCCTCTCCAGCCTGTCCAGGTCTGGCTGAACGGCAGCACAGCCTGCTGGCCTCTCTTGCCCTTTTGGAAGACTGGAGTGACATTGGCTTTCCTCCATTCCTCCTTTTCTCCATGACCTTTCAAAGACACCTAATCAAAGATAAATCTAATCTTACTGAAAAGTTATTTTAAACAGGATTTTGAATACCGTAGAGCACCTTTACACACAGTAAGAGGGATTGGTAGCATGTCCAGCCATCTGTTTGCAGGTTTTGTTTCTGATCCTCTGGTTGGTCTTGGGCTGCCTGGAGGATGTGGTGTGGATCTGGGCACTTGTGACTGATGTGGCAATTCCTATTTCCAGCCCTTCATTGCAATTCTTTGTGTTGGTAATGTTCATACCACCTCTCTAAACCCTGAAGAACCTGCAGATTCAAGGATTCTGTGACAATGAACAAAATTACCCTTCTCTTAAGGACTTAAATACACTCTGTGTAAGTATTTTGAAGAACCTGGGAACATTAACTCATTTTCAGCATCTGAGAGGGTGTTGGCACACCATTCTGGGATCTGGCTTTGGAGGCACTGTTTCGGTCTCCTGTTGGGACGAAAGCACAGTGTATAAATAGTTAAATTCTCTGTGATGGAGCCAGACAAGCACAGCAGCAGCAGGCTGATTTCAGGGCCTGGATTTACATCCACTGACAGGGATCCAGGAGATGTGAGTAGGAGGTTTTGCTCTTTTTCATTCAGGCCAGGAATCTGAGCGTGTGTACCTTGTGCAAGGTCAGTGCCATAATCACTGAGTGAATATCTGAGACAGTTTTTGTCCATTTTTTCACTGAAAAATAACTAGGGAAGGATCTAATTTTTGTTTGGATGCAGTTTTTAAAAAATGGTCAAAATCTGCCTGACAACGGCAGGAAGGATCCCTTTCCCTGGGCATCTGTCAAGTGAAGGTGCCACGGAGGCTAAAAAATGCCACGAGGACTAATTAACACAAAGCCGAGAGCAAGAAAAATTAAAAGTCTCTTTTCTTAAACAAATGGATGTGTTTGAGGATTTCAATATGTGAACAGAGAGAAAAACTGAGGCTTAAAAGGCCCTGGTGCTTTGCTGATCTCTTCTTTGCAGTGGGTTTCCAAGGTTAGGACCCTGAGGTACACTGAGAGTATTTCTTCTCTCCTCTGTAGCTGAATGGGGATCTCTGTGTTTGAGTCTCACCACATTCACACCTTTCTATAAACAGCTTCCCAGTTAAGACCAGCTTTTCACACATGACAAGGCAGAGTTACTTTGCATCCCACAAGTCTTACACTGCCTGCCAAAAGGATGTAAGGGGGATATTTGGGAGAGTGGAAGAGCCGGGGGATGAGGCTCTGTTTTCATTAAGAGGTCCAAGCAGCTCACGCTACTTGTCTCTGAGGAGGAGTAGCTGGCACAAAGATCCAAACATTTTGGTGGTGAGAGGAGAAAGCAGGTTGAGGCTTCTCTTCTGTTAGATCCTTTCACCGCTCCATCAAAACGCCCCTCTGCTGCTCCCTGCCCTTCGGTTCAGATGCTTGCCTCTTCCCTTGCCTACTGCTCTTGCCCTGCCTTCTTTCTCTTCCCAGCCTTCTCATCCTTCTCCCACATGAAACTCTGAGGTTCTTACCAAATGTCATTTATCCCGTTAAAAAACAACATGTGGCACTCCTTGGAATGAATCATTTACTTCTGTGTCTGAAAACTCTACTCCCCCGTCTTCCTTATTTTTTTTTCCACTTCTCTTTTGTGTCTCCCTTTTATGTGAGACCTGTTCCTGGGACACAGCCAGCAGTGCCCTGGTGTTTGACTGGGAGCCTTTGAAAAGCATTAGCTAATTACTCCTCATGGTGTCACTGCATCGTCTACCTGCTTTCAGCCTAAGACCCTGGCAGTGTGTAATTTGCTCAAGGCCACAAAGTTATTGGATGACAGGGGTTTCTAGGTCCAAGGGTGAGTTTCTTTCCCTAAATGACAGTGACTGCAGGGTGCCTATGAAGGATTTATGGCCAGAATTACAAGGAGAGCTCAGAGAGCCTTGTGCTCACTCGCTGCCTGGTGCTAGCCCCAGGTGAGCTCCCTCTGAAAAGCCGGGTTCACACCCATCCTGGCAGCTGGAACTCTGCAGCAGTTCCCAGGTTCATATCCATCCTAACAACTGGAACTCTGCAGGACTTCCCAAATCTGATAAAAGGCACATCACACTGTTCAAGGGCAATACTCTAGTTGAGGGCAGCAGCCACACGCTGCCATCCTCAGAGCAGGAATATCCTGGGAGTTCTGAATGTGACACTAGTTAATTATATTAGCTAAACCCAACTTCCTGCATACGTCAGCAGTTCGAAGGTAAGACAGCTGTAAAATACTAGCAATATATTGTCTTTGTACATCCAGAAAAAAGGCAAAGAAAAGAAAAACACCACCAAAAATCTTTCCCAGGAAAAAACCCAGCCCCAGAGTTATAAGGGTTTCTTCTTTTTTTGCCGCTGATACTGACCTAGAAAAGGAAAAATAACCTGATCCGATATTTAGATGCTAGATGAATCTTTCTGAGCTGGCAGTTAGACAAAGGGAGATTTGAGATGGTGATGAATGATGGAGAAGATGTAACGACAAGGTTTTGGTTTTACAGTGACTGGGTTCCAGTGTGGTGCTACAGAGCATGCTCACATATGCAGCCTAGGACACAAGAAGAAGTCCCATTAGATATTTTTGCTGAGGTGACTTTTTTTGAACCTAAGGGCTGACAAAGAGTTAAGAGAAGTTTAATGACCAGCCCAAGATAGTTCCACTGCCTATACTAGGAGATGATACTGAAATTTCTGGGAGCTACTCCAGGTCCATGAGCACAAAAAAAACTCTATTGTTCATAAAATCATAGAATCCCAGAATGGTTCGGGTTGGAAGGGACCTAACGGTTCCAACCCTATACCATGGGCAGGGACACCTTCCACCATCCTGGGTTGCTCAGGGCCCCATCCAGTCTGGCCTTGGACCCTTCCAGGGATGGGGCAGCCACAGCTTCTCTGGTCAACCTGTTCCCAGGTCGTTGCTGTGAGATCCTGTCCTTTGGCCCCAGTTACAAAGAGATCCAGCTCTGTTCTGACGGCTGAAAACACTTGGTGTGCTGATACAAGAGAGGTGACCAGTCAGGTAAGTGGTATCCTCTGGCTGTAATTAACTGTGATGGAAAAAGGGAGTTAGGGATTGAAAAGCTTCTATCCTTCATCTTTTCATTAGTATCTGCTTGCAGAGGTCAGTGCTAGGGGTTTATTACCTTTCGGAAGAGTGGGCTGGATAGCAGAGTTTAGGTGTGTTCTTACTTTCTGGAGTCAGTTCCCTCCACTTGCTAGACTTACATCCTTCTTCCAGGAGGCAGAAATTACCTATACACGGCATGAAATAAATCTCTCCAGTTTAGGGCTTCCATCTCATTTCTGAGAGCACGTGCTCTTATGGGAGCTATGGAAGAAAATCAAGGCCTGCTTTATTCCTGTTGATCCTTGAAGCAAATTTAAGGATGCAAATGGGAAATAAACGAAACCAGGTTTAGATTTACAATGCAGATCTTATTAGGCTCTAAGTCCCTTTGAGATGACTGACAGTTTGAGATGTCCACAGTACAATTTGCACAGCTGCAGTGAGGTCATTTGGGCTGTGCACAAAGGGGTTTGAACAGAACTGCTCGTTTTCATAAAATAACGTAGACTTTGTTACACTCTGTGGCAAGAGTCTGACGTGATCAGGTGTCCCACCTTCACACAGAAATAACCCCAGAGGAGTCATTCATCATTTCAGTGACAATTTATTGGAGCACCCACGTTTTATTGTCAGCAGTGACAATGATGATGATGACGATGAAGAATCTGAGCACAACCTAGAAAAATGCGTATTTGTATTTATGAGAAATATTCATTTTGTTTCACTGCTGCCAGCCAGTCTGTCTCCCCTCAGGAGTCAGCATAGGTCAGATGAGTGAGGAATGAGATGGTTTTTATTCATAACTCAGGATAACATTTGAGAACTTTCAGGAATACTTGTTACAGATGAGCTGCAACTTCTCGTAAGGGTTTGGTTTCAGGGAATGAAACAGCAGATATGGAGAGAGAAAATGGGAGTGTGAGGGAGAGCAATAACTGTGTACATGTCTTCCATTTCCTCTTTAGACTGTAATTTTCCCCTTCATTCTCCTTTGCTGTCAAAAAATAAAATGTGGATTTAGTTGCAGGTGAGAGTATAGAGATGATACAGATAGGCTTAGTCATCCTCTTCTGCTACACGTATCTTCTTTGAGCTGCGCTTAACCATGTGAAGGTTCTTACATCCTGACGAGCAGAGGAAAGCTCCAGAATAACACAAACAGTTTATAGGCATTGTAAATAAAATAAACTCAGCTTCCATTTGGGAAAAGAAGGCCATTTTCAGATACATATAATGATAAAAGAAGCATTTGTAGTGCAAACACATTCTCTAAGTTGGTGTGAAAGTCTGACCGTTTTTCTTGCTCACGTATCCTAAAAATACCACCTGGTGGCAAAAGAGTTCTTTTCATGGTTGTTTTTCATCTCTATTCCCAATTTAAGGGTCAGGATTTTTTTTGTGACTAGGCCAATGCTTCAAGGTGTGCATGGAATATTGTGTACAGGCAAATACCATCCTACAGGGGAAAAATTCTCCTAATGACAGATGTAACAGTTCAGGCAGCATCAGAAATCATAACAAGTAGATAAAATGCTTGCTGTAATTAGTGGAATGGGGAGGTCAGAGAAGTGCTGAGTATGAGCGATGTAAAGGCTTGGCACAGACTTAGTACCTTAAGGGACTTGGACTCTGATGCAGTCCTTGGTATAAATTTGGGGCTGTACTTGGTGATTTGTAATGAGAAAAGATTTCTGTTGAATACAATTCAAGTCTGATAGCAAAATGATGCTGAAGATGCTTGCAGACATAGGTAGAGAGGTCTCAGGGATACAGAGGTCCTGTCGCTATCAAACTGGGTCTGAATTCCCATATGCAATTTTAAGCATCTCCTCCTACAGAAGTATTTCCATGTCCCATGGGATCAGGCATTTTGGTGTTTCTGCAACATATTTATTTGTAAGTTTTGTCCCTGCACAGGGCTTTCTCTTCAACACTGAGATACTGTCTGTCCAGGAGACCAGCCAGAAACCAGCCAGGACCATTCAATATTCCAGTGACTTAATGTCCGGAATCTGCAACAGCTTTTCTGGTACCTTTCAATTGTCAGGCAAGGCCATAAATGCCACCCTCTAAAAAGTGTAATTCAGAGTCTCTGTTGCAAAGACCTCAGAGAAATGGCAGTTTCTTTTTCAGCATGTTGGGAGTAAATGCACGAAACCTGCTGTATGCTACTCAGTCGTGAAACTCAGATAATAAAATAAGCGAGCTAGGGAAATTTAGTGCAGAAGCAAAGACCTCTAGGCAACAATGTAATATAATACAGAAAAGATATAACTCAATTGGAAATAGCCAGCTGGCACTAATGGCTCATTCGTTTAGACTCATATTTCTGGGCTGTCTGGCTTTTGGTGAGATGGGAGCAAGGAAAATCATGCCTGCCTGCCAAGGGCTATCAATAAAAGCACTATTAAACAGAGCCATCGCCTTGCAGCTCGGGAGGCACTCCAAATCACCTTGATAATTGGAAATGGTTTGAGGAGATGGTCAAGGACCCGAGCTTTGTCTTCTCACCAGTTTCCTGTGGTACTGAGAAGGTTTGGATAATGTGCCACTGGTGGTGGCGGAGACACCACGTCTCACTACACACAGCCACAACAGAGCTCTCTGCTCTGCACATGCGGGAGGCCTCATCTGTGGCCAGCCTAAACCAACTAAACTGCCTTTTAGGCCCCTTGCTGGGCCTGACAACACAGCTTGGAATGACAAGCCCAAATCCAGAGTCTTTAGATGTGCTGGAGGAAGGGTGAGAGCAGTGGGAAGCCGTGGGCACTTACCATCTGGCCGGGAATGGGCTCTAACACAGGGTAATGTGACCCATCTGTCTGGGCGTGACCATTTTGGGATGGAATGCATCCTGCCTGCCTTCCTCCCTCCCCTCTGGGCCTCCTGGACACAGAAGCAGGTTTGACTCCGTGGTCAGGAATACAGGTTTTGTTTCATTGTCCTGCTCCACTTGCTGTGATCAAGCACAGGCCCTGTTCATACGCCTATATTATCCCTTCTTCCGATTTTTCACCCTCCCTTTTGCCATCCCTATACTTCACTTTCTTTGCCTCGGTCTCCTCCTGAGTTAATAACCTGATGACATTTTCCTGGATGATCCTCGTTGTAGTATATCCATAGCCACACTTGGTATTTCTGATACTGTTACCTAGAGGAAATAATGATAATAGCAACAGCAGTAACAAGGTTATTATTATGGGGTGCCTAGGAAAGGGTGACTGACTGGTTTTGCTGGCAGGTATCTGTGGCACAGTGGTTGCAGCTGTGCACAGGGAGCAGCAGGGCCGCAAACCTCCTGTCCAAGAGGAATTAACTCGCTGAATGTTGGAGTGAATGACCCAAAGCTCTTGGAAACAAAACACAGAGAGAGAGTAAATATGTCCTGTGGCACCAGTTAGAAATGACTCATAAAGAACCATGCACCATACATGAATTTTGGGTTGGAAAGAACCTTAAAGTTCATCTAGTCTAACCCTTCTGCCATGTGCAGGGACACCTCCCACTATCCCAGGTTGCTCCAAGCCTTGTCCAACCTGGCCTTGGACACTTGCAGGGATGGGGCAGCCACAGCTTCTCTGGGCAACCTGTGCCAGGGCCTCATGACCCTCACAGGGAACAATTTCTTCCTGATATCCAATCTAAATCTGCTCTCTGTCCATTTGAAGCCATTCCTCCTTGTCCTGTCACTCCATGCCTCTGCCAAAAGCCCCTCTCCAGCTTTCTTATAGCTCCTTAGCTGCAGTGACTTCACATGTGTGTGCATTTGGTGGGGTTTTTTCATTATTTTTTATTATTCTCCTCTACCATTTCAAAGAGTAAACATAACCACACCTGGAGCTGAGTTATCATGGAAAGGTTTGGGTTGGCTCTCTAAAGGTGGTTTAGCCCTCACCCTCATTTAGGGGATTGGCTGCACCTGGGCATGAAGGAATGTTGGGCAAGGTGCCAGGTGTTCCTCATTTCCCATTAGGAGGGAGCACAGCTGCCTGATTGCTGTGAGGGTGCCTGGAGGGAGATGCCCCATTCTGGGGCATTTGCTTTGTACTCCTCTGAGGGGAAACTTCCAGGAATTTGCTGTAGAACTTGGGATGCTTCAGCCTTGGTGGGAACGAGCAGATTTTCCCGCGAGCGGTCTATAAACTGAGTCTTGGCCTCAGTGGCCTTGTTGTACATTTTGTGGGGATATGGTGAGGCAAAGAGCATATTTGGGTGAGGAGGGTGGGGGGAAAAGGCTGACAGAAGCTGGTGAAGCTCTGTGGATGCTTTTTAAGAGTTCATGTTCCACTGATCTGAGCTCCTGTTAGGAAAGCAGGGGTCTGATCCTGTTGCAGGGATTACTCTATTGTAAAACTTGAATAAAAGTTGTGGTTTTCATGGTTTTATTTGGGGGGGGGGCTTGTTCTTGGGAGAGGTTGGGGCTCTCGCGCGTGAGGGGGGCTTGGACTCTCATGCGTCGGGCTTGGGGCCCTGTGTTTTACACAGCAAAGAAAAGAACCTGGAGGTAATCTGCCAGTGAATGTGGTTTGGTTTGTTTTGCTTCTTGTGCTGTGAGGAAGAGGCTTTAATTTTTAAAGTGTGTTTTATGCCTGGAAAATGGAGTATCAGTTTGCCAGGCGAGCTTCCACCTGTGCTGACATGCAGCTGCTCTTGATATTCAATTGGAGCACATGGGCCTTTGTTTAAATGATGTGTTTCATTTTTTGGGATCTCTCAAGTATGTATAAGTCACAGTGTGAGAGCAGCTTAGTTAAATGTGCTGGTTTCTTTTCAAAGGCTTGGAGTTAGGTGTCCTTTTGTGACAAAGGTACTGCTGCTCATATTCCTTTTTTATGTAAATATACTTTATGAGGGTAATGAGTTTTAGTATTGCTGAGAATTTTACTGGGTATGTGCTAGGACTTCAATGCTGGTGAGTTTTTAGTATGTTCAGAATTGTCCACACCTCGATAAAAGTAACGGAGCTGTTGGAGTTTTTTGTGGTTCTTAAAAGGTGCTGATTGGAATAAGTGTTCGTAGAGCTGAAAGAAATTATGGAAATGCTCTGGCTGCTGTTGATTATTTCCACATGTTCTTGTTCATCCTGGTCAGAGTAGAAGGAAACAGGAGTGTGAAAATCTTTCTTTGTTATCAGACTAATAGTATTGGCTTACTGTTTATGGAAAATAACTTTTTACATTAGCTTCTGTTTTCTCACAATTTTTTCATGGATTGATAAATGCTGAAATATTTAACTGTATTGGAATGATTATAAAAGTGTGCTGTTTTATGTGAGGTTCACTTAAAACATCTCTCTGCTGGCAATGGGATGTCAGTTGCTGCTATTCTGGTGTCAGTGTGGAGATGGAGCCACAGTATCGCTCTGATTGAAGTTTGTAACTAGTTTTCTCAGATGTGCCTGTGACTGAGATGTGCTTATGCGGGTTTAATTGTTTGAACAAATAATTGCTTTGCCTATAAATTTGAAATGCTGGATTGTGGCCTGTTGAAATCCTCGTGCACACAGCAGATGAACCCTGTTGCAGTTTCCACCACTGAAGTGCTGTAGAAGTCGTGTTTCTCCCTCCATCTGGTAAGTAAGCAAAAATATGTTGTGGTTTGAATTATATTTGCTTAATTTCAGCCTTGTCACTGAGGAGAATCTGATATTGTTCAAAGATTCATAGACTGCAAGAAACATGGTGAAAAGTTATTTGTTAAATGTGCATGTTAAGTTGTAATTGTGGAGTTTTTGTGTGTGCGGAGGAATAGGAGAAGGGAAAGTGAAGTTGGGGCTTGTATCTCTTCCTTTTTCTGATTTATTTTCAAATTGTTTGTTTTTGATAAGAGTCTTGAAATACCAACTGAACAAAATATGGTGCTGGTTTTTAGTTGTATTGGTTAATTAGCTGTTCTGATCTTGTTGTAACAAACTCAAACTAAAAATATTTATTAAAATGGTTGTGATGTCATTGTAGTGGAGATGTGATCATCACGTCCTACAGAGGTCTATGAGGAAAAAGGAGAATTTGAGTATCAGCTGAATTTGTATGCACAAAAGATGTAGTTATGTAATGTTTGATTTTGCTGGTTTTTTTCACTAATCTATTTCCATGAAAGATGGCTTTGTGGAAAATTAAATTAAGAATCGTGTTCTTAGTCTCCACTGACAATTAGCCTGATGATTTGTATTGCAAAGGGCAAAGTATCAAATCTGTGGAATCATAACCTGGTCTCCCAAACGTTAACCACAAGTGGTCTTTCTGTGTATTTCTCAGTTTATGTAACTCTATATAAGTGCTGTTACTGTTGTAGAAAGCCATAGGAAAAGTCTTTGCAATGTATTTTAACTTTAGAATCGGTGCGGATTTTCAAGACAGAGATGTTGGAAAGCATCTGTAAGTCCTATTTCCCAGGGTGGTTGGTGAAACACTGAACAGTTTAATTGCAGCAGTTCTGGTTTGATATAAAACTTTCAAAAGGGTCAGGTTGGGATGAGCCAGTGCCTTACCTTTACAATCTTCTCTGGATTTAGTCATCTACGGTAGAAATAGGAGGGCGGGAACATTTCACCTTTTCTCCTTTTTTATTTCTTTTAAGTGTTCTTCACTGAGCAGAGGAAATATTTGCGTAGCTATAAATGAATTTTAAAAGGAAAAATTTTTGGGAAGCTTTACAGACTAGGAAGAAAATACTAGAAATTAAAAAACCAAACCCAAAACCACCACACACAATCCCAAGCCCCAGAGGATTTGTAGCCAATGGTTCTAGACAGATCAGAGCACAGATTCCTCATGTCCTGTGGCTGCGATTCTTAGAATCGGGTGAAAGGTGGGAACATGGGAGCACTCTGAGTGTAAATAAATACATGTGTTCTTTAAGTTCTAAAATTTGGAATAAGGGATGGGAAGTTCTGTGCCAATAGTGGAGTATTTGACTGCAAAAAAAAAAAAAAAACACAACAAACTGTAGCAGTTTGTGGTTTTTTTCTATGAAATACTGATGGTTTGCTGCACTCTAGTGGTGTTGAATAGGAGTCTTGTGTGAGGTCAGTTCTGCTTAGAGAAAGCTGGGAGGTTATTTCTGTCTGACCTCACAAAAGTTCAAACAGCTCTTTTAAGCTGTATTTTAGTGCTTCCCTTGTAGCGCTGGGGATAGTAATAGAAATAGGTACTTGCAGATGCTCCTTGTGTTATTCTCTGTGTGTTCGGGGTAACTGGGTGAGGAGGGATGGGGGATTTTGTCCTTACCGCTAGTTATGATTTAGATTAATACTCAGTATTATCAGCTCAGTCCTGCTGATTAGCACTGGTGGCTTTTCATTGTATAACTTAGACTGTTGGTGCATGATAAAAAGGCTGGGACTGACACACTACTTTGCGTTATTTCAAGGAACGGTCCTTTAGGTGTGTGGGATTCGTATTTCTTTAGATCTCTTTCCCTTCACCCTGACATTCTGCAACTCCAGAGCTAAGACAGCATCCCATGGAGGAGGGAGGACTGGGTGCAGCCTGTGTCATTACCAATGCCTGGGATGAATGGCTGGAAAGATTCTACTGTCTTGCCAGCAACTCACAGATTGAAGTCAGAGGGGTTCTGCAGGTACAGCAGTTGTTTCTGTGTACCTTGAAAAAGAACAGGCTGTCTCCAAGGTAGCTTTCCCCATGTCCTCTCCAGAACTTAGGTTAATGTTGGAGCCAATGTTGTAATTAAGATCTTCTTTTGGGGTTCATGGAGTGGGAGGCTGCCCTGGGCCGAGTGGGAGATGCAGGCTGAGGTTAGTGGAGAAGGGTCAAGAGCGGCAGAAGGGCCTCTTGGCTTTCTAAACTTCTCCTCAGAGAAGGGGCTGGGTGCAGGCACATCCAGGCTTTGTCCATGGCTTATGTCTAAAGGTTCATACAGGTGTAACTGAAGCTTTATACAATTGAAACTTTACCCTGCAGGATTAAGGATGGTAAGCCAGATTTATATATATGAAACAGGAAATTATTTATTATGATAATAAATAGACTAAAAGACCTTAATCAAAATGACTTAGTGCACAGTGAGGGTAGCTAGAACTGCTAGTATAGTGAACTATTTCTGAAGAAATATCAAAGCGATTATTTTAAAGGTAGCAAAACCAATTAGTAGGTAGAGATGGGTATTGCTCATTCATTCCAACAACTGTGGGCCTATCTTATTTCTCAGCCTTGAGGGGAAATCCCATTCAAAGAAGGCATCTCCACACACACTCTGGGAAGGGGTGTGTTAGGAGACCCCACCATTTTACTAGTGATGTTATTATGATATTTCCTTCCAAGATTCATATAGTGAGAAGGTGCTGTGGGCAGCACAGGAGCTTCAGAGGGATTTGTAGCACTCTGAAAGCTGCAGGCTTTCACCACTTTTCAGCCACTTTTTAAAAAAAATTATTTAATCCTGTTATTCTGACAGCTCCTGTGGAGTCCTATTGACATAAAAACACAGCGCAGAAACTGTAGCATGACAAAGGGGAAAAGAAAATCCTCATGGTCAGCCAGGTGCTGGAAAAATAGGAGCAGAGGGAACACCAGTTAATTAATATCTCACCAGGTTGAGATATTTCTGTGTGTTTATTTGCTCTTTTAAATTTATTTTTAATTTAATTGTAGGGGAGTGAGGCGACAGGTGAGCTCAATTTTAGCCTTAAGCTCAGCAACAGCCATGTTGGGCCTCATGTGATGATCACTGGGTTATTGTTTTAGTCAATAGACAAAGGAGGTGCTGGATTTATTTAAAAAATACCCCAACCAACCAACAAGAGTTTGACCAAAAAGGATGTTGATTTGAGGGAGCAGATCTGAGAAGCAGGAGGGAAAATGGAGTCAGTTGGTTTTTGAAGTAAGTAAATGGGTGCCCTCACTAGACATTCAGTGATCTGGACATGTCCTGTTGGCTCAATGGGATAAATGGGTTCAGGTCTGTGGTGGGGTGTGAGCACATTTCCTGTTTGGGGGTCACTGTATGGCTGCATGTCCTTGTTTGGGGTTTTATTGTAACAGCTGAAGAATTGAGTTGAGGGTTCACTGTTGTGTCTTAACAGTCCTGCAGCGTGCACATAGAATGAGCATTATTCCCCACACCCGTCCAGTACATCAGAAATTTATATTTTCATAGCTCACCTTACTCCCTTTACCTGCAGAGACCCAAGTAAATCCCCCCATGCTCTATAGGCTCCTGGGTGTATAATCCTCTCCTGATGGCAGGGGAAGCAGAGGGGGACTGTGCCTATGGCCGCTGCCACAGCTGAGGACAGGATTAGGCCTGGCATGACAAGCCAGCTCTGCATAGGGGACTGGAAAATACGACAAAGGCTGAGGGTACAGCTGCTCTTTCTGGCATTGTTGCTGCACTGACAAGAATCGCAGCCAGCAACCTCTTTACCACGTGTTTTGAGACCTGACAACTGTTGTAGCTTCGGGCTGTTCTCAAATGCTGCTTCTTGTGCCAAGTGCTTGCAGCAACTGCAGAGTTCAGACCTGGGACATGTTGAGTGTTTTAAGGTGAAGGTGCAGGTGAAGCCATTTGGGTTTATTTCCTTAGGGAAAGGTACTGGATTTGGAAGTTGCCCACTATCGAAGGCCTGAAATTACAGGCTGTGTAGTGTGTGGAGTATATAGCTTGTAGCTACAAAATCCACTGATTCTCTATGCATGGCATGAGCTGTCAGCTGAGAACTGAGTCTGTGTTCTCTGGCTTGCTTAACTCTGTGTTGTGAGTACATGTGTTCTAGGAAGCGCCCACAGGATGCCTGTAGTCCAGTTTTATGGAATGTTAAGTAAAAATATTAAGTCATTGATGGAAGGAGACAGCGACCACCCTTTGGTGGTACCTACTACCAGGGTCCTCAGAGATGGTAGAATTTACTGAACTGCTCTCTGCTCGTCATAGAGCCCCACCGGCATCTTCCAGGGTTTGCTAGGAAGAGGCAGGAGGCAACAGGCTCTGCTAATAAAACCCATTTTTGAGCTGTGTTATGATCAGACTAAAGAAAAAGCTTAGAAGTTGCTTCTGGTTCATATAGTTTGTATACAGAAATAAAAAAAATAAAGCCTTTTTGTGTCTCAAGGTGGAAAGCAAGAGTAACTTAGTACTTGAATTATTGCTGCCACTTGTGAGGGCACAGCAAGCGCAGTCAGCCCCTGGATTAAAAAACTTGTTTGTTAAAAAAAAAGAAATAAAAATGAATGTGACTTGAGGAAAGGTGTTCAGGTATTAAGGAGAACTAGCGAGCGTCTTTCAGCAAAATAGTACTTCTATTTAGGAATACTGACACTGTTGGGTGAAACTCATCAGGTTGGGATTTAAAACCATACAAAACCCAGTGGTAGCCTACCTGTGTCATGTCCCTCACTTGCCTGGCCCTGCCATGTTCTCCAGCACGGGCAGTGAGGCTCACCTGGGCACACGTGTCTCTGTAATTCCCCGTTAGTTATCCCTGTCTGTTATTCCTCACTTGTCCTCAGGCCAGTGTGACAGTTGTGTGCCAGAGGAGAGTGCGGTTTCTTTTAAGGCGGGGGTCTTTGCTTGTTGTGTGTGGGTTTGAGTTGGATTTGTTTGATTGTTGGACTTGTTTCTACACAGCTGTCTGTCACTGGAAAAGGAGGAGAGAGGAAACAGTAGCTTTTGGCTTAGGTCGTGCCCTTGACAAGGTGTTGCTGTGTCTGTGACGAGCGAGCAGGCTGGGTACAGAGGAGCTGTAACTCTGACAGTGCGGCTGAGGGCCCCGCGTGGGCACTGTCCCCCATCCTGCCGCGCCGGCAGTAAAAGTGAGCGAGCCACTGTTGCTACATTTAACACTTGTACATTTTTATTTAGTTAAATCAGCCATTGTACACATTGCAGCTATGTATTGTTAGTGTTGTATCTTTTTAATTTTTAACTAATACATGCCCTCATAGATATATTCAATTAGTGTTATCACCATGGGAACAAGATGCTGATTCGTCAACTTAAAATTCACTTCTTCTCACAGTATTCAAGTTCTCTGATAACACAGCAAAAAATCAAAATAAGAGGTGAATAACCATTATGCTGTTACACAGAACATCATCTGCACCGCAAATAACACAACAGAAATGCATTTCTTGAGAGCCCCATCCTTGAAGACCCTCCTGTGCTGTCTCAGACAGTCAGGAAGCCACAATGCACTGTGAGATGTTTCATCACGGGTCTCATTTGGTTTGGCTGCCAAAACACTTTTTTCTTTTAGTTTCCTTTCTTGCCTGCCCAAAAAGTGTCAGCACGGCACCTCAGGTGGTTCTGCCCATAGGAAGCCAGAACTCCAGAGATGTTTCCATGCTTTTGGCATCATTACCTTAATGAGGAAGTGCCCTTGTTCTGAGCACTGAGTGAGTCATTAAAAAAAAAACCCCAAAGAACCCTGTAATTGTAGAAGGCCAGATAAGCTCGGACAAAGGATTGCTCCTAGAGGAGAGGGTTGGTTTTAATCTGGTGTTGAGTCTCCTATTAAAAAAATGAAATAGCTGTTTAAAAACATTAAGTTGGTGTGTTTGTGTGTATGCGTGTTATGCTAAAACCCTACAGAGCTCCCTCCATTAAATATTAAGGTATAGAACACCCAAAACGTCAGATCCTATGTTCCCCTTTCGGAAAATAAAAGTGCAGACATGCTATCGTGGTTTTCAGAGGGTCGGTTTAGAAATATATATATATATTATATATATAGTTACATAACAAAATATGAACAGAAACCGGCTGCCGAGGATTGTGAGCACTTGTTCTTTAAAAAACACTTGATTGGAAGATAAAAACTGCTCGCTCAGTGCTAAGAGGGCCAAGAAGCTGACATGGTTCTAGGAGGGTTTGGTTTTGACCTTCAAATGCCACATGCGTGTATCGGCTAAGAGGCAATCTTGATAAAACACGGTGAATTAATTATTCTCCTTTTATAGTGGGTAAGTCTTTGTCCCATAGTTATCTACAGTGCAGTGGACAGCAGGAAGCACCCCCAGTCGGTCAGTGAGGTCGGCTAAGCGGTGATGGAAACGGGAAACTACTGGAGTTAGATTGTTTAATATATCCCGCCACAGGTCCGGATCTATAGGCTTTAATACCGTATGCAAATGTGCCGTAGATAGAGCTGCTAGCAACTTGGGTACCTAGTGGGGTAATTTTTCTTTCTTTTTCTTTTGGAAATGTTTGTCTGAAAATGGCTGCCTGAAGGTGTCTGCACTATTAATGGCTACAGTCAGCTGTGATTGGTGTGAACAGCTGCCTTTTGCCTGACTCTTGCAGCCTTTGCCTAGACCGGGTCTCTAAACAGTAAGTCTTAGTCCTCGGTAGCTCTGCAGCGCTTCCTCCTGGGTCAGTCAGCGTTTGCAGTCTGGGTGGTGCCGTTTCGTGATCCATTGCCGTTCCGCGGGGTCACTACACCTCATAACCCACGACGCCAATGGGCAGTGAGTGTTCTGCGGTCTTGTGAGTTCAAATACTCTGCTATTTACAGTTTACACGTCAATTCCTTTGTATGGTGCATGTACACAGTCAGTGGAAGAGGCCTGTAGATGAAGTCTGCTTGGCAAGGGCCATGTCAGGAAGCGAGCGCCAGAGCAAAGGGACAGGGACAAATGGTGACTCTGACAAGGGTGCCAGCATGGCGGATAAATCATCCTGCCTGAAGGATGCTATCTTTGGTCACAAATTAGCTTACAGGGTGAAAAATCTTAAAAGCACAAAATGAAATTTGGGTTGGGGAGAAATGAATTCACTGCGGCTGCACAGGTAGAAGCGGCAGTGACTGGCATCAGTGATGACTCTGCTACCCAGGGACGGTGATGGCTGCGTACGGGAGGGGTCGTGTGGTGCTGTGCGGGGCGGCAGCTTCTCACTTGGCCTCCTGTGTCCGGTCCTCTTGGCAGAAATGCCTAAGAAGCTGCTGGAGGTCATGCTGGAGGTCATCCCTGGGGAGTGCTTCTGGGGTGTCTTCCAGCTCTTCTATGTGAACATGTTTTCCATAGCGGTCCTTCATCACGGTCCTCTTCTGTGTGCTGGCTTTACTTAGTATTGTCCTGGAACCGAAAAAAGGAGAGACCCGACTTAGAAAAGCTACAGTTCTGAAGGTCTGAGAATATTGTGGTTTTCAGGTTTTTCCAAGGCAGAGTTACACATGCTGGAGAGAAGGCATGGCAATGTGTAAGTAGGATGCAATAGTGCCAACTCCTATCAAGGACTGCCTCAGTTGATGCAATGAACACGCTGGGGGACATGTCCTCAGCATAACTCAAATCCTGTGTCTATGCTGCAGTGCACCCTGGTGGTGGCCATTTATAGTACTGGGTGTGGAGAGCTCAGTGGACAGGACAGAACAAGAAAGAAAGAAAATGAAGAATGGATGATGAATGAATCGATGGAGAATGCATGATGGGTGATGAATGAATGGAGAATGGATGCTGTCTTGATTTTTACCTTCTTTCTTTTATATAGTCTCTGTATTCTTTACACGTATATTTGTAGCTTTGTAGCCGATTAGTTTAACTTAACTTCAGTATTTTCCTAGATAGAAAGACAAAACAAATCCCAGGACCCCTATGCTATCTTGGTTCTCCTTAGAAACCAAGGCTGAAACAAGCTCTTCGAGACATGTTTTTATAAACAGGGCCTAGTCTTCATCCGAGGCGGAGTGGATTTAGAAGGTACTAGAGCTGGGGCCATTACGTCACTGGGCGTGCTTTAAACTGGGGGCTCTTATCAGATATGCTAATTTGCAAAATGAGTAAAAACTGTACATGTGTCACGTGAGGCATGCATCTTCATCATTTTCCACCTGAGGAACTGTGCACCTAGGGATCCTTATATAAATGTACCCCTTTTTATCACCCTGTGTCTGGCTCTTACTTCTACAACCAGAGAAAAAGGCATCAGAATGGATGAATGGAGAGTGGATGGACAGATGATGGAGAAGGAATGGATGGATGAATGATGGAGGATGAAGAAGAAGAGGATAAGAAGAAAGGAAGAAGAAGAAGAAATGAAGAAGAAGAAATGAAGGAGAAGAATTCATCCTCCTTTCATTCATCATCCATTCTCCATCATCCATTCATCATTCATTCTCCCTCCCTCCCTTCTCCATTCCATTAGAATTATGCTAATTTGCTAAACTTACAAAACTGCATTAACCCCATGTGGGGGTGGGCATTTTTCCATATCTGCCCCTGGAGGCCTCCAATAAAGACCAGCCTTTCTATTACCTGCTATACTGATACTGTCTGGAAAGTGTTGCTTTATTTCCAGATTCTTTAAGCCATCACTTCCACCAGGTTAGGAGTTGCTTTAGTACCACTGCAACTAAAGCTTTACATTCACTGCAGGCACTCACTGCAATCCACTCATGTGAGTGTGTTAATTCATTGGCAGTCACACTTCATCAACTTGCCAAGCCAAACCTTTTAATTACAGATCCATCTTCTTTCTTGACTTCTTTCTCTACCAAAGCAGGGACTTGGACTGTCATACGGTGACCTGTATAGCTCAAAGCCTCCAATGCAAAGATTAACTTCAAATTACAACACACCCCAAACACGTGGAGCTCTTCCTACCTTAGTCCTTTTTATTCACACAGGCCAATGCTGAGAAAATGCTGAACAGGCACCTAAAAGAAGCAACTGCATCCCTTACAGCATCCCTCCCTCCTGCATACACATCAGATAGTCTCTTATATGGGGAAATTTGATTTCAGTAATAATTGTACCAAAGCATGTCTCAGTACTGGCTCCTCCTTCCGGCCATCCAGACTTCTGGATTTACTGAGGTGGTAGCTGGGAACTAAGTGTTCCTTCCCAAGCTGTCTCTTTGAACATCTACCAGACAGTTCTTGCCCCTTGTTTGGCCTCTGTGAAAAAGGCTGCTGGTCTGGGTTCCTGGTTACAAAACCCAAACTGCATACACATGTCACCTACTGCCACACAGCTTTTATCTTTTTATCTACTTTTTAGGTATTTACTTTAACCTCTAAGACATGCTATTCACGGGGACCATAGACTGGATTCAGAATGAAGTGCTATCAGTTACTTGTAGAAAATAAAAAACTACTTTCATCCAAGATCACTTTTCTCTTATTAAAATGTCTCAAGTGAACAGAAAAAGCAGAACACCAGAGAAGTGCTCATCAGCTTAGTAGCTGTTTTGTCCTTTCAAGGAGGAACACATCCATTTACCGACCGTGGGGGCTGAACTGTAGCCACTTCTAAAATTAGCTCCACAAGTGGTAACACATGAATGAACTTTAACTGCAGTCACACCCAAGACTTCTAAGAACTTCACACAAAGCCTTCATGATGTTTTTCTTTAGTCTTAACAAGTTTCTTAGCTAATTCTGCAATGTCAGCTTTCCCTACACGTTCTTTATATATCCGTCTTTTTGTATTGTAACAGGAGTTATAATCAGCTTTGGACTCGCCAGTTGAGTGTGGTGCACCACCAATAAAACCTTCCAGGAGAACAGAGTTTGTCCCTGGGGTTGTGACAACACTGGCTGTAATGCTTATATATAAAAGCTATTTTTACCTCTTCGAAGTCCTCTTTGGCTGACGGAAGATCAGAAGCCAGGCTGGCATCCCCCAGGTGTTTCTCCGTCCTTTCTCCATGCACTACAGTGGTCTTTATGACTTTGCTGACTTTCCGGCCCTCCACTGGTTCGGACTGGAATTTGGAGGCACTAGACAGAACGGCAGGTTCAGACAGGGTCACCTGCAAGGTTAGAAAGCACAAGTAAGCAGGAGATGAACTCCACACTTTGTGATGTGCACTGGCAAAATGACTTTTGTGTCTATGGGCTCCATATGGTAAAGTGTAGCTCTGCTAGGATCAGCTTACCGGGAAAAAAAAAAAGAAAAAGAAAGGAAAAAAAGGGGAAAAAAAAAAAGGGAAAAGAAAGAAAGAAAAAAAAGACTCTTCTTTCTTGTTACTTTACTCCTAAAGAATTAATTCTGATGAGTAATTCTAGCAAGAAAAAGTATCAGTGACATTTTTCCCAAGTCCAATAACTGCTTGCTACACCTTGCTTTTGGCTCAGGAGTGCTGAAAGCACACCCTATTGCCAGCTTCTGGCCCTCTGTCACAACTTAGTTATGCTGATCCAGATGTTTGTAGGGCCACACAGTGAAGCATGGCAGGAAAGCACTTACCTTTTCAGGGTTTTTATTTTTAATTACCTGGCTCTAAAACACTTTTTGTCTAAGTCATAGGTGTTTTTAGCCTTTTCAAAGCAAGAAGAGACCAGTAAGGTAAATGTACTGTAACTGTGGGGTTCTAGGACTGAGTGGCAGAATGAGCATGCTGAGCTGCAGTGACTGAGAGCCCTGCTGGGGTGCTGCTGCTCTGTGCCACGGCAGGCAAAGCACACCCTACCTCTGAGTGCTCACTGTCACTCTTCAGCACAACCCGCTTCACCACTTTGGAATAACCATCTCCCTCTTCCACAGTGACGGGGGCTTGAGGTGTTCCCTGCATTACCACTTCCTCTTTTTCCATGCCATCTGGAGCAACGTATCGCCGGATGATCTTCCGAGTCACCTGAAGGAACGGAGTTTAGTCCCCAAAGAATTAGCAGTAAAATATTCCTCCCTGTTCTCTCTCTAGTATTTTCTACTCAAAAGGCATTTTTTTCCTACATGAAAGAACCTGCGTAGATGGTTTGGTGTTTTATTCTTCAACACCTCCTCAAGAAACTCATTTGGTGCTTCAGCTCTTGAGGCACTGGCAGGCCAAAGCAAGAAGAGAATTACGGGGTTCGAGACGTGAAATTTCTCATGAGGATGGGTGTGCATCCCTCTATGGATGACCCGAAGCCTTGTGTGCAATAGTTCAAGGCACAGACCTATCTGTAAGAACAGTCACGCTCGCTCCTGTGCAACAAGACCAAGGAATCTTTGGCTGTTTAACAGGAATTCACACAGGTTCCAGAGACAACCTATCCACCTGATGGGGTGTGATGACTTCTCGAAAGACAGAAGATGGAGCTTGCCACAAGCCCAGCTCAGCCAAATCCTAGACCAAATCACTGAGCACCAAGTTGTCAGATAAAGAAAGGAGCATAGAAGTGCCCCTTTTACTTCTGTGCCGTGCAGAATTTGCTTTTCTAAGCATGATCTGATTTTGAAGATCTAGAGTCTGGGTTTATCTGACTCTTACAGACCCAGCCTTTCATTGCTTTCAATAGGACAAGCAAACATCTGAGATCTCTAAGATTGTGGCAGAGTAGGTTTTTTAGTGAGGCTTTTTAAAGGAAATAAACAACTTTCTTCTAAAAAATGTGGATCGATGCAGAATTTTCATGGGCTTTAAATCCAAGTTAACAAAATACATCCTTTTAGGCTATGCACTGTAACACAGAATGATTTTGAGCATCTAAATAATTCTTCCAACTTTGGTGTCTTTCATGAGCAGAAATTCTCATTCCTTCCACTCTTTACTCTTCAAATCATGCCCCTTCATAGCAGAAAGTTTGGCATTTCTGTGGATGATTTTTCCTTCCTTTTACAGCAGAGGAATAGGGTACCAAGGGGCAGAACTGACAATACCTTCTTTACCACTGTGTGGCCATGCTCATCTGTGTACTGCTCTTCTGTGACTGTTTCTGGTGGCATTTCAGGCATGCTATCAGCCTGTATGACAAAGAACAAAGCTGCGTGAAGCAAGGCCTTCATGTGGGTCTTGAAATAAGCAATTTTAAAATTGGTTAATTGGTTACAAAATGATAAAAAAATCAGCAATGTTAGGAAAAAAACCTGTTCTGCAAACAAATCCTTAGAAAGGCATGCAAAGAGAAGTGATGCCACAGCACATAGGCAAAGATATATTAGTTGACCTTGTTGTATACGGGGCTAACAAGCCTTCATCCTCCTCCTACTGAGGCATCTAGTGAAATTTAGAGTTGGGTTAGCAGTGTTACTGTAATCCTAAGGTATTGGAACGGCTTATCCAGTGGAGATGCATTATTTGGGAGCATCCCAGCTTGAGGCGCAACACCAGCTCAGGGCCTAAGGCAGCACAGGCTCGTGCAGTCGTTCAACACTCGGTACCTGAATAATCACCCGGCGCCGAATGACCCTGGTAGTGACCATCTCGTCATCGTCTGAGCTGAGCTCCAGCCCACCTAACTCCTCTGCTAACTCCTAGGGGAAGCATGGAAGCAGGGCTCTGTATGTGGTACTAGCAGTACCTACAGCTTCTGTCTTCTTACAGCAGCTCTGCAATTCCTACATTTTGCAGATGCTGTGTTAATTACCCAGAAAAATATAAGAAAGCCGTTTAATCCTCCACAGGGGGCAGTACAGAGCGCGGTGTACAGAGAGTAGGACTGAACAGTTTTAACTAGAGGACAGTGTAGCAGTAGCCTCAGCACTAGAAAGATCAGGAAAAATTAATAACAAGTGTTGAAGTTGTCTCTCCTGCATAGGGAAGAATTAAAAATTTTTAAAAATGCGTCAGAAGGCAAAGAGAGGCTGAAAAGAATGAGGTGGGAAATAGCTATAGTATAAAAAACATAAAGGGGAAATAAATAAGGGAGGGGGTGGTACCAGTTGTTGTTGTTTCACTTTAGTAAAAGAACTGGAGGAAAAAAGCAGTACATTATTTCGACTGCTGCCTGTCCTCCAGCAGCCCTTGTACTGAGCCCTGCTGTAGATACTCTTTCAATTATCTGACACACTTTAAATTCCACCTTTTCCTGAGATCCCAGAGGCAGAGATCTAAAACCCTTTATTCCAGAGGTGATACCTCTGGCCACATAGTAGCAAAGATAGAAGGGCTTGTTTCTAACAAATGTGATGGTGAAACCATTTCTGCTTCAGTAGAACTGCACGTTCTCTGCTCCAACTAGACTTACAAAACTAATTTCCTGCCCAAGGATGCCTTCTCCTTTTCTTCCGCTTAAAACAGGCAAAGCAAGCTGTTTATTCCTAAATATCTATCTGCCAAGAAATTTCACTTCTCCACTAAAAGCTATCTGGCTGCTCTCTTTCCATGCTGCTTGATGTCTTCACCTCTCTTGAACACTGTAATAACTATGTTCCTTTGTCTCACACAACCCAAGAGCTGCCTTGGACGGTTTTTGATGTTCTCCTCCCTCTCCTGTCCCCATATCTCTTTACTGCCTGCACGCTACATAAACACCATTATTCCAGTACACCCTTAGTAGTCTGCAATGCACAACTGCTGCCTCTTTTCCATCTCGCTGACTTTACAGACCTTTCACGCCATTTCTCATGCTGCTCTGGGCTAGCCTTGCCTTTCTTTATGAGCTTTAGTGTTATTACTTTGCCCGCATTACATCTGTTTCAGCTTTTGCTTGCACATGGTTTGTTTCTGCCCATTACTGACACTCTCTGTCTCTCTCAGGCACAGATGTAACTGCCACAGACCAAAGGACAGAGAAGGGTAGAGCAGAATCAGAATTACCAGTCTAGACTTTGGGATCTGGGGTTTGCTTGAACTTTGAAAACCTCAAGAGAAAAGCCTTTACCTGACCCTTCTAACCACAGAGGGAAGGAGAAAAAACTCAGTGCCAGATGCAAACTAATTACAAATATTCTCATCTTAAGGAATGAGTGAGACATAAAACTTGGTTTTTTGTGTCAATTATTTTGAGGCAAAGTTGTCATTTACCTTTTCTAAAGATTCCTCTTCATAGCCCCTTCCAGACTTCTCCATCTGCTCCTCAGTTGACTCCACTATCACAAGACTAGATCTCCTTGGAGAGAGGTGTTCCCAGTGGAGCTGGGGGTCCTCAGGCTCTTGGATGACCGGGGAGTCCCCTCTCTGCGCAGAGGACAGAGGCTGCAGGGGTGCTCTCGGCGTCTCTCCCTTTGCCGTGCTTGAGTGCGCAGATTTTCCGCTTGCTGCTTTTCCAGCTCCCACAGACTGCTCCGTTCCTGGAGTCGTGATGCTGTGAATTACAGGTCCAAACAAGTTACTACTGTGGAGTGCTTCCCAATTTCCATCAATTAGGCACTGACTTCATATTGTTATGCTGTCTGTTGTCTGGCAAAGTTTAGAAATAACTGATACTTCTTGACAGGAACTGCAGAGTAGTCTCGCTGAGAATCCCACTCATCTTCCCAAGCAAATGGATATCCACACCTTGCACACAATTCTGCAAAACTTGGAGAGAGCTTTGCTGTCACTTGTACCCTCTCATCTCTACAGACTACCATTTATTTTTTTAGGGGAAGAGCCTGGATCACTATAGAAGGATGTGAGGCAGCTAAAACACTGAGCACAAGCTGTGCAGCTGCAAAGTGGAGAAACCAGCTTTCATGTAGAATTCTGGAGCTTTAGCAAACAAATTTAGAAGAGGTTCAGTTTTTGTTTGTAATGTTATTTTCATGGTTGAACCCTGCTATGATTAATCACTGCCTCAACTTATTTTAACCTATTATTACATATGATACTATGTAACACATATATAAAGGAAATACATCTAATTCAAGCATATGTCCATTCAATATTGTTGTATAATTCCTCCTGGAATATACCAATAAGCTATTTAAATCTACCCAATCTCCCACCTAGTTCAAACTAGACCTGCAGTGTAGTGATATTCTGCTCTCGTCATTACTCTCGTGCAGTGTTGGCAATATTATCTCACAAGTATTCTCTGTTCCTCACAGACATGCATTTCCTGATGCACATCCTTAGGGACCATTGGTATTTTTGCCAAACACTGCAACAGAAGCTTTCTTAGATGGTATTTTCTGTCTCCCACACTCTCTCCTGGCATATCCCGAGCAAAAGAACACCCCCAAAGTCCATTTGCTGGACTCAGCTGGCCTTTGACTGCTGGGAGCTGCATCTCCACATCAAAGCTAATCACCTCCAGGAAAATGACTTCTTTGGATAGGGATTCTTGATATTTTGCTTATTAATACCTGAATCTACCCTGCAGAGATGTCTCATGGGCACATAATCAGGGAAGCTGTGGAGAAATAAACATGATCTATTTCAAATTCCTTTTCAAATGACACCAACCCCACTGACAGCCCCACCTCAGAATTCAAGTTTTTGCTGCGCGGGTCTTCTAAATGTGTACTCTATCAATGTGTTATTCCTGTAAGTACTTGTGTCTTGTCTCTGTAAAACCCTGTTCCTATTCCTTTGGCCATCTGAAATGCACTTTTAAAACCCCAGTTCTTAACAGAACAGTTATGAATTTTTAAAGTAATGAATAAACTGAAAAAATTTTGCCTCCATTGAAAAAGCCATCCTAAAGTTGAAGAAAGGGTCCTTTAGGATTACTTCCATTAAGATATCATCACTTGTCATCCAAAACATGAAAAATATACATAAAACCTCCTTCATTCTCTATTAACCCTCTTTTCTTTCCTACGTTCTAGACACAACTATTGCTTTGTGTTCATAGTGACAAATTGACTTTCTCTCTTAAGGCTTCCTCCACATGGATTAAAAAGTGAAAAACACAATTGGAGGAATATTCTAGTGTGTTCCTAAGTTTCAAAGGACGCTGTAAAATCCTCTTACACAGAGAAAAGAGAATCTGTTCCCTCTGGTTTCATCCTGGTCTTTTGACACTTACAAATATTCCTGTTGTGAAGCAGATGGTTTCCCTGGCACGTCTTGGGGTTTCCCTGAGAATTCAGCTTCTACTTGTTCCTTGTGTGCTTGCCTCAGAAGCTCAGCCATAGACACTTCTGCCTCGCTCCTGGGAGTACTGTCCTGGAACGGGGAATAACTGACAGACACATCTTCCTCGGAGACCAGAGGAGGGTGTTCAGTTGGCTCGCTGTCCTTAGATATTCTCTGCTGTTCTTGCTTGTGCCTTGAGCTGTACACTTCTTCTTGCAGAGCAGAGAACCCTTGCAGACAGAGAGAGGAGAACTATCGTCACAAGTCTTACCAGAAGGCGGGAAGTCCTTCCCATGCTCCGTGTGCATTTAAAATCCCTGGCACAACATGTTACCTGAAATTCTTGAACACTTTGAGTGGGAGGGGACCTGGCCTCCTGGAGTAGTCAAAGGAATGCTGGATTGCTACTGCTGTGGCCAGATTTGGACAGCAACAGGCCAAGTAACATTTACCCAGAAATTTACCTCAAGTAATTATGCTTGAAACCCTCGAAGTATAGAAGAAGATTCACAACAAATTTTTTTTCCAGTAGATTAGGATAGATTTTAGTGACTTGTTCCCCCATAATGGTTATTTATCTACTTCTGGAAAAATTAACTGTACAAAAATAGACAAAAACACTTCATAGAGGACTAGGTGCAAGAAGCAGCTCATTTATGTGCCATATTCACTGGAAGCCTAGTGAACTCTGGAGAATAACTTGGGGGGAACAGAAAAGCTTGTGCTGAACTTGAGCTGAACAGAAAGGTTATCATTCTAACGCTACTTGGCTGAGATATGAGAAAGCTAATTGTAACAAACAGCCTTCTATTCCTACATTCTCTTCAAGATGGGACCTTTGCAGCTGTCTAATATACTTCAATATTGAGTTAGGCACACAAAAGTATCACTTCTGGAAAAGAGAATTTTATGCCAAATAATTTGGAGGTGTTCCTTCAGTTTGCAACCACTGGATCTAATCCACTGAACTTTCAAACTTAAGAAACACCATAACATCCTAACAGAATTACAATATCCTGGATACTCAAATCCGAAGGGGTTTTTGTCAAAGCATGGAGTAGTTCTCATCTGACAGACCTTGATCAAATTCTAATACGACCTTCTGAACTTTCATGAAAGCACTTGTATACGGAAAAAAAAAACAAACCCAAGATAAACTGGGCAAACATTGCTGGCCACATTATTTGCTTTTGAAGAAATCAGCTAAAGCACTGATCTTCTCCCGGTGAAATATGACCTGTGTGATGCCATGTGCACATTCATCCACACTACCTCTGCTTTCAAAGTGGGATTCTAGTGCTCTGCCATGAGAGCTCAAAGATGACCCTGGGCAAATGCTCAGAGCAGAGTGATGCTTAGAGAGGTACCTTGGGCAGTTTGGGTCAGGAGCCATTTACCTTCACTGTGGTCCAGTGCCATGGACTGCTCCGTGTCCGTGTAGGTGCGTGTGCCGTGGCCCTGCACGGGGTCTATGCCGCTGGTCTCCATCAGGTGAACGATGTCCATGCGGTTGATTTTCGTGAGGCATTGGGTCAGATTTGTATCTGTGGCGTTGGAAAGACGCGGTGCAGCTGAGTTAAAAATCTCACACGCACACTCTCTCCCTTCTCTTTTCCATAGCAAGGGCATATATAGGATACTGACCAATATCATATATAAATTACAGATATATTTAGAAGCAGTGCTACGTAAAAATCTAAAAAGAACTGAATGGCCCCCTATAAAAATTAGCACTCTGGTTTTTTCCTTTTAACAAATTTGTTGAGTCACTGTGTTATACAGTCAAGAAATACCACTGAGTACAATCCATGGTCATCCTTTCTGTAGCCTGAATTTTCCCCAAATGTTCTTGGTGATTACAATACACACCTGTCACCTCAACTAGCAGACTGGAGACAGTTACACATGATAACTGGAGACAAACCTGTTGCATGTTTCCCATCCCTTTCAAGCCAGTATTTGAGGAGTGCGTGGCTCTGGTCTTGAAGCGAATTGGGATTTTCAATTCGGATCTGGTGAATTTGCTCCTCTGTGAAGTCCAGTTCTCTTGCTAGCTCTGAAAAAGATATCCATCTCTGTAAAGAGGTCTACTACTACTCCCCTGGTCTAATTTAATTCAAAGAAAAGTAAATGTCTGTGAATTACAGTTTGAACCTGAGAAAACCCATGAAACTAAGAATAGGTGATGTCCGTCCATTATAGCACAGGCTCAGACTGCAGTCCAGACAAGAGAAATTACTTTATAGTCTGTAACATCTTGTATCCAGAACCAGGGGCAGCTTTCTGCCATCACCAAACTAAGATGCAACTGTTGAAATGGGTTCATCAAATAAGCTAAAGCCACAGAGAATTTGTGAGATTCCTACTGTTATCCTGCTTCTTTCATAAAGGAGGATTCAGGTTCTGCCGTTATGCATGGACTTGATTTTGGAGGGTGTCATGTTTTAACAAGGCAGAGGGAACCCAACCCCAAATAAACTTATTTCTGGGCTGGTTTGTAAACCTGTGCTGCTGTAAACTTAAACAGAGAGTAACTACACATTAGATTCAAATCCTATGAAGTCCAATGAGTTTGAAGCAAAACCAATTAACATTTGGCAAACTAATGTTTTACGATAAGCAATCTTTACCGTAACAAAAGACAGGAATATTTATGCAGGTCTATTACCCTACCCTCCCTAAAATGCTGTAAAACATTAATTTGATGAGAATCCATTTTTTCTAGTTTTGTTTTCATGGGTGTCTATTCACTTCTATTAAATTTTCAGCATATTCTTAATCTGTTACTTTGCACAGTCCAAGTCCTACTGATTTCAAGATAATCCATGTCGGGATGAGTGGGTCCCAGTTACTCTATGGCTTGAGGCAGAGGGCAGGAAAGGAAGATGTAATGTAACAACAGTAAAGAGCATAATCTTCATAATTGAGGAGTTAAAATGTTTTCCCTGGCATGCAGCTCTTCTTTAACTCCTAGAGCCTGTCTTATTTTCAGGAGTGTGATACTGGTCTAGCAAGAGACAAAGTGTAGACCCGACATGATTTTTTTTCAGCATTTTTCGTGTCAGACTGCACAGTTTGACACAGCATAAAGATTTCTGCACGGGTCTTTCTCTTTTGAAGAGGCTTTAAGCTGATTGTCAGTGACATTTGCATCTCATTCCATGTTACTCTCACTTGTCTCCACTGCCGTTCACTGTCTCAGCTCTATTAAATCCACAATATTTAAGTGATTGTTTAGGTTCCTCGTGATCCCATTTAGGACTCTTAGTATCCCAAAAACAATAAGCTTCTGAAATACTTTCATAAAACATCTTTAGATAATCAGAAAATCATCCAAAATAAACATGAAAGGAGTGTGGACTGTTCCCCTCCCTTCTCTCTGGAGCAGACAACGTGCGTTTTACCTGTCCAGCTGAATCCAAGATGATCTGCGATGTGGGCCAGTCTTTCCTCTGTCTTTTCCTGATCATCCTGTTGATCTAAAGGTCAAAGAGAGCTACAAGTTGCCTTTTGCAAGTTAAAAACCATTTCCATAGGAGAGAGAGCCCAAGAAGGGAAAGCGCTGGTTTTTCCTAACTGCTGCGTCTAAATGTGGATAGGCTGCCTAACTCCAGTGAGGCCTGTAAATCCCTAGGTTCAAAAATAAAACCCAAAAGCTTGGTTTTTCAAAAAGCATAGGACTATCTAGTTTTTCCATTTGAAAATCAGGTTTTCATGTGAAAATGTAATCTAGGACTGAAGCACCTACTATGTCTATTTTGGCCAAGCATTTTACTCTAAAACTTCATTCTACCATTCGGTTGAAGACTTTGACTAAGTCAAGAGCCATAGTTTTCCATGCCTTCTTAGTAAATGCCAGGGTTGAAGAATTCATCGGGAACTGGTGCTTCTGATCATGTTCTTTCTGCTGTAGGGCAAGTTTTGTTCAAACAGTCCACAGAGCACTTCAGAGTATGGTCTATACTTGAGATACTGTTAATTTTAGTGTCATTGACTCTTTGGACAGGGAGTGAGACAAAATACTTACAAGGAAGGCAAGGAAAAATCAGATGGTCATTTGTCAGTCCTCATTCTTTTCGCTAATGGTGAGACTGACAGCTCCTCCCATCCCCAGAGCTTCTTTGAGGATGGCAGAATTTGAGTTTTGATTTTCCCTGAATGCACACGTGGATTGTGACACCTCTGAATCAGGAAATTGCTTAGGGTTCATGACATGCACGTGTCATTTCAGTTCCTGGTTTCCATTAGGGCTACCCAGTACTAGCACACAAGTTGGTGAGATGAAAACCAAGCACCAGAAAACGTGTACTAAAGTTACCGGTGACTCAGGGTTTTCTTCAGGCACAGACTGTCAAAAAAGAAATGGAACACAAAAAGCTTCATTCTTTAAAACTCCTGAAGATCTCTTTGTGTACCAACTCAAAAGTCTATAAATTTGCCTGTTTCTCTTTCAATCAATGGCCAAACACTTTATTATTAGCAGGAGTTAAAAGTTAGTAATAGGGCCAGGGAAAGTCAAAAGCCAAAACGTGCATGACCTAAGCAATCAGTTTAATGATAAAACCATACATATTTTTAGAAGTGTTTTTGCTTATTAAGGTAACACTTCCCATAAGCATTTATGGTTTGCAATCTTGAGATCGTTTCACAGACAAGAACACAGACACAAAACAAAAAAAACCAAACACAGCTCACAAGGGAAAAAAAAAGCACAACTAACCACCAAAAGCTGAAAAGAAAATTCCACACGCGTTACACCTGTAACAAACGCACACACACGCACACATCAAAGAAAACAAAAAACAAAAGAGTTTAATTCATGACATGCGTCGCACAGGGAATCCCAGTCGTTGGCAAATACCTTCAGCACGGTCATGGACATTTTCGTCAGGGATACGTTCAATCTGAGTCTCTACAGACTCATCCCAAATGGGTCTGATGTCAAAGATGTCTTCAGGAACTGACTGCTGAGTCTCACTGGATGGCACATTTTCAATAACTGAAACTTCTAGGGCGCTACTGCTTTCATCATCTGAAACTAATTCTTGTTCTCTCTCTGACTGTGTGAGTCTTTCCACTAATTTAGAAGCTTCGTCACTAATTTCTTCAAAAAACTCTATGGAGTTTTTGTAAAGATCAAAAAAATGGTCCTTACTTTCTTTTGTGGGACTAAAAGCACCGCGGGAGCCTGTAGCGCTTCTGCTTTTAACTGGCAACCGTGAAGAGAATACCTTCGATCTTGCTGTTGTTGCCTCATCTGAGTCTAGCTCAAAGTTCATCTCGCTCTCTCTCTCCCTGGCCTCTGCCTCTGCCTCAGCATAACTCCTAGCTTTGATGGAACGTTTGGTCTTTGGGTCCATGGGACTACTGGCATCAGATTCCGATTTACTCCGGCTGTCTGGTTTTGCAGGGACCGCGCTCGTCATGTCGAGCGCTTTGGGTGACTCTGGCTTGTGGACAGACGTGTCCACATACAGGTGTTGTGGCTCGGCTTTTTGGAAAGCGGATTTCACAGGAATTTTAGACTTTGGTTTTGCTTGGCCATCTTTTCCTTCACACTGCGAACTGTCTAGGAAGTCGTCCAGGGAAAGGCTCTCGTTTTCCAATTGTTGTGAGGATTGCAATGCGGCAGCAGCTGTTCTTACAGGGATTTTGGATTTGCTTTCAGAAGAAGGCACATTCTCCATTAGAGCAGTGGGGATTTCAATCACAGATCTCTGTTCCTCTGGGGAAGAGTCTGGGGACTCCTCACCCTGTTCAGAACTAACTGATTGAGTGACTTTGGAAAAACCTAATTCATCTTCTACCGCACACTGCTCAGGAGAGATGGGGCAAGGCACCTGACTGCTATCGACCGTGTCGGTCTCTGTTCTGGAGAGGGGCTCAGCTTCAGAGGCAGCAGTTTCTTTCTTTGGTGATTTTGAAGAAGCTGAAATACCCATTTTAATTGGAATTCTGGATTTAAGATCTGCTTTTGCAGTGCCTGTGCTGGCACCTTCACCCATCATTTCTTCAGATCTGTCACTAGACTCGGGTGATGGGGGTGAATATTTCAATGCATCTTGTTCTTGTATATCTGACTCCTCCGACTCTGAAGGTGCAAATGGGTCCGGTGAGCCCTCTGGCTTTGAAGATTCCACCTCTGCTGCTTCTTTCACTTCTTCACATAAAGAAACTTCTTCCTGAGGCTCCTGTGCCACCTGGAAGAAGTGAAAGCTTTCATCTGGGTAGTTCCTTTTGGTCATGTCAATGGCTCCACTTCTAGTCATCTCAAACAACTTGCCTTCCTGAAAAAGAAAAGGATTTTGTTCACTGAGTGGTGTCCCTTCTTCGGTGGGTGTCCTGGCTGGTGTCGTGTCAGGGGTTGTGCCTTGGGATCGCCTGTCTACCATCAATCCGAATATCTTTTGTTCCTCTTCTTTCACCCGAGCTTCAAAAGCTTCATCGTCTTCACGTATTTCACTCCACATGTCAGAATCCACGTCGGTTCTAGTGATGACAACATGACCCATCAATTTCTCTGTTTCATCTCTTATATCCTCAAGGGCAGATTCAGATAATTTTGTTGAATCTGAGGCCGGAGACCCTTGTGACACTGTCTGAAATTCATCCTCTGGTTTGGGCTCTATTTCCATGTACGCTTCCTCTGAAGAGCAATATTCACTGCCTGTGTCTCTGCTAAGTAAAGCTTCGCCAGTCTGATCTTTCCCTTCTACAACAGAATAGGTTTCCCTAGATAGCAGGCTTGTACCAGATCCTACCTCACCTTCAGAGTCAATAAAGAAATGTCCAGAAGACACGTTTTCGTAAGGGCTTACTACATCCGGAGCACTACCATCAGCAGCATCTGCTGCACAGCTCTCGAGTTCCACTGTGTCAGTGGTTAGGGACGAATACTCTGGTAAGGGCTCCTCAGCATGACCAGCCCTGTGAGATGTCTCACAACCTGTATCTGCTTCTCCTGCAGAATGGTCAGTGGTGTCACCTTCGGCCACTTTGCCGTCGTGTGGAACAGAGTACTCGGTGGTACTGTGTCCACAAGAAAGACCATCTGCCTTCTCTGACACATCTCCCGTAGAAATGAGATCTCTGTGTGGTAACGGTGCCATGGGTTTGACATCTTTTTTAGTAGCATCGCACTGCTCAATTGTTAGTGAAGACTCAGTGTGAACCTCTTTTTGAGAACTGTCACCAACGGAGTGACAGGGAGTACACCCAGATTGTGTGACCGGGGCATCAGGACTGACTGTCTCACAGTCACCGGTACCGTAACAACATTTTGATTCAGCACTCGCTGCTGACATACAACCATCGGAATGACAAGTGCCCGTGGAAGGCTTACAGCTGCGCCCAAGGATAAGCAGCTCCTCTTTGTCACCTTTGCTTTGTGCTTTAACCTCGCCTATCCTAACAGAGCATGGCTGGGAATCAATGGGTTGGAAACCTGCTTCATCGGGGCTAGAGCTGGAGTCAATACTGGATGGTAAAGGTGAGGGTGGCTGCACTCGGATCACAGGCTCCATTAAGAGGCCTGAGTCAGCTTCTTTTTTGAGCCGAGTCAATTCCGGCTCGCTTTCGGAAGAGGAAGAACTTTTTCTAGATTCGGCTGCAGGTATCACCACTGTGGGTATGTCTTTTTCTCCTACAGCCATTGGCTCTGGTGCTTCAGCCTCACATGAGGCTTCTGAATTGGCAATCACAGAAGATTCATCTTGTTTGCGACTCTTTTTATAATCTCTCTTCTGTTTTGCTTCTTGTTCCAGTTCATCAAACATTTTGATTTTGGTCACCATTTTAAACATCTCTTCTTCAGGGGTAAATCTCTTCTTTGGTTCACTTTCCGAATCTTCCTCCGGTTCTTCGTTGACTTCAGGGATGGTGGCTGACTTCGGTATGTCTGCCATTTTAGGTGTGATTTCATAGCTAATTTCTTCCGAACTAGGAGTTTCGGGTGAAATGGGGCTTTTCCCCGAGCTCTCCATGAGGGATGTTTGCTCTAGACTGTCATCATCGGCACTTCCCTCGGGGTCACGGAGAATCCTGGAACGCACCAATGCCAGCTCCGGGCAGGCTTCTGCTTTGCTAAGAACAGACTGAAGAGGACCCTGCCCCAAAATACAAGCCTTCACTGTTGGTTCTATGGGGCTGCTTTCAAGTGAATCGCGGCAGGGGGACTCTTTCATAGGACTGGGCTCCAAAGAGTCAGGCGTTTTGTGTGATGAGTTATCTTCTAGCACTGGGCTTGCTTCCAGGGAGTCTTTATGACTTATAGTCAAAGAGTCATCTGCAACTGGGCTAAAGCCTTCACTATCATGGCTAGCAAGTGAAAGTTCCAATTTCTGGGGACTTCTAACTGTAAGACGGCGTTCACAGGCTACATCTTTTTCTTTCTCTAAAGCAGTGTCATGTGTTTCAGAAGACTTAGTGAAATGTGCAGTGGTTCTGGGTTCTTTATCCCTGCTAATATCTTTCAGAACGGAAGCTGAGCTACTTCCTTTAAGTTTATCAGCCTCTTCTTCAGAGGCTGGAGGTACACGCTCTTCTGATACATGGTCAGAATGAGACTCACTAGTCTCGGTAACAGCGTCTAGCTGCCTTTCAGTAATACCTTTTTCATCTTCCTTTGAGGAGACTTCCTTCGGAGAACGTGTTTCTGCTGTTGTGTGTACTTGAGCCGCTCCTTTAGCGTCTTCAATTTGCCCATCAGTTTTCTTTGGTGAGAATGAAAGGCTTTCTGGGCTCGTTTCAGGGGTCTCTGCCAGACCCTCATGCTTGTAACTTTCCTCTGAGCTGATCTGAGGGGTTCCGTCAAGTAGGCTGCCTGGAGAGTCAGCCACACCTTCGTGTTTAAGGCTCTCTGAGCTCCCATCAAGAGCAGCACTTTGCAGAGAAAGAGCAGGAAGGAATCCATCTTTCCCATAGTCTGTGGGAAAAGCAGCACCGAAAGGACTGGTCAGTACTTGCTCCAAGTTAAGCTCTCCCTCCTCTGTCACCGAGAGGTGTCGGAACTGTTGGTATTTGTCATTATCCTCCAGTTCTTCTTTAATGACATCAGAAAAGTCTGTTGAGGTTTTCCTGTCGGGGCTGATCTGGAAGTCAGGATCTCCTTGATCATCGGAAGTCCTGCCCTTCCCAGCCACTGTTTCTTTGGCACTCTCAGCAACTATTACCGGAGGGAGAGGTTCGGTTGGCTTTTTGCTGCTCTGCTCTTTCACTTGGTCTTTGCCACCAGCTTTCTTGGCGGTTTCGATGGCAGAAGTTTGTGTTTTTCCTTTCTTTGATTGTGGCTCTTTCTCTGCTTTTGACACCGTGCTTGGTTTGTCCTTCTGTTTGTCAGTCTTGAGGTTTGACACTCGCCTCGTTTCACTCTGCGAAGGAATTGTTTTCCTGCGGGATGTTTCCTTCTCAGGGGCCTGTTGCTTCTGTTTGACAGATTTGTGCTCGAACAGTCCGGAAATATTCTTGGATGGGTCTTGCCCTGACTGAAAGGCTTTCATCAGTTCCCGAACAGACATGGTCTCTTCGAGTCTCTCTGTCTTAGCCGAAGGTGAGACAGGCGGCTGGGCTTTGTGTGCTACTGGTTTTTTGACTTGCGCTGGTTTTTTAGGCGCCTTTTCGGCAGGGCCTTCTTTTGCCTGAACTCTGACAGGCAGTTTTGACCGTACTTTTTGCTCATCTTCCACTCGTTTCTGAAGAGCTTTCACTTTATCTTTTATTGAGCCAATGGGAGTTTCCTCAATAACAGGGGACACGGCTTTAGGCTCCGGAACAGCTGTCACCTTTAGGCCAGGCTCCCCAGCCGGTGCCTCATCTGCAGTGAGCTTAGGCAGTCTCAGTTTCTCTCCGCTGCTGTGTGCCTTGCCTTCTTTTGGCTTGGGCTTTTCTTTTAATTTTGCCCTAAGGGGCTTTTTAACTTCTGAGGCTGCCTTCTGTTGCTCCTGTAAGCTCAGTTTCCCAGTTTTTGGAGAGTCTTTTCCTTTTTTTTCAGAATCCCTGCTTACTACTACAGCTTTGAATTTCTCTTCTACTACCTCCTCTTGTAAGGCCTGTGGCTGTACCTCGTGAAGAGAGACGTGTGTTTTTAAATCCTCTGTAAGGTAATCCACCTTTCCTGTCATGTCCGGCTCCCCCTTTTTTGTTGTCCCTTTGTCTGCCCTGACTTCTACATGGCTCGGCTCCGTGACTTCTGATGGAGCATTTCTTCTGGCCTCTTCAATTTCTTCATCGCTGACAATGATCCATTCTTCTTCTAAGGGTTCTTGTTTGGAAAGGGACTTCTGCAAAACATGTTCTTCTCTGGTATAGGATCCACCTCTCAGAATTTCATTTACTTTTTCTAAGTCCTCTTTCACTCTTTCAACTATTTCAAAAGGTTCTCCTGGCTCTTCTTCAGCAGGCTTTTCAAGATCTTTCACTTTAATGGAGCCTGATTTATCAGAAGGGTCAGTTGTCAGGATGGCAGTCATTTTGATCAGATCTTGTTTCATCTCAGAAACTTCAGACAACAGGTCTGGACTGGCTAGTACAGGGACTTCATTAACCAGGTGGCTTTTCAGGACAGATGTTTCTGTAGATTCTGTCTCGTCATCTTTGATGCGAATGAAAAACATTGAAAGTAAAATGGAAATCAAAAATAGAGATTGGAAAATGTAATCAGGACTGAAAATGACAGTCTTTGGCTGTAGTGGTAGGAAGGTCAACAAAATGGGCCGGGAATGGTGGATCCACAAGATCTGAGGGTACAAGAGCAAAGCAAAGCTAACGGGGGGGAGGGGGAAAAACCAACTGAAAAGGAAAATGGCAGGAAATAACTTGCTTCACTTTATTGCTAGAGCACAACCACACATACAGTATCAGAGCTGGAACAAACCAAATCAGGACACCACTAAAAAAAACCCAAAACAACAACAACAAAACTTCAAACCAAAACCAGAAGAAACACAGTGAAGTTACACAGAGAGGCATCTCAAGATTGTTCAGATGTTACAGATCAATGTTCAAATAAAAAGAAAAACAAGAAAAAAGGGGAAAGCATTAGAACTGATTGAAAGTCGATTTCCTCTAAGAGAAAGCCAGTGTTAGCAAACTGTCAGAATAACATCAGGTTAACAGTTTTGTTTTTCTTAATGACCAAAATAAAAAGTGAAAAGTAATTCTGCGGTAATCTAAAATATGATCAAATACGTAGAGATCTGAATCAGCTGCAAACCGGCATTTCATCTAAGGGGATTTCACACCTACACAATGAAACAAACAGGCTTTTGTTTTAAGAGGCATGGTCCTTTCCTTGGAACATCCTCATTGACAACTAATGAACTGACTGAGGAAAGAGAAGACAGAGAAGAAAAGGAGAGATAATAAGAAAAAACTGTGAATCAACTTAGAAGTGATTTCAGAGTTTTAAAAAATGTAATGTATGGCAACCCAAAGTCACAGACAGTCACACTAGACACATACATACAATTCATGTAAGGCAAGTTATTTCCATGCAAAGCAAAGGTGTTGCTAATGCTGCAGGGTATGTAGCTTCGGATAAAAACAAGAGCTCTAAAAATTAATCATATAAATTAAAGGTACATGAAAATACTGTAAAACATACTGTGGTGAAATATTGTCTAATCTGGCAATCAATATACAGGAAGGTGGCTGCAGCTAATTCCCATTATGCCATAACTACCTGCTGGTAATATTTCATTTCAGCAAGGACTAGCAGAAAATGGATATTGAACAGAACAAAACAGTGGAGAACTGAAGCAAGTTACAAACAGAACACAATGCTTAGGAATTACTAATGGACATTTCCCTTTAAAGGTAGCACGTCACATGGAACTGCACATTTCAGCACCCCAGTGAAAGTCAAAGCACTAATGCAAATAATTGAACCTAAGCAATACATAATTAGTTGTCTTTATCTGTAAAAAAGACCCATTTTGCTACACCGTTCTCCTGGGTGTAACGAATGCTAAATATTTGTGCTGTACATTAATTAGAGCCAGCTTACTGCAGGGTATTTTGGTGCTGAAAATGTGGTCTTTTGGTGCTGGTGCTTTACCATGAACAGTCTGGTGCACACTGAAATGCCAGCCAGTAATTTTGTACATTTGTAATATGTACTTTCATAAATATCAAATGTATGACTCTTTCACTGGCCAATAACCAAGTTAATCAGCCTGAAGCAAAGCAACTCCAGTGGGAAATAAATTGGAAGTGGTATCCAGACTGTGTGTGGCTGGAGCAAGAACACTCACTGGGGTTCTCTGGGGCCCTGGGGGATTTGGCAGTGAGGAAGCGGCAGGAGGACAATGCAAGACATTGCACTTTAACTGCAAACAAGGCAAGACATTGCGCTCCGAACTGGAAACAAGACAGATGTCATTCTTTTCCTGAACAGATCCAAGAAATGACTGCATTTGGAAGCAGCTCTTGTTAGGGACACTTCAGTGTGTGCAGAGATTTGTTTGATTTGCCTCTCCTGTAAAGGAGACATCTGAGAACCCCTCGCCCACGGTCTCTCATGGTCACGGCCTGATTGTTCATGCTCAGAGGGTGTCTGTGCCGTGCCAAGCTTTCAGGTCAGATTTACAGCCATATTTCACCACAGTAAAGGGCGGGGCAAGGGAGGGAAGGTTAAACAGCCCGATTCCTTTGGACAGTATCACTTTTTGGCATGGTAGTATTCCATGAGATTAACGAAATAGGTTGGAGTCCTCATTAGGTTTTCATTAAAAGTGATACTGTCATCTGTCTCAAATATGAGGCAAGAATGTGTCAACAAATGGAGAAAACAAAAAAATGGAGGGATGAGCATTCAGACAAGCAAAATAGCAATAGCAGGATCACTAGGGATGTCAAAGGAAAGTAAATGCTTAGATGAACGGTTTTAAACTGTATTACTTGTTAATTTACATGTTAAAGTGTATTTAATTGGATAGCTGCTGAGATATTAAATTGTTTTCTATTACATTTGTAAGTATTGATGTTATTAGCAATAGCAGTTAAAACTTAGCTCTCTTTCATGCTTATCTTTACTCTTAACCATCTCTCACACAAACTGCACTATAACATTTTCAAGAAAAAAAAGAAAATCTTACTTTTTTCTGAAGTCATATCAACCTGAAAGAGAAAAAAGCAGGAGATTTAAAAGTTCAAATATAATTGCTATACAGAGCCACAAGTGAAGTGCTAGTTGTATGGAGACACATGGACTTAAATGGAACCAAGAATGCATCTAAAATAACATCAAAAGCATGGCTTAATTTATTTAAGGTCTCTAATACCAGAAAAACTGTTACTTTGCCACAGTTATGGCCAACAATAGATGCAAAATGTTGTAGTGTATTTTCTTTAAATGCTCTTAGCAAGTATAGAGGACCTAAACTTTTGCATTACTGGGTATTTTGTTGCATTGCTCTTAATTTATTTCTTCCTATCTAAAGCAAAATACTCCAATATTGTTATGTGATGGCATATGGTCCATCTGAAAGGCAACCAGGAAGTTTTATGCCTTGTGTTTCCTTGGACACACATTCCATGTTCATTCTGAGAACATGGATTGCATTTTTGCCTCTGTGCTCAGTGATGATGCAATGCAGGTGCATAAGTGATGGCAGAACTGCCCAAGGCATGACCTGGGGCTGGATGCCACTAATAGCTATTGATACCTTTAAATGGAAGCTGTGATGGCCCTCACAGGCCACCTTTTTGATTTTTCAGAGTTATTTGGGTACAGATCAAAAAAGCCACGCAATTTTACTCTTATTCAAAAGAAAACACAGTCCTTGCCAAAAAAGAATTAAACAAAACACAGCGTCAGACTACAAAAATTCAAGAAGCAAATTTTTGAGGTTGCCTTGTAATTTCAGTTTATCTCAGTTCTGCTAGCATTTGTCCATACCAGCACATGTTGTTTAAATTTGGCTATGTAAAAATATGCAAAGTTAGAAGTAGCATTAAACCTTTGATTTCCTATACAAACTTGTGGTAGGGTTAGGACAACTGTGAAAAATGCAAATCAGCTGTGCAGTACTGCTGATACAAGACACTGTGTATGGTAAAGCCCCCAAGGTTTTAGTGAGTGCTGAAAAGGTTTACATAGTTCAAACTACTCTTTATAAAGATAAATGCAATATACTGTCTCGATCAAGATGTTAGGAAATTCTTGCCTTTCCATGAGCTGACAACGAACAGAAGGAAATCCCTGGCCACATGTGCATGTTCGTACATGCCTGGCAATCCTTTAGGCTCACATAATTAAATCTCACACTCAGCAGTGTGTGTAACAGATCCATAATAGCCTGAATTCCTCTGATGCACTGACTGCCCTACACGGTAACCCTGCATCCCTAGGATGTTGTAGCTTCCCTCACTTTCAGGTCTTCCAGATCAGTCCAGATTTATCTCAGCATACTAATTAATATTATTAACATAAAAGTTAATGAAGTCAACAAAAAATAGTTGAAAATGCTTATAGCCATCAATGAGCTTGTCTTTTCGTGATTTAGTTTCCTATACAAAAATAGAAGTCTTATGTACCATAGGAGTAGTAAATACTTTTGTAATAATAGGAAACTGCAACTCATGGCACAGAACCGCTGAATCTGTTGTGCAGTGCATGGAAAAAATGTCCATCCTCTTTGGGGAGCTAGCTATTCTCACAGTGGTTCCAACAGCTGAACATCATCAAAATGTGGGGATGCTTTTCTACTGTTACTCATTCATGTAGGGGTCAGAGCTCAAGCAACATCTATGAGTGCCAGAATGGGGCTGGGAGCTCAGGGAGGCAGCTGATGCAATTTAGTTTATGCTAAAGATGAAAATTCTAAACCTTTTACTTGTGACTTCTGGGTTAACGCTGATTCTGTACCGGATGTCAGTCATCCAGCTCAGAAACCTGTTACATCCAGTCTATTGGATGTTATCAATGGAGAAGCTTGGTAATTTTAACATGGGGGAAGTTCAACTCTGTCTATTCCCAAAGTAAGTCTGTGCAGGGCCCTCTTCACTGTGTTTGGAGCACTGAGCTAAGGATCAATCTTCTGAGTTGTGTCTGTTAGTTGTGTTTGAGCAGTGTGTGTAGGCAAGAACATGCTGATTTAGCAACATTACCTCTTCTGGTTCTGGATCTGAATCTGATTCCTTTTGGTCCCAAAGTGCCATGCAAAAAGAGAAGGGGGAAACAGAGCAGGCAAAAGGCAAATTTTTTTAAGAAGAGAGTAGGAAAAAGTAACTTCTGACAACACTTAACAGAAAAGAAGAAAATGTAGCATGTTTCTGCAGTTGATTTCTTATGTCAAAAAGCAGCAAAACTAAACTGTCAATTTAAACACAAAAGACTACAGAACCAAGCAAAATACAAACAGAAAAGTTAGACGTCCAGTGATCCTTATTTGTACCAAAACTTTAAATATAAACATGCTTTTTCACCCATAAATTAGCATATATAAGCATTTAAAATATTCAGGAACTACCGCCATTTTAAGTTAAAATATGATGAGATGCTCTGTTTTAAAATTATACTGAAATGCTATAATAAAGGTTTATTATAGTCTAAAAATGCTGACCATTTTGGGCAAATACATCCCTAAAAGGCATGCAGCTTCTAATCTGACCAGGACAGAAAAAAACCCTGTGTTTTCAGACAATAAACATAAACTGACACTTTCTAATGAAACAAGTGTTTAATATCTGAGAGCACCCCCACTCATCTCTTCAGAGTCCACAGGAAATACCTGATGACGCCTTCAAACACTGGCATCAGGAGTACCAAACCCAAGACAACAAAAGCCCTTGGGTGGAATTTTTTCCTCTTTCAAATCCCTGCCCACAAAGCTTTAACCCCGTTTTGCCCTCCTGCTCATTTCTTGTTTGTATGAGAATGCTGATGCCTACAGCTGGGTATAATTTCACAGTACCTTTGTGTAAATGGGTAAAGTGATGTTTAAATTACATATGGCTTGATGAACGAGGCCTCTGGTAGATTTTGGCTCCTTCATGAATGATAATCGTCCACAGGGCTCTTGAGTGCTATCTCGGACCTGGCACAGCAAAAATACACACATTTAATCTGCTGATTTGCTGTACGGAGCTACTTGTGCCTCTCAACACTGTTCAGCAGGAGGGACCAGATGGGGGAGAAAATGTCCATGTAGGCAAAGCCAACGTGTTTTCACTTTTTTCCCCCTGCTGTTTGTAAATTTAAGTACGGATGTATTTGTGTATTCAATATATGGTGGAAAATCCAGCAGGGGGGAAAATACGCAAAGCCAAAGGAAGGCAGTGGCATAGATAAAGCTGTAAATTAAAACAAGCTTACAAAATATTGCCAGAAAGGAGGGAAAAAGTTTAAAATTTGTCTAGCAGCACACAGCAAATATAACACAATGAGGGAGTGGGTCGATTTTCTCCACTTACTGGAAGTTTCCAGTCATAAATCATTTCTCTAAGACTGTTATTTATATAATGGTAATAGTTTCCTCCATTGTAGTCAGAATGCCCAGGTAGAAGGAAAAGTTTGTGGGAAGAGGTTTCCAGTGCTCTCTAATCTCCCTCTCAGAAGAGGTGGTGATGGTGGCTCAATGACAGCAGCCCTTCTGACCACAGTGGGCTAAAGCATTACTTAATTTTGGAGGAATTGAGGGTTTTTACTTTGGCTTTTATTTTACACATTTTCCTTCTCCTAAAAAAGTTTTTAAAGTGGAATAGTACAGGGCTAAAATTAGGTTACAGTTGGGAATTTATATAAATTAACTAGTTTGGTTTTCTTTTGTTCACAAAAAAATATGGTGAAGTGATACCTTGAAATATCCAGAAAGGAGCTATCAACATTACCTTAACAAACAGAGGAAGTCTATTTTCTTTGAAGGCAAAGAAACTGAATATGTGGTGTTGCCCACTCTTTGTAAGTGGCACCAAATTGCCAAAGCAGTCAACATAGATGGGTTTTCCTTCTAATACCTGTTGGAAAGCAAAAAAAAAGCAAACCATCAATCTTTGTGAGGTGATTAGGACTTCTTCTTAAGCATAATTCTGCAATAGTTACAATCAATTTCTGGAATTGTTAGGACTTGTCAGCATTTACAAGATTTGTTAGGTACCTAAAACATGTGGAAACATTTCAGATTATTAAATTCCAAAGAGAACAGAGTGTTAATTTAGTAACAATAGTGCAGTACTTTAAATGACAAAACATGACTTGGTGTCGTGAATCTGGGCAAACTTTAAAATCTAGATTTTCATTTGAATTTTCAATTGACTCCAGTTTTAGCATACTTTGCTAACCTGGCCTCATCATCACAGTCAAAGAAATATTTTCTTCAGCCACCAGAATTCAGAGTGTGTACCTACTGATACCATTTATTTCAGCTGGATCCGTAGAGGCCTAAGAGCTTTTGAAAGGCAGGCTTTAGCTAAATACCTCTCTGAAATCTCTCTACAATGGGACCACTTATATCTTCAGATTGCTGTTGTTATGCCCTCCCCCACATGTTTGAATATCAGATCAGCAGTTTGGGAGATGTTCCATTCAAAGTGCCAATCCATTCATGGCTCATTCTTACTTTCCAGAAATTCACCCTTGTCATTCAGTTTGATAAGCCCATATTCTACCTTGCTGCTCTGCACAAGAGATGCCTGTCAGAGCTTCAGGAACAGCGAGGACAATTTTTTGAAAGGTGGGATTCTCATGGAGAAGAGACTGAACTAAGCAGAATGTGCCATGTAAGTTAAAGCACCTTTGATTTGTCATCCCTTCTGAGGAAGCTGACAGAGCCAGAAAAACTGCATTTAGCAGGCAGTTTACTGGATTCCACATAGGAAAGCTTTTGCCTGCTCAGCAACAGATTTAATGTAATTTTATTTTTGTAAAGCAGAATATTAATCAAGCCTGCTACTTTAACTTCTTGGTATGTGAGTGTGCTGACAAACTGTGACCACTGTCCGCTGCCTTCCTGGTTAGTGATGTGCATTTGTGGGATTACCGAGAGTTGGGATTTAGCCATCGTTTTCGGCTCCGACCTTCTCCCTTTAGCCTTGTGGACTGAGTTTGGCAGCTGCCCTCTGGGAACAGGGTTTCCTCACTACTTCTTCCTTACACCTGACAAAAGTCTGAGTTTCCATCTTATTGTGGTTGCTGATACTGCATCGTGACAGTACTTTTTGGCATATTATTTTTCAGTCCTTGTAGCAGAATGAAGGCAGAAAATACTAGTTTAAAAGCAGACACTAGAAAATGGAGAAAACTTAAAAGTCTTGTACAGTACCTCTACGTCCCTGCTTCTGGCAACTTCAGCAAAGTTTTCTTGTTGTTCTAGGGTTTTATCGACCTTGTCATCCGTCATGCAGAAACATCTTAACCGTGCTTCAATGGGATCATGGGATTTGGCAAACACCACAAATTTGGCCATGTAGGGGACACAGATAATTTCTCTGTACACTTGGGAAGCAAAAGTAACAGATTCTTGTGTCTGACGACAGTCTATCAACCAAAATCTGTAAAAGAAAATGAAGAGTTGTGCTATTAGCAGAGAAGGATTTAAGAAAGGAAATTCTATGTTTCTCAATCCTGGCAGCATTAGCTGGTAACCACAGCAATTGGAGATAACAAGTCAGAATAGAGTACCAAAAGAATTTTCACTCTTGGTTTTCGTCTCCCATCCAACTTAAAGGAAATAGCAGTCAATTGCTTACATACAACAGCAAAACCTGAGGTCTTTAGGTGAACATAAATGACTTTGTGTGCTGCGCAAAGCCGCATGCAAAATCAGAAACTATTCCTACGTGAATTTAGTCACCAAGCATTTTCCAAGGAGTAACGTGTCCTGCCTTCTTTCCCAGCTACCACTTGAGTTTCTCTGTGGAGCTGATGCCATTTCTTTTCAATAAAATGCACTGTGTGGGTGGAAAGCTCAAGTTTCCCAGCCAGCGGATGACGGCGGAAGTCAGGAGAGGTCAGAGGCAGCTGCTGGGATCTATAGGAGGGTTATTCCTCCCGGTGGGTTACACGGTACTGTAAGCCCAAAGCACATCTTTGGAGTGTGACTGCTCTGCACTTACTCATCTGCAGCTGAGTAACAGCAAATTTTGTGCTGTGCTGATCTTTAGAGTGCTTAACAAACGCACTGCTCAAAACTCCAGGCTGCTGACATTTGCAAGAGGGAATGCATGTGTGCTACGGAAAGGCTCTGCACACCGATCCTTTCCTTTTCCTGCGTGGGAGAATTATGCTGTGCTGGACTCCAACTGGAGAGGCCACATCCTCTGAGAAACCACCAGATGCCTCAGTGATTTGCTGTCAAACACCAGGGGCTAAAAAGCCCCAACAGATATTAAATCTTTTAAAAGCTGCAGCTCAGGAAATGGAAAACAAACACTGTGCCTCCAAATCTGCAGCGCAATTCACATGACAAATATATCTCTTTTCCAAGCTCGTTTTGGACAGAATTAATTTTATGAATGGTAAAATTGTTGTCCATCTTAAATGACATAACTAGACAAAAAAAAATTACTGTGAATAGAAAAGAGTCAGAAATTAGATGAAAAATCCCATTTTTTAACTTTACTAGCATTTCAAATCACGTTTGGGGCAGAGCAGGTAGTTGAACACTCATTTAGATTAAAAAGAAGAGACAGAACCCATTAAAATCTCTACAAAGGACCCTGCCTGTATCACAGAATATTAACAATAGTAATCAATTTTCATGTCATCATCAGGATTTGGAAAGATCCACAACAAATACGGATTTTAGGACCATGAAGTGCCACCCTCATTCTGACTGTCTATCACGTGTAGCCGTGCTGGGGACTTCACAATCTTAGGGACTTGGACTTATCAAACTCTGCACCTTGTTTCCACACGTTGGTCTTAAATGAGCCTTTAATTCCTGCCTTTGCACAGACCTCTGCTGCAGCAGCACTGGGCTGAACGCGCTCTAAGATCCCCCTCTAGTGGTCACTGCTGTTACAGAGGAATGTTCAGTTACACCAAACAGAAATGTGCATCAGCAAAGCATCCAGCTTAACGGGAAAACAGCCCATTCTCAACCGAGAAAGGATAAAAAACCAATACTTTATTTCACCTAATGTTAAACTGGAAGTTGGACTGCAAGAGCTGATCTCATTTTAACACTGAACACACTATTTCAATAAATAACAAACCTAATCTAACAGTAATAACTGCACCAGACACTGAATGTTTGCACTAAATTTCATGGGCAAGTTATCCACGATTCTTTTAACTGTTTGCTGGAATACGCAGCCTAGATGGAATACTTTCCAGGTCATGAACTGCATCTCCTGTTACAGAGGAGGAGATTTTTGGGCATTTCTGTGATACACATCATGGATAGGATACTAAAGATACATACATACATACCTACCTATATATTATTCTTTTTTTAAAATGAAAATCTGTTATCGAAGCCGTTAAATCTCATCGCAAGAACAGATGTATAGAAGAGATGCTTCTACACCCCAGTTTTGTACACCTGCAGGCCCTTTCTGCCTGACTTCTCAGTTCTGGATATTGTGGAAGTATTATCTCTTACAAGATGTATAATGAGGTACCCACATATGAGGTTTCTGTTTCCATGGAGATTTGCATAATAATCAGTATCTCTGCTCATTCTACTCTCCAAACTAAAATAGTTTAATAGAAATATTTGTGGAACAAAGCCCTGCATTTGAGAGTATCCCTGTAAAAGACCTGTTTGGTTGTGTAGGTACCTGGCAGACACATTTGTTGTGAAGGAAACACATTCATTAACAAAAGTCAGTGGTGTTGTCCCAGTGATGTCTTCCCATTGGGCAGGGGTGGTTCCTCCTGAAATGACAGAGGTTTAAAAATAAAATCAAAACCAAGCAAGTCTGCAACTTTTGGCTTCTAAGAAATATTTTACAGTTTTTAATTGCCGTAAAACCTGTAATAACCCCAGATATGCACTCTCCTTGGGTCCACATTATTCCACTAATGCTACTAGGACTGGATGGGCTTACCCTGAAAAGACCAAGTCCCCAAACGATTTTTAAGTAATGAGCCCTGTAGCACAGGATTAAATTAATTAATTTAATTAAATGCTAGCAGCTCATTTCTGTCTCTTAAGGAAGACTGAAGGGGGTGCTAAACGCTTTGGAGTCAGGCAAAGTAAAGTGTTTAACTCCAGTATTTTCCTCCTAAGCATCCTGCAACATTAAGGCTATACTACATTTACTCTGCCAGGCAGAGGTATGTTGGTTCCCAAGAAACAAACTGTAAGGAAAATGCAAAAAAACCCACCAAACCCGAAGTCTGTGATTATATTACATGTCTCTTGTTAGTGCAAACAACAAATGTTATTTTTGGTACATAGGAATTGTATGGCAAGTAGTTTATTTTCACAGCTTCTCGCCCCAGTCAGGTTTCCACCCAGCTTCCCCTGGGTGTAATCAGTTCAGCATTTCCAGCCCGCAGGGACTGACAGTTTCAGGATGCACATGGAGAGCTCCAGGACTGACAGCCTACCTGTTATGCTGCATAGTAACCTTAGAGTAGGCGTGTCGCCTCCATAGCCATTCATGAGCCCATCGCTAGAGGCCTTGGGCACGGGAATTGTCATCGTGATGGGCTTATGGAATTTCCTTCTCCTGGGCTCCAGCGTGACTATGGGGCTGAAGGTAGCTTTGTTGCCCAAAATCTTCTTTGTAAGTTCAGTGTGCATAGGTTGAGCCTTTCCAAAGCAACAGAAAATAACAGAGCAGTTACCGAAAACAGTCTAATGATGTGTAAAGAACTGGGTCTGTATAGTGCCCACAAACCCCTTAACTTTTCAAATGGCACAATTTCCCATGAAAATCTGCAGACAGAAGAACTGATTGCCAGTGAGAAGGGGAGACCTCACTTTTTTAACTTTCCTATGCCTGCCTCCTCTTCCTATCCCCTTTCTTCTTGTTTCTCGGATTTTTACAGCATTAATTTAAATTCACTTAATGAGTAGCAAATGATAACTGGGTCACTTTTTTCCACTGAGAACAAACTCAGGCTGTTTTACTGTGCTATTCAGCTAATCCCAGGACATTTCAACAAGCAGAGTCTCCTGGACAAGGTAAATCACGGATGCATGCAGCAGGAAGACAGGATTGAGACAGGGGAAAGACTTCCCTGTCTCCGAGGAGAGAATTGTTATGTTGGTTCCCTCACACTGAAAATCTGTACATTTAATAATAGCAGCACATTCAATTATTGCAGCACTTTGTACCTCTCTGATATCTTTCATAAGCAGTATTTAGGAAATTCTGTGACCTACATTAATATCAGCATCATCACCAAAATTGCTTCCCAAAATTACATAGACAGTTAATAGACAAGACTCTGAACTAACCGGAAAACCCAAAGCTTTACCCCTTGCTTTGACTTTTGCATGGATTTTTTTTTCTTCTATTATTTTTACTAAAAGCATTGTAGACAATATAGAACACGATAAGCTGAATATGCTGGGTCTCCATTCAAAACAGGTGATTTTTCATCAAAAATAAAAGCGAGTTAAACTTTGTGAATGCTGCACTGCACCTGGAGGCCAACGCGAATTCGCTTGGTGAGAGCCCCTTCTGGGAAGACTGCCTGCACCTGTGGGACCACGGTGCTGCTCAGCACCCCTCCCTCAGGCCCGATGAGGTTGCTGTCCTGTTTGATCCGAGACACCACTGCGAAGTACTGAGGGAAATCCCGGGTGATGATGCGGCAGATCCGCTTCTTCTCAAGCTCCTCTGGAGTGTCGAGTACTGAGTGCAAAAGAGGGGATGGTCAGAAGACTAGAGAGTTTTGCAGAAACAGTACAGCACCCTTCAAAATGCACTCAAGCTTTTCACAGTTTGGTGCAATTCACACAGAGTATTTTGTCTAGAAGTAACGGAAAAAGAAACACACCCCCATGTTCAGCTAAACCAGAGCAATCAAGGAAGGACAGAGAGACAGACAGAGCCACAAACTGAAGGGAGTTTAAGGCAACAAACAGAACACATTGACAATACCTCCGAAATCTGGCCAAACAAGCAAAGGGATTGGTTCCAGCCCCTTCTACCTTTCTACCTCCCATATTTACAATGTCCTGAACTAGCATCAATGAAACAAAACTTTGAAACAGTATCAAAATATGAGTTCAGCTTTAATGCTGTGAGTTGGCTTGTTTACTTTGGGATTTGTGAGGTTTTTTGAAAAAAACCTCAAATTAACAACAACTTCTGCAGCTCCCAGACAGCCCGAGGCCATTCTGTTCTCTCAGAAAGCAAGAGTACCCGTGACTGACATTTCCTCCCACACATGGAGCTGCTCCGAAAGGATCAGTACGGTAATTGCCTTGTTTTGGAAAGATGTTTGTTATGGAAGCTTTTTGTTTAACGCTACAAGGAGAAACAGGAGAAAACACAAGTCTGGAGTCTATTCTCAGCTTCACGAAGGGAGACATCCTGTCCCACTGCTTCAGCAGCCCATGCAAGGGAACGGAGCACCATGGTAAAAGCTGCTACCCCCACGTACAGAAGTAATATAGGAGCAGGATAAGAAACCAAGTACCACTGGATACCTTCATCCATCCCATTCAGGATTTCGTTCAGTTCATCCTCAGTGTATTCACAGAAATGCTCCTTCCAGCTGTCCCCGTTCTCGCTGCGCAGGATCACCAGCTCTCTCTCCTTGCCACGCAGGGCAGCAAAATGGGGAATCTCCACAATCACGGGCCTGGCACAGCAACACAGCGCATTAAATGCACACAGGAGAAAGGAAGAAACAGGATTAACAGCAACTCGATTCAGTCTGCCACAAAGTGACCTGGAATTCTACCTATTTGGCTGGAATACTTTGGCATAATCCTAGACTAGTAGGCCACTAACACAGACTAGATTTTTACAGGGACCCAGTAAGTGCTGAAGGACAGATGAAAAAGTGCATTCACCTCTTTCCACAGTGTGAATGAGATTTGGTAAAACAATAGTGCTTATCTGGGAATTTGGTGATTGCTTTTGCAAATCCATCAAAAACTCATGCTCATTTTAGTTGTCACTACTGTCTGGGTTAACCTGTGCAACTTCATTTCAAAGAGAATCTACTGTAATGTATAGGAATAGTGGGACAAATTCTGATCTCACTTATACTAGTGCAAATCAGAATAATTTCATTGCAATCTGAAGGCGATTGTGTCCTGTGCCAATTTCACTTCTTTGTAATTCTATATATTCCAATGAATTTATTCCTGATTTACACCCTGGGAGAGATACGGGAAGTCTGAGGAGATTGTCTGGGTTTCTATTGCAGTATAAGAGATAAGAATTTGCCTTGTTGCCTTGCAAGTCAACATCTGCATCAGCGTATGTGCCCATATATATATATATATATATATACACACACAGACATATGCAACACATATGTGTACATATAATATATCTGTATTGAGATATACAAATACATACATACTCTTAGAAATAAGAGAGAAGCTATAAAGATATTTGTAGATACACTTCTCTAATTAAAGGACTCACACAGGTTACCATGTACGTAGTAAATGCCACGTGTTCTATCACACTGGTGGTATCCGACATATAACTTATTGATTGATCTTGATACAAAAAAACCAGTTTAAAATTTACAGTAGATTCTTTTTTTTTTGTGGTCCCAATCCAGGTTGCTTTGCTACAGACATCAAGCACAGAACTAGGAAGATTTCATGCCAAAACAAAAATGAAGGCCACAGTACTTGAAGAAAAAGATACAAACATACCACCAAAACAAAACCACAAACCACAAAGGTTGAAAAATGGTCCACTAAGGGTTAAGTGTACAAAATTTCAAATGATAGAAAGGGACAATATCATGGGCATAATGACATAAAAAAATCATATTGCAGAAGGAGGAGAAGAATGGGGAGGTCAGCATCCATCAATTTGTTTCAAGTCTCTCCTACCCAAGGAATTTGGTCCCAGGAGGCCCCAGCTGAAGGATTCGGCTGACCAAGCTTTCTCCCTCATTAAGTGGGGGAGGAGCCGTAGGCAGATGAAGTTTACTGAGTACATCCAAAGCAGCAGTGAAAGAAAGAACATAAATAAATTTTATGTATTTTTTGTGCCAGAATGCCAGTGCCACTGTCTGGTCCACAGAGTGGAATTAGGCTGTACACTGAATAAGGTTCCGTCCTAGCCATGACAATTTGGTGACCCAAATCAGAAAATTAGTTTTGTTAATTTAGGATCTTTTCTTTCTTATGGGGGTTTTGGCAGGGTACTCAACGGGAGCAGGATCTGGACATTAGAATGCACCTCTGCAAACAGTACAGTGATTTTCTGATCTCACTGCCAGCACACCACCTTGGAAAACACTTGCAGGAAGATCTGAGAATGAGTAAACTACACTACATGCTTGTCTTGCAGGGGAGACACTCTCATCAGATAGGAAAACCATTAAAAAAGAATGGGAGACATACTTAAAATCCATTTGTGTGTGACAAAGATAATGGGAAGACTGAATGTGACAGCACAGTATTTCTTCTGCTCTTTAGATTTCTTTCTCCTTCTTTTTAGAAGTGACCAAGATGGGAAAAGAATAAGTGGTAGCACTAACAAAGATGGTGGCTCTGATGACTGCCTGTTAAAACAGGATTTTAAAGCAACTGAGTTGTTTCCAAATGGATTTAAACTATTGCTGTTTACAGACGCTTTTCTTACAGTTTCTGAATGAAGTTATTTACTGCATTAGAAGGGGTTCCTTCAATCATCCACTTTTGGATGTCACAGTTGATAGGAAGAATAGTTGGTAAAACAAATTTTCAAAAGTGCAGATAACTGCTGCTTTCAGCTGGAAATGGCTGAAATGAGCTCAGCAGCAGACACAAATCTGATCCTTCTACGGGCTTTGCATCATAGGAGGAAAGAAAAGGCCAAAAAATTCCAGAGTTCTCCTACTGCTTAATTTAGCAATTTCAACCCCAGAAAAATCAATGGCATGGTGCTTCCCTGATAGTCCAAATTACCAATACCACAATACAAGACCCTAAAATCAGCTCCTGTACACCTAGTGTTGTCTATGTAAGCAGGCTTCACATTTGGGGTTTAGATCAGTGCAGCACTATTAATTTTTGAAATATAGTATGAACTGCCTTTTCTAGCTGCAAAAGTCTTTTGCCACTGTAATATCAGTGAGCAATAATTCTATCCAAGGAAGCACATTAACCATAGCGCTGCTGGTTCAAATACCCACTTTGAACAAAAAGGTGTAAAAGCTTTGCGAGTCGTTCACTGACAGCCGCTCTGCATTTCACACGACTGCTCTGTTGGTTACCACACACTACAGAGATCTTTCCCAGTTCAAATTTGCCAAAGGAACCATTTCAGTGCCACACAAACACAAAAATAGGCTGAAGGTTTCCCTTCGGGCCACGCGGCCCCCCTTACCCAAGGAACTGAGCCCCAGAGGGTCCCACTTCGATGAGGCGGCTGGCCAGCCCTTCTCCCTCCACCATGGGCGGCATGGTGGCCAGCCTGTGGCGCTTCACCAGCCGGCACGTCACGCGCGTCGGCGCCGTGCACTTGCGCGGGGGGATGATGATGCGCAGCCCGTTGTGCCGGCAGCCCCGCATGGCACCGCCGCGAGCATCCACCATGAAACTCACCAGGAAGCTGCAAAATCAGGGCAGACAGTGAGATCCAGAGCACATCACCGATTCCCTCGGTTACGTTCCGCATATGTGCCAAGCGACGTATGTAAATAGAGCTCTTGCTCAAGAGGTACAATGAGAAAAAGCCTTTCTCCCACGTGAAGCACCAAACCATGCTGAGTTCATTATTAATTAAACTGGCAACTACTACCTAAGAATTCTTCACAGAAAGTCTTATTTCACAGCGCTGCTGTTGGTAAAATACCAGCAGACACTAATAAATGTGAACACATATACCTATTCCAAAGTGCAACTATCACTACTCTGTACCTGCAAGCAGCTGTATTTAGAGTTGGTACTCTTTAAATATTTCACAAGCAAATACATCTTATTGAAGAAAATGATTTATGATTCAAAAATATAAAGCCAATTCTGATCGGATGGCTCAGGGGTTTTTATGGTTTTTTTAGATTCTCAATATAATTTTCTAGCTATTTGCTCAAATGTAATTTCTTAGAAAAATGTGTTTGGATATCTAAAAAAATCAAATTTCATTCCAGAATGCCTGAATACAATTCATACTCCATCACTGGGGTTACCACCTATTTATATAAAAAACCCCAGCATGTCACTATGGTTTGAAGAAAAAATCTGAGGATTTGGTCAGACGAGAAGAGTTAGAGTCACTATATAAGAGTTTGATTTATGGATTTTGGGTTTTCTGCGTTACCTTGCACAACAATACGATGTCCCACTGGAAAACTTAAGAGATGCAGAAAACCATCTACAGAGAGCCTGCTTCTAGCACAAGGTAAATTATTGATTTATTTTTCTTTAAGAGGGAGAAAAGCATTTCATTTTGTTTGGAATTTTCGCTTGTGCTGAATTTTTTGTAGCTCCACGTATAACCAACAGGTAGATTTTGACAGATTTGGGACAATCTCTTGGGAAAGGTGTAGAACTACTTCCAGTTTTTTTTTTTTTACTGGTTTATCACAGGATCATGCCTGATATGGGATGGGAATGTCAGGTTGCTGGAAGTGAAAATAAGAGTAGATGAGACAGAACGGTGTCAGGCCTACTTCTAGCCACTAAAATAGAACCAGCACAATGGGGAGTCGCAGAAATGCTACTGAAGGACCTGCAATAGAGAAAAGCCCTTATAACAGGAGTAACAGATACAGGGATTTTTTCACTGCCCCCTTGACCGTTCTGTGCAACAAACATTGCATCCATTCATTGTCCACACAGCTACAAGAATTCCACATGCTGTAAAACACAACACTCGACACACCGTGCAGGTCAGAGATGGACGATGGGAAGGAGCCACAAGCGCCAGTCGGAAGCACACCATGCACCACGGATGCCAATCTGTCTCACACATGCAGGCTCCTAGTCTACTGCCATTCAGATACCTCTAGGCTTTGCTTAGGGCAAAACTCTGGGTAGTACAACCATTAGCTCATTCCTTAGAGGTTGGTGTTTCTGTGATTTTAACAAGGGGGAAAAAAAGAAAATGAAAACATTTTACAGCTTCGATTGTCTGGGGATTTGTTGAGAAAAATGGGAGCTTCCTTCACAAAATACATTCTTTGTACATGTTAGAGCACAGATGAAAGAAGAGCTTAAGAGACACTAAATGCTCAATTGTTGCACTAATGCTCTCGGCTTGCACTGCAATTGCCCCTGAAGTGCATGAAGTAGTGTTATCAAAGTGGTTCTGCGTGATGTTTCAAAGACCGTGTCCAAGTCTCCAGTACAATGGGTGTGTTTGAGGCAGCCAGTGACACTGCTGGAGGAAGAGTTTCTCATTTTAAAGCTACGGCTAAGAGCAACACAAACACTCCCCCACAACTACCAGAAGCTAATGAGAGCTCTGACTGAATTAAAGCAGCATTCACTTTTTTCATTGTGCAAGCTGTCATGAACACAGTATTTAGGATTCAGTTATTTTCATTATTGACATAATACTCAGGATTGTATGCTTTAACAGGATCACCTCCTCTTGCTGTCCATCACTGCAATATTAGTACTGCGTCACCTGCTGTCCCATGTTTTCCTTAGGTTATCTCCCTACGTGCCTCAGCAATGCCAAATCCGCTCTTCACTGATAGAAGAACACAGACACACCAAAGGTGAGGATCCAAACCAAGTAATCTCCCTTCTGACCCTTCTGGGTTCTTTTTTGACTATGGTTGCAACTCCTTCTTTCAGTCTGAGTTTACTGAATGTGTCTGGTGGGTCAGTAAATCTATCACAAAGCCTATCTCGCTTCAGTCATCTCTCAGTGGAACCAACCATGACTCCAAAGAGTGGAAAAACAGGCAAAGGTTAAGTTTCACTGGGAGGTGGACATGAAGATAACAGTGCTAGGATAAAACCAGTCGGTTATCATCATCATTATTATTATTATTATTATTCACTGTAAAACCAGCTGTTTCTATTATAAAGAAGATCTAAGGTAGTTATTCAGACGGTACAGAAAGATAAGTGACAGTTATCACATTAACTATGGAGGAGCCAGTTCCCAAACCCAGCTATGGAATACTATGAAATTGCTGCAAAAGAGATTTTGGAGAACTAACATGAATATAGTGCAAAGGAAAGAAACTGAAGGGGAAAATTTCTGAGCTCTAGACCTGTGGCATAATCCTGGAAGGACAAAACACTGACACTGGCTTTGCAGACACAGAGTGTAAAAATACATTCTTTTCCACCATACCACCCTGTTCTTTTCCCACCTTTTTGCTCTATTCATTTTTTCATCCACTTACTTAATCCAATTTCTTTTCATCCTTTTTTTTTTTTTTAAATCAGCACATTTCACAGATATTTGGCTATGCAAGAGAGTGAAACAAATAATTCATAAGAAAGCATTTTCTGAATCACAGCAGCCTCTTTTTCTGCCTATTTGCTACATAATAGGGCATCTGGATGGTGCCATTGCTGCTCCAGGACCGGAAAAGCTTTTCCCTTTTGAAGGAGTGTGTCTATCAATATACAAATAATTCATACAAAACTAATGCATGACATAAAACATGCTTTCTGAAATGTGCATTTAGGAAAGTGAAAAATTTGTATGACTAATATAAAGTAAATGTAAAATTTGAACTAATTATTTTGTTGCCCACGCGCGCACACATTATTTTTCCTCTTCCACCTCTGTTACCAAGTGTTGTTAAGTGACAAGACTGAGACAGGAAGAGATTGCACTCAACAAACAACACTAGCGGGGATAAATGGCAGATGAAGCCATCACTCTGGGAAGTGATACCTTATCATGCTAAATTCCCACGGTCAAAAAGAAAATAGCGAATAACACTAGCATACAAACAACCCCAACATCCCACATACTCCCTGAAGCTAAGCAGCAAACTCGGAGCTTACTCCATGTTCCAACTGCATGGAGCACTACTACAGCACTATCAGCCAACTATGTACCGAGAATGAAGGGGAGAGGGATCATTAAAGAGAAACACAAATGGCAAAGAAGAGTTCAAGAGGAGAAAAAAAAACCAACCTGATTAATTAAAGGGATTACAGGAACTTAAATTTAAATTAAGTGATGATTCAAAGTCAAAACAGATTGCAGGTTAAAAAGCTGCATCTTTCTCAGTACTAAGACAGCCTTTGAGTAAGTTTCATTTCCAGATTTAAAGGCTCTGTTAGAAATGAAGCACGACACAAACATGTGACCCTGGCAGTCTTGCAAATTGGATCAATACTGAAATTTCCTGAGCTGTGGTGAGGTGGTGGTGAAATATAATAGCCAAACTGGTGAAACAAATCAGGTCTGGGGAAATCATTGCCTTCTCTTCTTTTAAACAGAACGAAGGGGAAATCAGGATTATTTTTCTAAAGAAAAAATAAAGTACAAAACCAATTATTTTACAGGAATCAGTTACAGACCACAGGGGACTCTATACATGCTTCTGTTAAACACACAACAGTCAGCTCAAGCATCATCCATTCTTTCTCAATTTAGCAATCTTACTCATAAATTAGAGAGGCCATTTCATTCTCTTCAATTTCAGATCAATTCAGAACCTCAAGCTTGCCATATGAAATGTGTATCAAATAACACTGGCCGTAGTGACTTTGTGGTTGAGTACACACACAAAAGGCCCCTCAATCCTTCAGGCTGTTTCCACGCCTTCTACAGAGAGCACAGCAAACAGCTCTCGGGGTTTCTACTTGATCAAAACACAGACAAAATAAATGCACTGGATAGAAGGGGCAAAAAGTTGGGGTGTATTTTCATAAAGTATTTGTATAGTAGATCTGAGCCTGAGTTATTACCTTTGCTAATTTTATTCATATAGAATTAAGTTGGGTTTATTCTGTATGTATCCTCATGTGAAAGATAACAGCAGGATGAACAAAGACATTGGAAACTGGATGTGTCAGTGCTGGAGGGGGTGAAGGAAGCCGCTTCTGGTGTGCTTTGTGAGGAGTCCCTGTTGTGTCAAGAGCTTTGCAGAGGCACAGTTTCAGGCGGCCATGACCGCAAGCGTGGGGGCACTCATTCTGCAGAGTCATTGGGAGAGCCATGCAAACCCAGCAGGTGAGGGGGCTTTCTAGGACAGGCAAGAGTTCTTGGAACACATGAAACCAAAAGAGGCAAAGTCTCCACCACCACTTCCATACATCGGGCTCGGGTACGGTTGCTCTTCTCGAGCAGCTGGGCAGGCACACATGCGCTCGGCGGGTAGCAGGGAACACAGCTCCAACCAGAGCACACCCAGTGTGGACACAGTCAGAAACTTTTCAGCACACATTATCTCAATTTATAAAAGAAACTGGGAAACAAGGAGATAGCAGCATTCAGTGTTAGTCGCAGTGTGAGAAGCAGAAACAAACAATCAGGGTGCTTCAGCCATTGGAAAGTGTTCAGCGGGAGAAGGAAACCAGAGAGAGGCTGAAACTCAGAAAAAAGGCCTTGATCCAGCTCCCACTGAAGTCAACAGCAAAGTCATTCAACTACCTCAGAGTGCTTTCCAGCAGGCTGCAACTATGCCATCCAGAAACAAGGCAAAATTCACATTCCAGGAGGACAAAAAACATGATCCTAACATAGGAAACCACTACAACATTAACTTCTGATAACATTCTCTTCACTGCATTAGGCAGCTGCTGAGAAATTCAGCGACATGGCCTAAAAATATGGGTTTGTAGTTTGGGGGTTTAATTAGCTACTTTATAATTTTGCAGACCTTAATATTTAAGGCAATTTTCACCTTTCTAGGGTTAAGCCAAAGGAGATGAAGAGGTACTGTGCCAATTAATACTCAGTTTGCCAAGGGAAGATAAGCTCCTTTGGGAAGGTTCAGCTTCAGGTGTTCTGTGCAGGATGCAATGTGCCAGCGGTTCAAGCACTGCTTGACTGTCACAGAAAAAAAATGTGTGGCATGAAAAATAAGACATACTAAGTCTGGGCTGTTATTTTACGAGTTCAAATATGGTGGCACATTTTGGAAAATGTGGCTTAGAGAGTGGCTCTGCAATATTCTTTATACAGACAAGTGAGATAAAAGGCCCAATTAGTATAGGATAATTACAGTGGTTTGTGTTGAATTATCACGGTGGGGGATTATGGCTTTAAATATTAATATTAAACCATGCCACCAACAAAGAAAAGGTATTGGTAAATACATCAATGGTTAAAACAATCTAGGATGGTATAAAAAGCTTTGTTAAGACTTTTTGCAGTGGGCTTATTAAGTGCCCAGAATTGTTTTGTTATAGATGACAGAGCAGATAGGGGAAAGTGGACACTTAATATAGGAGAAAAGTAGTGCCATATGTAACTATTACTGCTGGTTAGATTTTTTTTTTCTCTTGGCTAATGTGCGCTATCAAAACACTAAAGCATCCTGAAGTGAGGTAAGAGGGGAGAATAAATAGGGTGGGTGAGAAGTGCAATGTATTAAAGAAAGAAATTATGCAGAAGTTCACCTGCTGTTGTCAAGATCGAGACATGGAGAAGAGCATCTGCAATAGAATAGATGGTTTAACATCAAAAAGGAAAAGAAAGGGGGAAAAAAAGAATGAGTTAAATGAAATACTGAAATACTGGAAAAATGAAACAGATTTCTAAACCAAACACATGAACATATACATATATATGCATATTCATCACATGTGGGAAGGTAGGAGTGAGTATGGAAAATAAGCCTACATAAACACTGTCAGTTCCAAGTGGTCACTAGCAGTACAGCAGTAAAACTGGAGGGATCTGGTTTCTCTACAGACATTCCCACACTGGTAGTCAAACACCTAAAATGCACAGTTGGATTTCGAGTAAAACTTGCAGAAGCAGATATGGGGAAATGTTGCTTGGTTTAGGTATCCACATCTAAAATGTGGACCATGTGATATCAAAGGGTACGGAATCTAAGGTGATTCCAGCCGGCGTCCCTGATAGCACAATAAGTCATGTTTTCCTTTTCTTAAAATCCTCTATCAATATATTGTCCTCCATTTCCTTCCATTTCAACATGTTTCTTGTCCTCCTTTTGTTCTACAAAATGACAAATTTCAAACTCTCATTTTGACCTTTTTAGGCTCTTAGTAATCACTTAGTGTCACATGGACAATTAGTTTTCCAATGTCCCTTTTTATTATATGGATCTCCTTTGCCATTTTCTTCCATTAACATGCTTTGCTATTAATAAAACACACTCACTGTTTTTCCTCATTGTAATTTTCTGAACAAAGGTCATAAAGCTACAGTATAATTTGAAATCATTTAGACTTTCAGATTTAAGAAATGACTATCAGCTGGTCGCTGCCAGGTCCTGTTTCCATAACGATTTCCAGGAAATCAATCTCACACTGGGAAAAAAAAATATTATGGATTCAAAATACAACACTTAAAATATATTTTGTTTACCTTGTTAGCAAGGATCCAGCCTCCTTTTTTGCAGACATGCAGCTAAGAATGATAATTCACATTATTTGTCACAATACGAGCTGCCCCATCCCTCATCTTTTCATTGATGGAAACAATGACTTCCAGCAAGTTAAAAATCACTAATAATATCCCAGCTGTTTAATTTATTTCAAGATACAAGTAGTCATACATTCTGACCATCCATTAGTCAAACAGGGACTTCTTCAGCAAATTATATAAAAGAAATCAGGACCTTGCATCAAATAGGAGTTTTACTGTGAGTCAGAGCTGAAAAACCTGCAGAGCTGCTGTGTATCTGCTCTAGAATAGCAAAAATCGAGTTAATATCAAAGCACGAACCCCAAGCTCCTTCCTCACAGTGCCGTGATCCCGACAACATGTCAGATTTACTCTCTTATCTACTGTGCCTTTACACAGCTGTCGGGAAATTCCTTAGAAATATAATCTATACAACTAATTTCACTGTATCACCAGAACATGGGTACAAGAACAACATAGTTTTGCACACCATTAATACTTTGAAAATCTTACAGTCAGCCTTATCTTCACCATTCATGCATACCCTTATAGGAGATAAAAATACTCTACTGCAAGCAATGTCTAAATGCTGCAAATCTTCCAGTTCAGTGGGTTTTTTGCCTTCCAACTTAATAAAAATACACATGTTCTTCCACAATAGGATATTGTGTGATATGAGACCAAAACTGTGAAACCCATTTGCATTTATGTAGGCAGTAGTTCTGTCTCTCACATTCCAGCAGGAAATTATAAATGATATCCCCTATATTACCACCAAAGTCATAAAACTCTCTTATTGGATATTTAGCACCCAAACCTTTTGGCATACTTGGAGATCCTTAACTTTGCTCAATATGTAAGATAAAGCAGTTTTATCAGGACAAGCAAATCTGATTTGCTGAAAGGGAGTTTAAGTGCAGGAATTGATACCTTTTTCTTCAGCCAAAGTAGGAAACTATTTGGAAACTGTCAGCCATGTAAAATGACCAGGAGACCTTCATGTTGAGATTTTGAGCCCCACAAGTGTTACCTCTTAGGAGAGAAATACTTTTGGGGGTTCAAAATGGTTGCCAAAGACGCTGACCAAAGAACTTACTTTTTCTTCCTTCCTGATGAAATTATCAATATATTGAAGGAACAGTTATATTTGAATTTGAAATGGATGGTTAAAACTTTTTCCCTTCTGAAATTTCAGACATGGAAGGAGTTTTGGTTAGTTATGAAAGGCTGAAATACATGCCTGTGAAGTTCCACACGGAGGGAACAGTTCTCCATGAATTTGTCCTTTTACCTGGGAGTGTTACACTGTGATCCACAGAAACATTTCCCTACAATGGGAGATGAGTAAGAACCCTACAGCAATTTGGGGTTCACCGCTGGAGTGGTGCAGGGAGAGAAGCGTCATTTCTCTCCTCAGATTGTACAGAACAGAATCATACTACATTTGGAACAAATAAATTAATGTCTAATACTTTGCTGGATGTGTTATTTCACAAAAACACCTGCTGAATTCAATATATTTTCAGTGTCTTGGGCAAAACCAAGGCCACACACCCTTGCACAGGACCACTGACAATGTCTATCTAGGATTTCTTTGAAAATTCTAGTTTTCTTTCGTGACAGGTAAATACTACACCGCATGCCCGGAAGTGTCAGCAGTGCTGCTGCTTCGTAAGAACCCCCTAACAGTGTGTGTCTGCATGTGGAGGGGAGTGTGGGTGACGACAGGGCTATGAATCACAAATACAGTTGTTCCAACAGAGTGAGCACAACAATCATGAACTTTTATTTTACAAGTGAACCAGTTGTAATGTCTTACAAGCAAAACTCTAGTAGTCAATGTACTTTTCTAAGAAAACAGATGCATCCCAACAGTTTATGATAACTTAATGCCTCAGACCAATCTAAACAAGATAAAAATGAAGTGTTGTACGGTCTTTTTCAAAGGCTGAGGAATTGTTTTTAAAGGTTTCTTTATTACAGTATTTAGTGTCAGGTTAGTGTGTATATATAGAAAGAAGAACGTAATTTGTGTTGTGTTAAAAGCCACTATTTCATATAAGGCTGCAGAGAGTGTTGCTCCTACTAAAATCAGATATTTTATCCTACCACTAGCATCCTGGTCATCCCAAAAGATGGGAATATCACTCATGTTTTTTAAAAGAAAACCACAAAATGACTGCACATCCAAGAAATAGATGCTACTCTTCTAGGAAGTATTTAGTTCATCCTCTGCAATCACAGGAAAGACCTACCTTTCTGAAAGGGAAAAATAATACCTCCTTTGGAAAAAAAATCTGTAAACTGTTGAGAGTTAGAATAAAGCACCAAAGCAATTTTAAAGCTTTCATACCAGCATATATATAAACACATACCATACTTCACATATTAAGTATTTTCATTTCATTTGTTAGTTTTGGAGCTCATGAGAAGCAAATCCAAACAGTGCTGGTCACAATCAACTACCCTACGATCAGCTAACAAACAAGCTTCTCATCTATGTCACATGAGTCAATTTGGCAATATTGTTCCTCCTCTAGATCAGGACTGCCTGTCATTCCAAATGGGACTCCAGTGCTATTTTTGGAAAATACAGACTGTAAGAGAGTGGCAAACTCATTTGAGATTAAAAAAAATAATCTTTCCCCTTGTGCTGTCCAGTCATGCTGTGTACAGAGCCCACAGAGATTAAATGCTTTTTAATCACTCCAGCTTCTTCTGAATTCATCTGCACATTCCCCATCCAATCTGATGGCATGACACAAGTGTAGAATTCAGCGTGAAGACTAAAATTACTTAAAATGCAGTAGGTAAGAGCATTTAAAACAAATGCAGTCACAGACTTTAAAGGCCTGACATGATAAGGTTTGTAAATATGAACTTGGTTGGGTCTGCATTTTAACCTGCCTTATTGCCATGACACTGAGTTTGCCTAAATGCAAAAAAGTCAGTTGTGAGAATACCTGAAGAGAGCGGTCAAATATGTGCAAAACACGAGATGTTTAGGTTGCTTGTCTATTCATGTAATTTAGAATGCAAACACTGGTGCTCACCTCAACTACTCCACCAGCATGGTAAGTATTCACCATCTGGAGCGATTAAGCCCTTGGTCTCAATTATTATTAACTCTAAAAGGCACCATACTTATTTCTCCATAAAATGCACACAAACGCCTGTGTGTATGTGTCATTTATCACATTCATTCCCCTTGAACTTGACTGAGGGCTCAGTGACTTGCACTGATTTCAGTGAATAGTCTTGGTATTCAGGCTTGCTTGGGTGTCAGAGCTTAAGAGATCGTAACAATTTATTGACAGCTCCAGGAGGCAATGAATTAAAATACAGCTCCTAGTTAAGCATTAGTTGAAGCTGCTGTCACTGCAGGTACTCTTGTTTCTCACTTTCTAGTGTAATGCTAATTGATACACTCACCCTGAGTGAATAGGGCTGGAAGAAAGAGCCACATTGTCCAAGTTTTCAGGGCCCCAGCTTAAGCGACATGAATTCCTCTCAGCTTCTTTGGCCAGAGTTGTTACCTTGGGAAGCAAAAAACCCCCTTTTTACTACAATGAAATCAATTAATGAACGAAAAACAAGATGTATTTTGCACAGTAGTGCCTAAAGCACTTAAACATTTTTTTTAAAAAACAAAGGAGTACTAATGGCATTAAGATATTAGAAACACTTACTGTAGCATTTTCTATTTGCTTAAAGTAATCCTATGTTACTGGTCTCAGTGAAATGAATGCTGTGATTTAACTAAGAAGGCATTTCCTAAATCTCTTTTTTTTTAACTACAAGCATGTTTCAAGACAGTGTCTTTTAGGACAATGGCTATGAGTTCATTACATCCCCTGAATACTTAGCATGATGGCTGTTAGCAACATTCAAACATCAGTTAAAATGGAGAACATTAAGAACACAGTCCCTGTGCTATATTCACACAGCTTATCCATTTATTTTTTTTTAAACAGAGTTCAATACTGCCCAGCACAATACGCCATTAAATATGCCTGGAAAATAGAGATTTGTACTCAAACAAACAAAGCAGCGTACACCACACAGTCTCACCAGAACAATTTGCAGTGCAACCTTTCCCTATTTTGCATGCAGCCAAGAAGAGGGTTTGAGAGGTTTGCTCACCTGCTGGCTGGGGATGACCATGGTGTCGTCGATCATGGCGCTGTCGCGCAGGTAGGAGGCATGGCTCAGCGTGTGGGACCTGTCGGAACTGAAGGACCGCAGGCTGGGAGGTTGGTAGGATGCCAGAGCAATGCATCAGCAGCACACAGGATGTTGCAAAGGTGTCATGACAGATCGAGTGGGAGAATGAGAAAAGCGTGCTATTAGCAACACCATGCAGCTTCCAGGGGGAGCAGAGCACGTCAAGGGAAACACAGCTTTACACGCCTGTGTTGTGCCACCTGGCTGACCACGGGCCACAAAATTTGCTTCCAAAAGCAGAACCTAGAGATTAATCTAGACGACACTTTATTTTATACTCACAAATATTTCAGATTTGGCTTTGTGGCATGATGGTTCCCTTATGATAAAGAGGATTCATTTCTGTTAAGTAAAGCTCTTTGGAGAAGTTCTCTGCTGCATCACACAAGCAAACCACTATGGAAAACTAGAATGCTGCGACCTGAAGAAAAGCTGGAATGACTCTTTCTGAAGCTTTGTTAGGACCTACTCTCTCCCCTTAAACTGTAAATCAGTAAGCCTGACACTGTCCCCTGGAAGGTACACACAGCAAGGTGAAGTGTGGCCAGCCGCAAGCTCCTGTGAAAAATAGAATCTTCCTCTGAATGCCAACAGCATCTGCAGGGAGACAGCCCCAGTGTGAGCACTGATCTCACTGTAGGCACACACAGCTCTACCAAGCACTGGTTGCTGTAGCAATGAGAGGTGCAAGGCAGTAAATAAGCTGCTTCCAAGCACTGGCTCAGAACATAACTACAGTATCCACCAGCAAAAAGCAAAAAAAAAAGGACAAGTAAGACACCACAGAAGGACATATTCAGGTAAATGGGGTTTCTGCTACCAAATAGCGTGAGTTTTGTCCTTTCAATATTCACTAGCTGCAGTATGACAGCAGTGATTTTTAAAAACAGATCATCCACCTTCACATGTTGTGCGTGTACTCTGTGATGTCGATGTAGACCTTGAGGATATCATACCTATAACTGAAGGAAGCAGTTTTGTGTTCCTGGCTTACACATCCCTGAGTAGTGCTCATAATGACTAACATGCTGGATCAGAACAATAGGCCAATTATCCAGACACACAGAGTTTTAAGGGATAATTCATTTTCAGCAGTTAGCAATAGAAGTCATGCGTTCATTACAGACATGAGTTTCAAATGCTTTAAGTGCCTATCAAATACCATGTGATTCAGACCACGGCCTTTTTTTCACAATAGCTACATTCACTTGGTATTTTTTGGATCCATTTATAGAGAAAATGTCTATCTGATTTTTATTAGAAATATATGACATTGAAGAATAATCAGTGCTGTTGATCATTGGCTTATACCAATGGCCTGTTCAGCATCCAGGCGGATTGTACAGAACTGGAAGCAAAGGCAGGCATTACACGACCATCAGCCTTCAGAAAGCCTTGAGAAAAAAGCAAATCAACAATGAACATTTTTTCTTTGGTTGAAGAAAGAGCCTCAGTAGCAGACCCCATTTGCCATCATTATCCTGTGCTCATTTCCATGTCTGACACTTCCAGAACCGCTTTGCTGAGCCATGCAATGCTTGTGAGATAGTCACCACCCAAGCTGTAGGTTCTGCTATTGAGCTAACACCATGTCCTGGATAGATACCACATGAAGGGAAGTATGAACTGCATTTGGCTGGTTATCCCCATGGTGATTCTGTCCATCCTCACTGCTACTACCACCACTATGAGAGGCCCAGTGCTACTCACTGTGTAGTACCTGTACATAAGTTTTAATAAATACATCAGGGGGTTGGGCTTTATCTGCAGACAGGGTAGGCACACTCATGACTGAGGTCTGCAGGTAGTTACAGGTTTAAATTTCCAGCTACACTCAAGCTAGACCAGCTCAATGAAGTGCAAACCAGGAGTTAAAAGGTCTGTGCTGCTCAGACTTAGGAATAAAGGTACTGATTGAAATGACAGTCCACTTACGGACTGAGCACGGAATTTACTGTTTATTATTGTCATAAATATTCAGGAATCCTACTAAATACAAAAAGCCTACCTAAATCAGACACAAGACCAACATCTAAATACAGATTCTTCTCAAATGTGGTTGATAAAGCTGAAGAGCTGTGGGGCCAATAGCACTCAGCCCCAGAGACAGAACTGTGGAACCCATGAACGCTGCAAAGTTCCTGAACATAAGAGTGTGTCTTGCCTGTGTGCACAGGCCCATATCACCCACCTCTAAGCCTTGAGTAGGGCCCTGGTGGTATCCAGAAAGTAAGAGCAGCATCCTCAAATTTCTAATCTGCTTGACTGAGGACTTGCAGTGCACATCCACTTCCCAGCCAAGACAGAGACCTAACGAGCTCTAGCCCAGTTGAACATATCTCTTGTTTACATGTAAGTGTATATTTACATATGTTCTTTCAGAAGCTGAGAAAAAACCCTGGTGTAACTGAAAACTGTATAAAACAGCCTTGAAAATGTTTCTCAACAGCAGGACCATTCCTTTGGTTCTCCAACTCAACTTTCTGCATACAGCCGGCCTCCAAAGTGGATGAACAGAGACAGGTGCCACAGGAGGAGATAGAGACAACAGGTGTTCATGCTATGTAATACCTACCTGGGCATGATGCTAATGAAAGCATATGGAAAAGAAAAAATGAAGGGAAGAGAGAAATAAAATAAATAGGGAAGATGGTTACAAATGAAAAATACATGGTTTTAAATCAAATTGTTTAATGCGTAAGATTACATGAGTCTAGACTACTGATACTATTTTGCTTTACTGAATTTCCTGAAAAACCAAAGTCACTTTAATGCAATGAAAATCACATTTAAAGGAAATGCAAAACAAATGAAGCAGTCTCTGTGAAAATTCTTAAAATCAGTAACCTTAAGGTGACAGAATATGAGACCATGGAGTTAGAAAGATGTCCTTCTTACTTTATTTCTCCCTTTAGAATTTTGCTTCATTTCAATATTATTTTGTTTGATACAGGATTTTAAATAACTTTCATACAACACAAACTACACCAACAACATGTCAGCAAGAATCTACTGAAATCCACTGACAAGATTTAAACACTAAAATATTCTAAATGGGAGCTTAACTTAAACTGGCTTAACACTTACCTGCACAATCATCTGTATACGACATCGTAAAATCTACAAAACTCCCAATCTTTGCTACCATCGAAAGAATAAAAGGTTTTGATTCTAGGCATTCTGATGTAGTTCATAAACTTCCTCTGAGAGTTAAAAAGCCACACAGCCACTTTGTTTTCAGTGGACTCACTGGAACTAAAAACCAACAGAGACTACAGGCTTGTAGGACCTGAATGATGGGATTTACACATGCTGTGAGGCAAACCAAACTGTTTCCTGACATCTTTTGTTCCAGAAGCAATTCACAGCCTACTCAAGTAAACAGAACGGATCCTACTGATTCCACTGAGCTTCGGAAACGCTGCCAGAATAACGACCAAGACTGGAAAACGAGGTAGCTTCAAAATTCTGTTGCCAAGATTTCAACTTTTTTTCTTTTATTCCCTTTAGCGTAGCCCAGTTCTAAAGGCAGTGAGTCTGGAGACAGTGCTGGGTACACCCAGGAATAGCCTGGGTGGCTATTCTGAACTAGAACTGTGGGGGTTAATCTGCCAGCTTGAGCCTACACTTATGCTCACTAATGAAGGCTCTCCTTTTGGGAAGGGAACTCCATATTTTTCGTAGACTATAATGACACTCAACAACAACGAAACAAAAAAATTTTAAAAAATTAAATCAAAGCTACAGGCATTATTATTCCACAAAGACATCCAGACTTAAGTTCAACTTGTTAAGATATAAGCGAATCAGTACGTTGTCCGGACTGAACACAGAAAGGTTTCTATTTTATTATTATTATTACAGTTGTGTCAGTAGGAGGACAATGATTCTCTTTCCTGCCAATTCAATCATGAGGAATCAGAAAGAGTGGATGTGCTTGCTGACAATATACTCACTGCCAATCCAGTGCAGAATGACCAAGTCCATTGCTCCTCTCCTGATATCTTGAGCCAGCAAACCACTCCAAAAAGTCAGCTCACCTGATGCTCAAAGCCCTGTCCACCCATCCCCTGACGTGTGACAGCAGGAGATGAACATGACCACCCTCCTCCTGCAAAGTGGTGACTGCCCCGCTGACACACCAAGTAAACAAATGCTGACCAGTGCACCCCAAGCAGAGAGACCCTGCAAAGGGATTTCACACACTTGCAGCAAAACGAGTGCAGAATTGTCATGACCAAAGCTATGTATCCGGGCAAATACCTGTCCGAGCGTCCTCCTTCCAAGCTGTACCTCAGGTAGTTCATTCCATCTAAGAACTGGCTGCTCGGCAAAGAGTCATCTCCCAGTTCCCGGAGGTCTTCTGGCCTAAGGTACTCCCCTCCATCTCCTGTCATTGTGTCATCGCCTATAAATCAATCACACGAGAGATAAGCACACACATGAGTTTGATTCCATTGGCACATCAGGATCTAACAGCTAGATGGCACAACGAACAGGAAGGCATTTTCCACTCAGGAAACACTGCAAACCACAAGCAATTAATGCATTTAATGAAACTGGCACATCAAGCAAGATATTTTGAAAAATAAAATTGAAATCAAGGTGATTAATCAATTAGATTTCATACATTTTTTTGCTGTTGCACACACTGGCAAGGGGCACATTTCTTTGCTATGCTCTGAAGCGTGGTCTTTCTATTCCTTAATCCATTTCAGCTTTCTGGACACAGCTACACTGTATCCCAGCCTGACAATTTATGGTTAAATATTACTTGACTGTAATCTACGTGTTTTCAGATGAAAACACGTTTTCTGTGGCCTTATGCCTTATAGTTGCAAAGGCTAATTTAAACTCTACTATCCAAACTCCACATCATATGAGGCTCTGTCACCCATACGCCAACATCTTTCTGTGATCAGCAACAAAATTCTTATTTCTAGAACATGGTAACATCCAGAAACTAGAAATAAGCTCACTTGCATAGGTGGGAATGATCATAATTCATAACGAATCCCAGCCTAAATGATCGTTGGTTATCTGACACAGTAACCTTTACGCATATACTCTGACTAATGAAATTTAATTCTTTTTTTTAGGTCCAAAATTCTTTTCCCCAGGAAATTCTGTCTATATGAAGTCACAGTTCGCTTTTCCCCAGCAGAATAACAAAACAGATTCCATTGCCAAGCAACATGTAGATGTTTCTTTTCATTCCCACTTGCAAGACGCTTCCTCTCCACAGTTTCTGCCTGGATACTTCAGTCATTTTCCCTGCTGGTAAATTAGTGCTGTATGAGCCTGCCAGAGGCTTGGTGTGACCCACAGAGCTACACAACATGACCCCAGGCCACCAAGAGCTTCAACCCTTCACATTTTCTAGGTAGTGTGGGCAAACTGAAACTCATCTTGATACTTTTTTTCACAAAACAAATCAAGCTATTTTTTCTAGCTTGACGTTGCAGCTAAAAAATAAATAATTTATTATTTGTTATCTAAAACTAAGTAAACCTTGGGGGGGTTTAAGATTTTTATGCATACACAAATATTATATGTAAAAATGAGTCTTGAATCTTTTCAGTATAACAACAAAAACTCTTGAAAATTCCATCTGCCCACATTAGGAGGGAGAAACTGGGCACAGTTTCACAGAAAACAATAAAATGCATTTAATCATTTCATGTTTCCTGTCTTCTGACAGATGATGCCTCCTGTTTCCTGGGAACGTCACATTAAAAAGCACAGGGCTTACTGAAAACTTGGAAGATATTAAGGCAATGCTGTTAATCAAACAGTAAAAGGAATTTCAAGTTATATTTCAAATAAACTAGATAATTATAATCATGCCAGACATTCCATTTATAATAGAAACAAAGGCAGAATCTTTACCGCTTTCATCACACCCACAACCTTTAAAAAAAACCAACCCAAATCCGAAGTCTACTCTGATTTCAGCTTTGGCCTCTCATCTGAGAGTTGTCAATAGCGGAGCTAAGTCGCAGTGTTTGATGCAATGGGACATCTGCAAACAGTAACCAGACCGCGCACGGATATCTTGCAACAGCAGGCGAGGTCTGAGGGAACTCCCCGCCAACCCCCTGTGCCCTTCCATCTTCCCTTCCTGAGATGAACGCCCCAAACACGCAGTGCCTCCTTGCATATGAAGAGAAAGAATAGGTGGTTAAGTCTAAATGCCTGCATGTTCAGCTGACCAAGAGCTTCCTGACACAGCAGACCTTACCAGATGGTTGCTTTGTGGCGATACAGGAACTGCCCTTTTTCATCGTGCCAGAAACAATCCGTCTGCCATCTCATTCCCCATCACATTATTGCCAGGAACATTTCCACCACTTATTAACCACTTTGTGACAAATATAACCCCTGACATTGATGCTCCATGGTTTGCAGTGGCCATCTATGAATTCGCAAAATTGCAAAATACAACTGCTGTATGAGAATTGCTCTGGAACTGTTTCTCAGAAAACATAGAGAAAATATAGACAAAATTTTAAAATAAAACAATAAAGAAAACGGGGCTGTGTTAAACCGCCAGAAATTGCTTTTAATAGATGGTTTTAAAGCCAGATACAGTTATATGAGTTTGGCAAAATTACTGCTTTCTCTGCAGCATGCAGATAAGTCTAAAGTTCACCACAGAAGTGCTGCAGATGGAGAAAGGACAACTATGGCAATAACAATTTTTATGGAATATATATTCCGTAACTGCAGTTTCTCTGACACTTTTTTGGGACACCTTCACTCACCTAAGTCAATCCTCTATTTAGTGGCCCACACTAGAAGCTTTCCTGGATTACAGTTTGGCTAATGCTTTAACTTTCTTTAGTTTTAGCCAGACAGGAATGCAGGATTTCATGTGTGGTTTCAGATATTGATACATGACTTAAAATGAATCACCATGTCAGCTATTGGGAGCTTAGGGCAGCACTCACAGAATGGCAGAAGGTGAAGCAAATCTCAAAAAAAGAAGTGTACTTCTACTCTCAAGGACCTCTGGGGAGGGAGAGACACCTTGATTTTGTTTTCTTGAATATTAACCTGTCACAAAATGAATTCCAGTACTTGACAGGTGGCTACTGTGGTATTTAGGAAGTCATTAGGTTGGATCTAGGTAAGAAAGAATAAAAGATCAAACTATCCCTACATCCCTAAGCCATAGAAGCTTTATTTCTGTAAATCAACATTCTGTGGCTACATTTTATACTACCGGTTATAAGGTGCTTTATTTAGAGGGTGAATTAATTCAGCCACGCTATTCTAAATTTACCGTGTTTCAATGTGCAGCAACAGCAACTTAAATCTAACAAAGAACAATTCCTGGCTGCAACTTTAACTTCCAGGTTTAATTAAGGAAATTAAGTTTTCCCACTAATTCAGATGCTTCTTCAGAAGAATTAAGTGCATGTACAACAGCAGTGGATTCTGCCCAGACTTAGCTGCTCATTTCTCATACATATGCAGCAGCATTAGCTACTCTAAGGCCATGTGTGGGGGCACTCAGGAAATTCACTGCTGTATTTAAGCACTGTGGGGGTTTTTCTTTCTAATCAGAAATGTGATGCAGCCAGATATAGGATCAGCTGTGAACTGCTTTCTGGAATGCAAGGTCACTTGGTGGATGCCTTGAAACAATGCAGTAGTTCACAGATACAACACCTTGTCCATGAACTCTGCACATGACAACCTTTGTTTATCCCTTCTCTGCAATGGCAGTGTCAGCACTAACTACAGTTTGGTGTGAATCAACTTTCCTAGCTGCCATCTCAGGCCATGCTACTCCTGACAGTGGTGTTTCACCCTCTTCTTCAGCCTTTCTATTTCCTTCTGCCTGCAAAAGTTGTCTGGCTGGAAAATAACTCATCAGGACAAAGAGATTCATTTTCAGACAGAGCAGTTCTCTGGGCTGGGTCACCACATGGTGAAATGTTTGTGCTGCCAGGATTGAGGATGTGGGGAAGCATGGTTAGAGCTTGACAACTTCTGCAGCAGCCAGAACCCGGTCTCAAACAGACAGTGAACTACAACTTTTGAAAATTAACTGGCGATGAGGAGACTCAAAAAGAAACAAATGAGGGCTCCTGAACAACCTCTTTTACTGGTTATATTCCTTCTCTACAGCACGACACTTACTGCACTATCTCCCATGGGAGTCTCAAAGATAAACCACTGTTGGTTTGTGCAGCTCTTCTGCTGGACTCAGCCCTAACAAAAATATTTGCCTGTGCTTAACTTCACTAATTCTATAGACATCACTTAAATGCATTTCACAAGATGCTTTGCAGTAATTTCCCTTTACTGCTCTAAGGATCCCCCAGGTGCAAAATTATTCTTTTGTGGTGACACCTTTAAACCGAACTTTGCGGCAATACAGCCAAGGCAGATACAATGATAAAAATGTAAAGGGTTTTTAGTGCAAATTTATCCACACCAAGCATTTCTGCTGGCAGAGGTACACGTTGCATAAAGCACATCATTTAACAGCTTTGCCTATGGGAGTCTATAAAGCACATCACTTAACAGCTTTGCCTATGGGAGTCATGCAATACCCATGAATGGGGATCAAATGCCATTTTAAATAAAAAATACAATGTGATTATGTTCAAAAGAAAGATCTGGTTTTGCAGGTACCATAAATGGTAAAGAATTCTGAATAATAATTCAGTGGATAAACAAAAAAAAGCTGCAGGAAAATTAAAGAAGAATTAGTGGCACTCTTGGTCCATTCAAGGTATTTTAAAACCGGCTACACAGAGCAGTACCTTCCATACCAAGCTGAGCTATTTGATAGATATTTGTCTTTTATTTTATACTGCTAAGACTGGATTTTAGGAATACGAATACATTAACAACATGACAGCATACAATTACACGATATAACTATCTTCCGAGCAAAATGCAAAATACTTATCACCAGTGATGAAAATGCTCCACAATGGAACGTGAAATACTTCTTTGCTCAAATACTCTAGCGTTCAACTTGGTAATTATATAAATACAGCTGGCAGATTTGCAGCAGCACATTGATTTATTTCAGAACATATTGTGATGCTTGAAAGAACAGAGCATCACAAAAACCTTACTGCTAGCCTCTTATAAAGCTACACCACCACTAAAAGGTTCATCCTCTCTATTGAAAAAGTTTTGCAGCCTTCCTGTCCCCAGCTATTTCAAGTTGCTGTGACACACATCATCCACGTTAGGAGTTCTTGCAGCGAATGCTAATTCAAAGCACTGGAGAGCATTAGTCATGCAGGACAGCCCCTTCAAGTTCTGCCAACATACTCAAGATATAGGTAATAAATCTGAGATTTTCTGGCCTCCCTTCTTCCTCCCACCTTTCAGGAAACACACACTCAGCCACACTTCAAAAGTACCAAAGGGGAGTAGTGTTAGGCACCCAGATTATGCAAACTTCTGTTGTTCCAACACAAAAAATAAATGAAACAGTCGGAGTTAAACAAAAAGAGAAAGTCTGTAAGTCTTACTCCACGAACTCCTGCTAACAGCACCCGTGCCACTATATGCTTCCCCATCACTGAAGGGTTCATCATCAGAGTGTTTAAAGGCTGTACAACACACAAATTGGTTTGAGAACAAGGAATGCCCTGGATTAATCCTGTAGAAGCAGGAAGACATACTAGGCTTTCTGGATTTAAAGATGATTCAGTGGTAGATCAAAAGACTGGGAGAAAACTCAAAGGTGAACGTAAGGCAATAAGCAATTTAAAAGAATTCAACATAATAATTACACAAGCAGTTGAATGTTTCTTAATCAAAGTAGCAAAATAATTTCACTGGTCATGATGCAGCAGAAAATAATTGGTTTTGAATCACACTTGTTTGCTTTTGCATTTTAAAACAGAAAGTTGCATCTGGAGCCTAAGCATATTTTCTCAAGAGTATAACTCATTTATCAGCATAAATCCCATTTCTAAAAGCAATACAAGCACTTGTAATTAATGAATGCCATTAACTTCATGCACCATTTAGAACCACAAGTGCATCTGTGTTCTCCGTAAAAGAAAAATACCACCCCTGTAACCTGAGTTTCCAAATTCCCAGGACTTTCTGGGAAATAGTCACTCTACAAATCATTTGTGTGAAATAATAACAACCAGCATAAAATGGCACACATAGGATATCATATTATGAACACTGCCAAATGTAAAAAGGAACATAGAGAATCCTTCCAAATGTGTTTGTATTTATTAATACTGTTGTGACGGAAAATTCCAAGAAGTCACTTGCAAACTCTTAGAAAGGGATGGTTTTAGGCCATTTCTGCAATTCCGAGCTGTATAAAAGTGGGATACTTCATCACTCCTCACAGAAGTTCACAGAAATTTTCTTGGGATGTAGCTAAATGGTACAACACAGGTCTCCCATCTGTACACACAAAGACCTCTGAAACCCCAGTGCCAAACTTATTACCATGTTATTACTCTGTATCATGCCATATGTATCCCTGAGCCCCCGGGGTGAAAAGCTCCCTCAAGGGAATGCTCTCCTCACCCTCCACCTTATACGTCTTCTTACAGAAATGTTTCCAATTAGGCAAAATTCCTAGATATTTGTATCTGATACAGGTGGCACAGATCCAAAAAAATTACTGCTCGGATTCCTCTTTATGGGAGGGTCAAAGCCAGCTTTGTCACAGCTCTAAACTGAAATTTTAAAACCCGTTGTTGGGAAATACTCTCATTTGCCAATTTGGTTCAGATAATCTTTTTCTGAAAAAGATGTAGGGGTTCAGGATTATGCTTTGTGTCAAATTTTGGCATTTTTATGCAAATACCATAATGATAACATCATTAAAAAAAAGAACTTCATTTCAAGCACAGCAAAATGAAGATGTCAGAGTACTCAAGCAGCTTCTTGAGCCTATGTAACAGATTACATAGGTGATACGGAAGAGGAATTTATCAAAATCGCTCACCTTCTTCATCTGACACATCCAGGACCTCAGTCATTGTCTCGGGTACATTTAGCTTGTGCTTCTCTGTTACAGTCTGCAAAGACAGAATCATCAGTCCTCAAATTAAACACCGAACAGAGGAGCAAAGTTTACAGCAGGGTATTTTCAACTGAGACAGCAGTGGGATGTGCTGAGGCATTTCAAAACCTGTTTCCCCGTCCCCTAACTTTCGTTTTCATCTTTATTCCAGAAGCTCCTCTTCTCAGTGCTGCATAAGCTAACATTTCTTAAGGCAGAAAAGTATGAAAACATGAGATAATGAGCTGGTCAGAGGAATAAAATTTATTTATAAATGGTGCATGTAGAACAATTCAGCTCAATGCTTCCAAGATGATTTTAAAATGCATTAGGTAACGTCTACAGAAGAGGTTCAGAAAGTTGTATGTGGCATATGGAAATTATTAAATTGTAAAGCATTTGGAAACAAAGTTATGAATGATGTGAAATTCCTAAACTTAAAAAAGATATGAAGGATTTACACAGATCACTTGAAACATTTCTCCTCCCCCCTCCAGGAAAAGGTGACTGCAGTGCATATTAATTATATCCTTTTCATAAATCATGTGTATTCCCACAAACCACATATACATCAGAGAAAAAAAAAGTTGTTTGAAGATTTTGAAACATTTTGTGCACCTAAAAGCTTGAAATATTGTGAATCAAGGCAAGCATGGACTGAAGAATAGTGGGAGGATTCTGGTTAAATAACAGAGCACAGAGCAGGAAAACACTGGAAGTTTTTTTTTAATATAATTTTATCTTCATAAATGACTTCTGGGAGGACACAAATGTCAAGGGGTGCTGAATCAAGAATGGGACATCCTTTTAGCATCCAGATTCAGACTGGAGAAGGAGATGAAGAACATAATGAGAGAAACTGTAGGGAGTGCGGGACGTGACAAAGTTGCCTGCAGGGAACTCTTCAGTGTGTTACGATCCAGGGGACAAAATGTCAAGGGCTTCAAAATGAGCAGTGAGCAGAAGTGCCTTAGTCAAAACCAGGAAGTCCCAATTTCCCTGGCTCCACCCAGCTGAGCCGGGGAGTTGCGGAGGGAAGCTGGCACACGGCTCTTAAGGATGTGTAGGAGCACAGGTGCCCCTCTAGCATGGAGAGGAGTACCAGGAGGCCACGTGTCTCCCCTGAGAAACCCCCTCTGAGGTAGTGCTCACTCCCTGCTGCAGGTACCATCTATTGTGCATAATTAACATACAAGCAAAGGAGTGAAAGCATTTCATGTGAGGGATAATTAAATCAGCCAAACCCTGAGTCCCTTATGCAAAATTCTTTTGGGAAAACGCCTGCTGATATCAAGCAGTGAAGTCAACAGCAGCTTTTGTTGCAAAAAACTTTCTAGTTATTTCCTGATCCTGTTATGTACTTCTCTGTTTCTAACAAACTGACAAAGCCAGCATTCTTGCTTATTGTAAAATACTGCACTTTCATAAATAACTAAGTTACCAACTGTGTAATTACTTTGGAAATTTGTTTTAAAAGTCTGCTTTACATTTCTGAAATCTATTTAACTGTGACAGCAGTTCCAGTTTACCCTCCTGAGGTACAGGGAAAGAACAATGTCCTTTGCCTCAATTGGCAATCCCAATTAGGCTCCTAAATTCACTCTTCCCCATGAGTAAAAACAACTAATTATTTCTGCTGCAGCAGAACACATGTTCGGGGTTGCAAATTAGTTTATATTCACCGAATGGCCCCACCACCACGACTGACTTTTCCCCCGTACTCCCATGGCTTTCCTGAGATACAAATGTCAGGCAGCAGTGGGGTGACAAATCCAGCAATGACAGATGGGGAGGTGCTGTCACTCAGGTGGCACTGACTTTGTCTCTTCAACACCAGTTAACAAAAAAGTTCAACAATCAACTAAGTTAAGGCACAAGCTGCAGGTAGAGAGGATCACTGTCCACTTTTCTATCACCCAGGTAACCAAGATTTATTGACCATTATATCCATCTATTCATTACTTAGGTTTTTACAGGCCCCCACAGAAAAACAGCCTGGTCTCTAAGGCTTGCAGACATTATTACCTATTTACAGGGAAGCAAAGATACTTTATTGACTTCCTGACTTTCCATCAGTAAGAAAAAAATTACTGCATAATTTAACAATTGAAACGAAGCTTGGAAAAGAGATTCAAAAGAGTGTGCGTGCACATGCACATTACAGAAGAAAAAAAAGCTGCAATGCCATCTTTGGAACACTGAACTCAGCAAGAATCGTTAATTCTACTTAATTCTTAATTCTATTTAATCATTAATGCTACATTAATTCTACTCCACACAACTTCTGTTGGGAATTAATGTTTTTAAAGGAACTTCTAATGTGATATTAGATTTTTTTTTAATTGATAGGCACATCCAATACTCTCAAAATTAAAAATCCTTATCTAGCCCCACGAATGGCCCACATGGAAAATTTCTCAGTGTGTATTTCTCAAACTCCCTACTGTTTAGTGCCACTGCGAATTCCATTATGGAGTTTACTTAAGGCTTCTGTATTTGAGCCTTTCATTGTAAGGCCAGATTTTCATTGGGTGGCATAGAATAATTCAGATACATAATTCAGGTATATAAAACCTGTATGTGCTTTCAGCAATGACTTATTCACAGCAGCATACTGTAAACAACCTGAAAACTCCTCATATATTCAACTGTCCACAGGAAGACCATGCTTGTTTGTACAAATGGCCCCAAACTTAATTGCATAGCAAACCCTCATTTGTTTAGATCCTGCCCTGTTTCTGTGTTTCTCTTTTCACCTCTCCTTTCCCATCTGGCCTTACATCTCCACAGTTTTTTTTTAGTCCAGTTTATTCTGATTTATTTCCTATTGTTCTCTAATCTTTCAGTAAAAAAAGTACACCTTATTCCCTCTATTGCTATATATTCATGTGGCTCCACTAATAACAGCACTAATGCAAGTAAGAGGAAGATTTGTTCCAAGTTAGAGCAAAGAAAGGCTTTGGCACTGGAGATCTTTTCCTCATCTCAAGTGCCAGTGACCTGAATATCAATCAAGCATCAGGCTGTGTAACATCCTCGGTGCAGGGCTCAGCCCAGCCTCAGAGAATGAGGTAGCTATGGTGACAGCACCTTCTCTCAGGGCTGAACGCTGCGCTCAGGTTTGGCAACACCAACCTCACCATCTGGAGAACCCGATCGCAGGGAGCGCCTGATACTTACCCCTCCTTTTCAGGACTTGTTCTAAATGATGTTTAATCAACATTCCCCACCACAAATACCACCATTCCATATATCCCTAAGGTACAAGCGTTAGATGAATTCATAGCTGGAGAATCTGCTGAGTTTATTGAGGGCTCCCACCTGACTTTTAAAGTATGCAGACACAGATCAAGATTTCAGATTTTTCTTATGTGCAAGCATTAAAGGTCAGCTCTGCAAGTAAGTTTCAGTACTTGATTCAGTCCTAAACCCCAGGCATGAGGTATCTGGTAGGAAAAAAGATTAATCCTCAATGTTTAAAAAAATATTTATCCAAAGTAAATAACCCACAGGTATCTTTTTATAGTGCAATTCCTATTATTTCAAAGATCTAACACTTACGTGAGACAAGGTACAAGTCTGCCCAGTGAAACACAGTGTAAATGAGAAAGCAAGTTATTGCTTTTATCAAGCAACAAATGAAAAACATGTGCCAGGACACAGCACAGAAGATGTGACAAAGGTGTCCTCTGAAGCTTAAAAATACAAGAGCTACAGTTTCTCAAAAAATTTTCCCTAGGTTTTATTTTCCTAAACTTCTGATTAGATACGTATGTGTTTATGCACATCCATGTGTGATGTGCTGTATGATTAAACAAGAACATGGAGTAATAACAACAGAAACACACAGTCTTTATTAAGAGACTTCTGGAATTACACTGGAATTCCTTCTCCAAACCTGACTCAGCCTGATCTTCGCAGGTCATTAATAAATTATGACTCATTCTATTTGTAACCTTATGCCATGTTACCTTTATTGCATCTTCCTCATATCAAGTGGGATTTGCTGTCAGCATGCAACAAAATCGAATTTTTTTTTCCATTTCTTTACAAGAGATTTTGGACTTCTTCTTTACTTCTAACCCTCTCCATGACTGAGCAGCGGCATCTTTTTAGGTATCTGTGGATTTTTACAGCTCTGAGCTCCTAAATGCCATCTAGAGCTGATGGATTTTCTAGAATGTTAATCTTGCATTAAAAAAAAAATTAAAATAAAATGAAAACACATGACCTTACACCAGCGTTTCAAGACAAATGCAGTAACCAAGATTTAAATTAATCTCATTTCTTAAATTACGCACTTTTTCTAATGTTCTCCCTTCCTACTTGCTAGGACATTCATAGATGGGCGGTAAAAGTGCAAGAAGGGAAAACCTTCCCCTCCCAGGGTGTCCAAATAGATCAGCTTTTCCTGGCTTAAAACAGCAGTACCACCTTGCTGATGCTGAGCACATACCATTCACAAACCCTGACATTAAAATACAGACTCGAAGAGTGTGGAGCACTGAGAGGAATGAGCCTGTAAGGAAACACTCCTCTGCATTTTGGAAAACAGGATCTGTTTGAACTGGAAGTGACTTGAGTAAGAAGATGATGGATGTGATTCACAGCCATTCAGTGAGCCTCATTAGGCTTGGCTCCAGGCCATGGCTGGTACAGCCCAAACGTAGAGATGCTGCAAGGATTGAGCCTCAGGAGGTGTCAAAAGTGTGGAGATGTAAGGCCAGATGGGAAAGGAGAGGTGAAAAGAGAAACACAGAAACAGGGCAGGATCTAAATAACAATGCACAAACTTCTGGAAAGTTTGGTTTTGCAGCTCAGACCCTGGTCTAGAAACAAGTTTTACTGTGAATTGTTGTCTTCCATCGGTATGCACACATATTTTGTGCCCTGGCTCAGGGGAGCCTGTTGCCTTACACACACTTCCACTTGCTTATAAGATACACGGAAAGCACTGTAGCAAAAATACAACAGAAAGGGGGGGGGGGGAGCTAAAACCCCCCAAACAAAACAGAAAAGGAAAGAGATGCATGGAGAGCCTGAGAGAGAGCAGAAAGACAGCACTCTGAGTAAAGAAGAGCAACATTTGAATGCACGTGCAACTCACAGTTGTGGTGGTGGTGATCTCCTCCGTTACAACCTTCAGCGTATCGACCACGGAGATGTATCCCAGGCGCCTGGCGATGGCTAAGGCTGTGTTACCATTCTGAAGGAAAGAGAGAGGGGGAGAGCGCGCTCAGAGAGAGGGAGGATTGTGATGTGAACCAATGAGATCACTCTCCACACTGCATGAGCCAGCATTTCCATCCAAAACAAGGCACAGCCTAGGAAAATCACGGCTTTTTTACCGTTACATCTGACTCTGTCTTTGTAACTTCTTTAAGACTATAGCCCCAATTGCCATGGTAACACAACACACTCACATCTGCCAGCAATTCCAAATACTACAGTGCTGTATGGTTTAACTCTTCAGGGTTCACACTTCACTATACAGTGTGTCTTGCCTGCAGAAGTTTGGTGTTTATTTTGCAGAAATACTCTTCTAAAAAATAAAAAGTATTTTAACCTCTTACAGTTTCACTCCCAGTTGAAGCTGTTACTTCTTTAGCAGATACAATTCCTTACCTGGGGAATACAAAATTACAGCTGTGTTGTCCCCATATACTCCTATTCCTTCATACAACAAAAATGTATCTCCGTTAACAGTTCACAAAAGCTAATGATTTAACAAATACAAACCACAGAAGGTCTGGGGGTGAGGACTATAGCTCCATTTAAATACATTTGTTTGCAGTTTGAATGTTCATAGCATAGAGACACGTTATTCATCAAATGGACATTAAAATAATTTAGGAAGAGTTTAGGCCTATTTATCCCCATTTCATCTCTTGGAACACTGGTAGTCCACGGTCCCCATGGCATTCAGTTTGGGGTAGGGAGGAAGGGATGTGTTCTATGGTTCTTTGTAAAGAGTTCTACACAGAATTGTTCCATGCTATTTTGCACTGAACCAAGGGACAACACGCTGGCCCTCCTGAGGAATCATGGACTGTCACTGTACTGCTCTTTGTACTGAAACGATTTCTCTTGTGACCCCACTGCACCGTGTGCAGGGTTATCAGCCTGAGGGCTCTCTCTTCTTTAGCAATGGCTTTAGTTATCTATAATTTAAACTCTTCTGTATTAGTCTAGCTCAGCAACCCTGAAGCAACGCAGAGTTTGTGGATTAGCAGCACAAAATGAACAGATTAGCATCTTCACAGCACAAATAATTTCACTGTTACTGTCACTTGCACATTAGCTACTCATACACCACTCCCATATCTCCCTGCCAGCTGTCTCAGATTGAAATTCTCTCTTATCTCAAGCCAGAGGTTGCTCTGCGTGGACAAGGACAGATTGAGTATCTGAGGAAGCAGCCAACTGTGCAGCAAAGACACATCCCAAAGGCTGCTTCGACCTGGGTTAGATTTGGGCATGACAGCCCCAATGTGAGGACTGAAATCAAGTCACGAGACCCTCAGTTGAACACACCAAACAGTACCTGCAGCCCCAGAAGCTGACTGCAGTGGTCTCTCACTTGATGACTGAATGCACAAACCGGTATTTTGGATAACTTTCACACAAGATTATTCCATGTGATTGTTCCGGGACCAAACACGGTGCCAGTGCTGATTTAAGCACACACTCTAAATGCACACGGAAAACTGATCCACTCTGGGGAATGACAGGAGTTTTGGACACTCTGGCAGTGTTCTAACGATTACCCAATTAGAGGTGACTAATAACAAGATCAACTTGAAATAGACAGTCGCATTCCTGGCTGACTGCGGAGAAGGAGCTGTGCCAGGAGCTGTNGTCTGCAGTCGGCTCCTTTGCTGCCTCGGCCGGAGCCTTGCAGCCGTCGTCTGTCTGGCCACCGGGCGGCCAGAGCGCAACAGCGACCACGCTGCAGACTAATAACAAGATCAACTTGAAATAGACAGTCGCATTCCTGGCTGACTGCGGAGAAGGAGCTGTGCCAGGAGCTGTTGATGGTCTTTGAGGAGGTATTAACTTCAGTGAACTCACTAAGAACCTGAAGCCAATCCAGTGGATAGAGGGACAGAAATCTGGGTCTAAATTTAAAAAAAAAAAAAAAAGGTTCTGAACTGCTCTCGATTTTTATGGGAAACTCCTTCTGGAGATATCAATTTCCAGACAGAAGTGTTGAGGCAGAGGGAAACTGAACGAGCCTGGCACAGCCAGCTGTGGCCAGCCTGATCCTGCAGCTCAGTATCTGCTTCTCTCCCTCATATTTAGCATAGTGCACAGATAGGTCGGATGTGAACTACCTTAAGAGGATAAGGAAAAGCAGAGGAAATTACATTTCCACATATGACAACCAGCTGTATGAGGAATACTTTCACCAAAACAACAGCTTGCTCTCGAGCCCTAAGGAGGGGAAGAAAAGAACGGTCCAGGGAAACAAGCTCCCAGTGGCACGTCAGACTTACAGTGGTGATGGCATTGGGCTTGGCCCCATGCTGCAGCAGAACATTGATGATGTGAGTGTGGCCTTGCTGAGCAGCCTGGTGAAGAGGGGTGTACCCATTCTGTTATCCACGGTGGCAACAGCAAAAGCAAACAAAGAACAAGAACCAATCATTAGATCAGACACTTCCCTTTGCTTCCTTCTGCTCCTTTTGAGACATTTCAAACATAAATTACGACATCAACTGACCCAAAAATAATAAACCTTCAGTAATAATAATTCTCCTTCTCCAGGTTAATGAAAATATAAAGGAAGACAATATTCTTATTCAAAAATCATCTTTCTCTCACAGTAAAAGAAATCTATGAAAAGACCTTTTCCCCCATTTCCTAAATCAGAGGAAAGAACAATGAAGAACAGCAAAGTTAAAGGGGCATGCTGAGGGTGTAGAATCATAGCTGAGGCAGAGAACATTTCTCTTCCTCTCACATCCTAGTTTTCAACAGAGACCCCAAGATTTGCCTTTAAAACATCTGAGTCAATTAAAAAAACACACCATTTTTAACAGCAGTGATTAAAGCCTATTTGCTTTTTAAAAGGTTAACAACATACACCTATTACAAATGTCAATCAATTTTAGCTTCACTTTGCCTCCAAAAGGCAAACTGCAATTACACCTAGAAACACGTACACAGTGTCTGCCTTAATAAACACACTTAGTTCCATATACTCATCTGCTCCAGTGATTTGTTCTCATGTCACACAATACAGAAACATTACCAAAGTATGCTTTAGCTGCCTAAACTGAGATGGTATTGTGTAAGTCCAGTCAGGCAATTGATTTACAAAATTATTTGCAATTGACTTTGAAAGCAGGCAGAGAAGAAACTGGAAGAAAACCCTGGGTTGATCTTGTTGTACACTTATGTAAAGCCTGGGGCAGGCTCTGAAAACACGCTCTGAGAGTTCTCTCTGCTGCAAACAAATAGATGCCAGTCATGCTTTGCACTGCTAATTAGATGGTGATAGTTCAAAACTCTAACAGTTCTTATACTGACAGTATGAGTGCATGGACTGCTAAGAACCACTTCTTACTGTAGGTTCTAGGGGGAAGTAGATTCACTATCTTTACTTAAATATTAGTGCAGTCCTTCAAAAACAGAATTCATGTGTTCCTTGCACAAAGCATCGTGCAGGCTTTCTCTAGTTAAAGCCCAAGTTGCAACGGGGGTTACTCATTCTTTAACATGCCTGTCCTGAATCCAGGATTTATTCTTTAAAATGAGTCCACAATGCCAGTTGACAGATTGCCAGTATTTTTAGTGGTCCCCAGGTGTGAGATTTTGGAGAACTGCTTCCTCATACAAACTTGCTGACTGTAATGAAACTATTCTAAATACATAAAATACCTGGGTGAATGGAATCATAATCTACCCCAGTGGCCCTTTAAACACAAAGGGAGACCTAATACTAAAGACACAACTTTGTCTGTCCCTTGAGTTAGCCTCCAAATACCTCAGCTGAATATCTTGGCAGCTATAGTTTGGATCCCGCTAGTGTCTGCTTTATTAATTCTCATCAGCTGTTTTTTTAGTAGTGTTGCCTGTCCTTTTGGAATCCCTGAGTTTTGCCCATTGATTTTGGGTGATCCCATGAGGGATGGGCCAGAATCTCTTATTTATTTACTTGGCTGTTTCTTACCACGTTGAGCTGTGACCACAGTGACAAAATAATGCTTCTCTGAAAAATGAATCATCCCATAGGTCCCAGCTGGGGACATGGGAGCTGACCAGAGGGACCAGCAGACTACAAGCCAGTGATTTTAATAAGATTTTAAAAATACTATCAGTGGGCTGCTTCCTGTCGGTCCCAAGACATCCAGCTTGAAGCCAGTAGCCAGCAATTGCCTGAAGTCAGCTTTAACCAAGCTGGAGCTCGGCAGCTCCTGAGTTAGCCTTCTCTTTCTGATAAGGGTGATGTGATGATTTCTGGGATGCAACACACTGTTGCTGCCACCAGAACCTCTCTTTGTATTCTCCAAAGATACACAACTCTTGTTACAAAACGCATCCCATTCAGCTGGTGTGCCCACCAGTTTATCCCAGGAGAAACTGCTGAAGTCAGGAGGCTTTGTTCACACTTTGGTAGTCAGGCCCATTTCCGTGTAAGTGGCCAGATTCCCCTCAGAAAACCTCAAACTCTTCTTGAGTAAACCACATTCCCTTACCACAGCTACTTCCTCTCCCAGAGTCATCCCACCCACACACTGAACAGCAGTAATTCTTCCCACTCTTCTCCCAGCACACTGGAGAGAACCTGGCATCACCCTCAAAGTGTCTGAATTGTTACTTACTAGTTTGGCAGCACAGTGGTATTACACTGGTGTAAACCATGTGTAAATGAAATCAGGAACAAACTTGCATGTACTGGTTTGCAAGTAATAAGAAAAAGAAAAACCAATGAAATGGATTGTCTATGTCATTTTTTCATACACCCAAAGAGTTATCTTGCTTCTCTTTCCTGAACACCACACCATGAGATGGAGCAGAGAGAAGGCAGTATATTACAGCTACCATATGTTGACACCTCCCATGCCATGGTTATAGTTCCCAAGGAAAAAAGCACCTATGTCATGTAGGAGTGCTGGGTTACCACATTCAGAATAAAGAGCCAAAGCAAAGCAATGGAAAATTCTTTACCTTTGTTTTAGCATTGACATTTGCTCCGTGCTTGAGGAGAAAATTCACCATTTTGATGTTTCCATAGTGACAGGCCACAATTAAAGGTGTATAACCAAGCTACAGGAGGAGAACAAAGAAGTAAAACTGCAAGCTCAGTGGAACATTCCTTGGACAAGGGTAGCACCCTAGGGCACACTGGAGACAGCAGCCACTCTGTGATTTACCTTTGTCTGAGCATCCTGGTTTGCACCGTGTTTGGTGAGTATTTCGGCTACATTCACTTTATCCTCTTGAGCTGCAAGGTGTAAGGATGTCAGTCCAGCCTGGAGATGGAATATAACAAGTAAACAAACAGATAGAAATAAGAATAAAACCCTATTTTACACAAGGAACAAAATCTAGACTTTCCCACTTCTTCATCTCTAAAACCTGAACAGATCCTAACTATAGCTTCTGACTATGGGTGGTGTTTAGTTCTTAAACAAAGTAGAGTCGATGTAGCTCCTGTTCCAGCTGACAAACAGCTCCGAAACAATTACACCACCATACCCATAGACGAAAACTTCCAGGCATCAATGCTCAAATTTTCTACAATAATGTAATTTGGGAAGCTGAGAAGCCCATTAATAAAATGTGCTTCCCACTCCTCAGACAGAAAGGGGAACCTTGACAACTGCAGGCACGAGTCAGAATGAAGACATTAACTCCAGAAATAGATCCCATTCAAATGCCAGGGAAAAGGATGCAGCCTTTAACTGACAGTTCACTGTGATCACGTGCAGTGCTTTCCTGTGAACAAGGCACTGAACAAATTTTGTATATGAAATGCAAATCACCTTATTTCTATTAGCAGAATATATTAACTCCATGCAAGAAGAGTCCTGAGCTTTCTATTCTGACCTGTATGAGCAAAAGCTGCAAGCTTTTCACTTGCATAAGTAAGATTTGTATATATCCCTGATAAATCCAGTGACCCATGAAGATTTGCAGTAATGAGGGGTTTTTTGATGACCCTGTTTTCTGTAAAAAAGCTGTCATGCACAATCATTAAAAAAAAAAATTTGGAAAGGTCTTCCATAGAATTTTTCTTAGTCTACTCCAGTAATACTGTTGTTTTCTTATTTGCCACAGAACGTAAATGTCTTCACTTAGAAAAAAGGCTGAAGGATAAAGACATTAGGAAAAGAGCCTTTGCTGACAAGAGCACTGAATTATTTCAGACTGTAGCTCTCAGGTTTCTGGTACATGTTGTTAAATCTACCCACTGACACTAATTTTGCATCTTACTGGATACTCCCACCCATAATACTTTGTCTCCAAATGTGAGTTACCTTTGTTGCCACGTGGATGTTGGATCCTTTCTCCAAAAGCAAAGTCACCATGTCAGTGTGACCTTCCTGGGAGGCCAAATGAAGTGGGGTGACTCCCTGCTTGGTCAAAATGTTGGTCTCAGCCCCATAGTTCAACAGAGTGGTAGCTATCTGCATCTGGTTTTTCTTGGCAGCAATATGCAGAGGGGTGTATCCATTCTGACACCAGCCAGGAAACAAAAGGAAAATAAAGTTACCACAACAGCCATGTAAGCCTAAGAAGTCAGGCACCATAAAACAGTATTATTTGATGTTACTCCTGCTATTAGAGATGAGAGGTCATTAAATTTTCAAGGCCAGACATGTCCCACAAGGCCCTGCTGTTGTGTTACTTTGTCCGTCTGTTATTTTTGCTGCCTAAACCAGAACAAAGCCAGCCCTCACCAGGGTGGGCAGGACTGTTCCACTGATACCCTCAAATTATCCAGAGTTTGACACCTACATTTTGTACAACCTATGCTGCAAAAATCTCTTTTGGCTGATGAGTGACATTCCCCGTGATGAGCGCACACCTTTCATCACATTATGCTTTTTCAGAGCATGTGGGTAGAGATGTGTTTGCATATGGAATTTTGATACATGTGTCAGTCACAGGCTGGAAACAGCAAAGGGGTAGAATGTTTTTGTGATCGAATTAACCATTTAAGCACAGTAGAATGGCATTTTCTGGCAATAAGACAACTTCCTAATTGCCTTATAACATATCATGAGGGAAAAATTCCGGGTGCCAGCACACAGATCCTGTGGAGGTGCTTGGCTGGGTTGGCCCGTGGTTGTTTTGTCGGGTTTTTTTAAGTGCGAGTTTCCCAAACTATCCTGCTTTCCATGCACTGCCATGGAAACCACATTCCCAATACAATCCCTGAACATTTCCTTAAAGCCTGTAGATCAGCAGCCTTGCACAGGACAGGACACTCTCTGGTATTGCACCCATCTGGTCACCATTTTCCCCTTTTCACAGCTTTTGCTTTACAAGCAATAGCACACCACTCCTAACCCTGGAACGATTAGTGTGCATGGTCAGAATATACATTTCTAAAGTCATTGCTAATACTGCACAACAGTGAGGTGACTTCCAGCTGTGACCAAAGCTCTAACAGGGCTGGGTCTCCTCAGGGCTCCCCAGTGTCCCCTCAGAGCTCCCCTCACCTGCACAGTGATACAACACCACTCCTAACCCCGGAATGAAATTTCTGATGCCACTGCTAACATTTCACAATAGTGAAGTGACTTCCAGCTGTGACTAAAACTCCGGTGGGACTGAGTCCCCTCAGTGTCAGGGCTCCCCTCAGGGTGTCCTCAGGGTTGCCCTCACGTACGCAGTGATACCGCAACGCTGCTCCTAAACCTGGAATGAATTCCCCTTGTGCTCATTCCCCGTATGCCTGGTCAGAATATACATTTCTAACGCCATTGCTAATGGTGCACAACAGTGAAGCGACTCGCGGCTGCTCCGCGGCTCAGTCGGGGCCGGCTCCCCTCAGGCTCCCCTCATGGCGGGCGGGCTCACCTTGGCGGTCGCGTGAGGCGAGGCGCCCTTCTCCAGCAGCAGCAGCGCCACCTTCTGGTTGTCGTAGTGCGCCGCCACGTGCAGCGGGGTGAGGCCGTTCTGAAAGGGCGGTTACGGCGTTAAGGGCGTTACGGGACGAGGCCGCGGGCGTGGAACGGCAACGGGAGGCCGGGGGGAAATGGGATGGAGGGGACCGGGGTGCGGTGGGATGGAAGGGTNATGGCAGGCAGCTGGCTGTTAGTGGGGAGAAGCGGCGTACCAGGCAAACCAGGGTGGCGGCCGCAGGCTTCCATCACACCACACCAGGGGAAACCTGGGCTTTGCTCCTGTGTTTATCCTTTGGGAATTTAGGCAGCTTGATGGAACCGGTGCTTCCTGAGCCACAGACCCATACCTGCCCTCAGAGCAGCCAAGCACCCTCCTGCCATGGACCCAAACCTAACATGCTGGGTTAGCAGCACTCAGCCATCACCCAGGGGAGACACAACCCCAACAAAGCCACAGTCACCGTGCAAAAGCAGCTGCGGCCTTCTTGGGGTGCATATTTCACGGAGCTCTTCCTTAAGGAAGAATCCAACACACTTCTGACTTTTTCTTCCCCAGCAGTACCTTGCCAGCGGAATCGGGACAGGCACGACGCTGCAGCAGGAGCTTCGCCACTTCCAGGCTCCCATATTTGGCTGCCACATGCAACGGTGTGAATCCCTTCTGAAAAATTCCAGGAGATAAAACAGAGATGTTTGTGTTAAAGGTCGTGCTGACATCTCTTGTTTAAGAACTATGTGTTAAGCACTTATTCTTCAACCTCAGAATCGATAGCTGAACCTAGAAAGAGCAGCCTCTCTCAAAAGCACGTTGAGAAGCATGAAACACAAAAGAATACTTTGCCTTTTATTATTCTTCCCTATGTATGTGCTGTCAGGCTGGCAGACATTTTATCTGATACAGACTGTACTTCACACACTGTGTGGGGGCAATGAAGGCATTTCTTCAAATTTACACCCCAAACCAGCTTCACCTTTTTTTGTTCCATGATGACAGCTTTAGACATATTTCCCACATCAGTCATTGCCAGTAACAATGAAACACCAAATAAATTCATCGAAAAAACCTCCAAACTCCAAATCCCTTCCTCCATTAGGGTTTGGTGAAAAATTATTTGTACTTGGATTTGTGTATTCATACAGTCACAAAGTTTTACTGAAGCTAAAACACCCCCCTACTCTTCACCTGTTTTAATCAAAAAATTGGTAAGGAAAGCTCGTGGATGTGTGACAGTAGGTGGCAGCCTGCACCGCTGCCTGACAGTAATTTTGGGAAGCGGCAATGACCTATTTGCCTGGCACATAAGTGATGTTTAATGTTTATTATCATTATCATTTAGGTCCATTAATCCCACATCAGAAAGAGTTTATATTGGGTAATCTCAAACATTTTCAGTTCACAAATCACAGGTCTATAAAGATATTATCTAGTGGGCTCCATCTTCTGTTCATAATGATAGAATGTTCCTGCAATACTAATTACCATCAAGCAATATGGGAAATTAGGAAAGTATTTAGTGTATTTTTAGCCATTCTAATGTGATTTAATAGCTGGATAAAAGGAGAACAGCAAGCACTCCCAGTAATCCATGGATCATAATTTGAAAATTGCTGGTTTAGTCTTTTAAACCCTAGAAGACATGCCATTGCTCATAAACATGTTTTAAGCTCCAGCTGTAAAACCAAGGGTACTTTTATAAATAGTGAAAATTACGTGATTCTCACTTATCAAATGCTTTAAATTTGGAAACGATATCTTGGTATATAATTCTCTTCACAGTTATCTATTTTCTTACATGTTCATCTCTCTGTTAGGAATCTATTGGTACCATTTTTGGCTAAAAAATCCACTAGTGATTTTGGAGAGCGTTTCTTTTATAATCCCAGACAAAATGGCCTGTTGTGTCATGTGACACCTCATTTTAGAACCACTGAAAACAGATTCAGCATTCGATGTGACTGGACAGATGCTGACTTCTATGTTTTAGGAACATTCCTTTCAGCTAGCACAGGGCAGAATTATTTTACTATTTAAGTAAATAAGGTACTGAAGAATAAAAGGAAGCCTGTTCATAAAAAAATGTGTCATTTCCATCCATTTTTCTTTTTTGGAAATTTTGCCCAAAAAAGCCCTGCCTGTAAGACAAAGGGAAAGGGAGAAACAACAACATCTTAAACCTGTTGGGACCATGTATTTATCAAGATCTGCATTTGGCTTCAGTGGGAACCAAATCCAATTTTAGATGACAGCAAAATGATTTGAAATTTGATTAACTTGTGATACATTACTCCAGTCTACTGAATTGTTGCCGATTAAATAAGAACAAAATAAAAGGCCCAAACTACTTCAATTTCTCAGCGTGAAAGCACACTCGTCACAGAACAGAGCTCCTCCTGTGCCACTGGCACACGGATCTGGGGCATTTTGCCTTACCTTGGTGGACATGGAGTGTGAGGCGCCCGCCTCGAGGAGCACAGAGGCGACGTCGAGCTGCCCCTCGCGGGCAGAGATGTGCAGCGGGGTGTAGCCGTTGGTGGTGGCGGCATCGGGGTGGGCCATGTGCTGCAGCAGCAGCTGCACGATCTCCGTCTTGCCCAGGCGAGAGGCGATGTGCAGTGGGGTCTGTTCTTCCTACAACTCAAATCAAGTGGGTCGTTAGTGCGGGTGGAGCCACCCTGAGCACAGTTATCTTCCCTGGTCTCCATAGACCTTCCTATGCATTTGTCTTGCAGACTCATAGAAAGTGATAACAGAAAGAACAGAGTAATGGAGGAGAGAGAGGTGGTGAGTGTTTGCTTCAGCCACGGTTTTAAGAGGAAGCAAAAAACACTGTAAGCAGAACACCTACCCTGGCGCGAGCATCAACCAGGGCCCCGTTCCTCAGGAGGCAGCGAACCACTTCCACCTGCCCGGCGCGTGCTGCCATGTGCAAAGCAGTTTCTCCACGCTGCAGGAGAGCAAAAAGCATTTCAGTGTCCTAAACCTCCATGAAGAAAGAGCTTTGCCAGTGACACTCCCACCCATGACAACTTGTGCTGACACCTGTCCTTCTGCCTTCCTTCTGAGACTCAGGCTCCAGCCCCAAGGCAGGGTGTGAGTACGTGTCACTGTACCTGGGAATGCCTTGGTTTGCCAGCTGGCCAATCCCAGACAAACATAACCTCAACCACTGACGGACAGAATGAAAATCCCAGCTTAGGAAAATTCTGCCAGATAGACTTGCCCTGTTCACATATGTCCCTCAGCTTTCTACGTAACAGGGCATCAGCTCATGTGCCGCACAGGAGAGGAGAGTACACTGAGCCTGTCTCTCTAGGGATTGCACGGCACAGGAGCCTCAAGATGGAAGGGGATATTTTTCCAGATGGTCCCTTCCCGCACACTGTGTGGAGCTGGCAGCGTTAAGAGGCCTTGCAATGGCTGAGCACAACTCAGCCAGCACATGAAATGTGTAAAATCTGTGCTCAGCAGTGTGGCTCCGTCTCCAGGCTGAGGAATCAATCTTGTTTCAAAAGCCTTTTGTAGCTCACAGAATTTGAAGAATATGAAGTTTTGGAAAGCTGACTGGAGTGATACGGAATTTCAGATCAGGAGTGTTCAAAGCATTTACTTTTTTTGCATAGGTTTTCAAAGAAACACTGAAAATGAGGATTCCTTTAGGACAGCATTCCTAGTTTAATTGGGCTCTGTTCTTTGAGTGCAGTGTCCCAAAGCGGACTGAAATGATCCCTGTGCAGCTCACCAGTATCTGGTACATCAGGTCCTGGGACAGTTCCACAACCAGGAGCTCTGTTCATCTATTATATCATGAGCACACAGCAGGACCCATCATTTATTGTGTTAATTGTTCATTTTTCTTACACCAGAGCTGGAGAATATTCTGTTGTAAGGCCTTTATCCCCTTGACTATCAATTAAACTGCAACTGCCAAAATGATCACTCTAGTCAAGACCTTTTACATCAGAATCAGGAACCACACCTTCTTGTCCTTGTCTTGATGTAGGGAAAGAAGCAGCCTAAGCTGGCCTGCTAGCAGGAACTTTTAATTACAGCAAGCCCTCTTAACCAGGAGTTGATTAATCTCGTCATTTTTAAATAAATATTGTATTACCAGCTGCGATTAGTAAGTATGCAACAAACAAAATCCCACAGCCCTAGCTACAAATCTTAATAATTCCATCTATATATAAAGTTTATTACCTCAAGAATGAGCTGTTTAAGATGTGAAAAATACTCCAAAGATTAAATTTCTACAATGACCCTTTTGTGCTTGAATTAGCAAAGCAATTTAGGTTTTGGAAACAGTAATTCAACAGGGAACCTCAGCTTACCAAGAGAAAGCCAAGACACCTGTGTAGCAGAAATTGTGAAGTGTTAAACTTTGCACACAAATGTGCAAATATTTCTAACTGCTTCCACAAGAATTTTGTGCTGGTTTTTTATTATTAATAAAGTTCTTATATAAAGACTGCTTCAATAAAAAAAGGTATGAAAAGTCCGTTTTAATGATTCACATAAATATGCTCAACAGTTTACTGGGTTCCATGTAAGATTTTTCTAACTGAGAAAAACTGATGAGTCCAGTGTACCTGGATTACTAAATTTTTGTTGGTTTTGTTGTTGGTTAACACTTACCTATAACCTTACGTACTGTAAAAAGCTGCTTTCAAAGTACAAGTGGTCCCAAGTCGACTATTTGTTTATACTGACAAATTAAACAGTAAAATGTCTTATGAAATACATCTCAGAAAATTATAATGTTGTTTTTGTTGTTATTTTTCTTGGTAACTAGGCTGTTGGTATACAAACACTGATTTCTATGGTAAGTCAGGTTCTGCATTTTGTGTTACCTCCCAAAGGTCACATTTTCCAGATTTAATCACCAGTTCCTGGAATTTCCTGTCTAAGAGGAACATCTTGAGTTTCCCAGTTTTGCTTTTTGTTTAACTGTTGGGGTTTAAGCATTTTATACTCTTTCACTGACAGGAATGACACAATTTCATGGCAGCCAGTGAAGTTATGCAGGCAGAAATTAGAGCCATTTGGACTTGAATTTCATCCTTCAGAATGGAAACACAGACTTTGTGGGATTTGTCTTATAATCCATTTTGGATGTTTTTGGTGAGCTTTGTCCGTTTCTAAGGAAAACTTTACCTCCTCAAGCATTGTTGTAGAATACATGAAACCAGAGATGGCTTAAAATGACACATACAGCCATCACTTTCCCCTCTTCACTAAAAGTGCTTCAATAATTTGCCCTAAAATGCAATAAAGTATCATTAAAATGCGACCTTGGGTTGAGCCACACGATAGACCAGAGACTTTATGTGGGTCCTGAGCAGATGGTTCTAGCAAAAGCCATACTCACAATGTTAGTGACATCAGGAGAGGCTCCGTTCTGCAGCAGAAGGAGGACTATGTTCAAGTGGCCCATAAATGCAGCCACGTGTATTGGTGTGAGGCCCGACTGCGAAACAAAGCAAGAGCAGTTTTACTCCTCTGCACAGCTGGAGGGATGGGCTTCTTCGTTTAATAAAACACAAAGGAAAGTGAGGCATGACAGGAGAGACAGAAAAAAGGAAGCAAAAAAGGAGAGAGAGAGAAGGAATGTTTCTTCAGGACATGAAACATTTTGCTACCTCTGTTATAGCCTGGATTGAAGCCCCATATTTCACCAGGAGTTCCATGACTTTGATGCGATTTTTCTTGCAGGCAATGTGCAGTGGAGTAAAACCATTCTGTGCAAAAGACAGTGATGTTAGTTAGAAACATGCAGCTACACTTCCCACACAGCTCCATGCCGGTACACTGGGAGCACAAGGGTTAGACTACCACAAGCAACTGTTCTTTAAGCACAACAGGTTATGAATTACAGACATCTCCCACTATCTGAGGCACAACAAAGCAGTGCTGCTGCTTTCTTCCCAGGCAGGGGAGAGAAAGTGAACCTCCGCCTCCACACTTCACATACAGATACACCCGTCCTGACTGCCAACTGCACGTGTGTGTGCACGTGGTTCCTGAGGCTGCACATGTGTCTGTAAGGAGCACTCGCTGTGCTTCCCAAGATTGCCTAACACAAGGGAAATCTAAAAAATTACAGTGATCACTTTGCAATCAGTGCCTTTATAAAGCATTTCCTATACCTCTATAGGAGAATCATGGAATCACAGAAGGTTTGGGTTGGAAAAGCCCATCTCGTTCCACATCCTACCATGTGCAGGGACACCTTCCACTATCCCAGGTTGCTCCAAGCCCCATCCAACCTGGCCTTGGACACTTCCAGGGATGGGGCAGCCACAGCTTCTCTGGGCAACGTGTGCCAGGGCTTCCCCACCCTCGCAGGGAAGAATTTCTCCCTAATATCTAACCTAAATCTACTCTCTTTCAGTTTGAAGCCACTTAAACCGAGAAAGAGAGAGGAAGAGTACTTTTTCCAGATTCCATCTTAATTTGTCTTTTTACTTGTAATCTAAGAAATCTGTGTGTATTTATTTTTATATTTATACATCAACCTAGGGTGTAATATCCACGTACATTCGGAGGTACCTTAAATAAAGAACCACCCCTTCACCTATGGTCTCATGATAATCTGATGACAATTAATGCAGGTTAAGTGTGTGCCTGAAGCTGAGCAAACACATTACTCACTGCACGTGAATATTTTAGTGAAAAGCACGGGTAATATTTTTTAGATAATGTTGAAAAATTGCTCCATTTTCTAATGAAGAGGATCAGTATTGCCAAACAGTCAACCAGCAGTAATCAGAACCTAGCAGTGAAATCTTAGTTTATGGGAAGAGATAATCACATGACAATTATTCTATAGGCTGCTTCCGTTAAAGGAAATGTTAATTACTAGTTGATTTGAAGGTGCTTTAAAGCATATACATATTGAAAAAGCTGAGAACTCACATAGTGCTTGTATCCCCAAAGCATTTTGAAAACATTAACAATTATTTTCTTAAATGTAGCTGAAAATTAGTCCTTAGCAATATTTATTCCATCACCGGACTCTGCCGAATATTATTACTGTTTCTCCAATTTCTAAAGAAAGAATCAAAACCGCTTGATATTTTATCTCCTACACAACATCTCTCAATATATTTCATAGGGAGTTTTACCGTTTCAGAAGTTTCCATATTTTTCACTGAATTTTACCGCCTCAGTTGATTTCATTTTGCTACTTCTATTTAAGTCAAGAACAGTTTGATGGGGGAGAGGAGAAGGCAGAAAAAAATGTATCACTAACAGAAATTATGAGCTTCATTTAATATATTAAACACTATCAACAAGCCAGAGGCGACAAATCCCTGATGAGAGAGAGAGAAAATGAGTGGGGGGGCTGAGGGGGAGGGGAGAGAAAGCCAGTTTGGTGGGAAGAGAGCAGAGAGGCAGCAGCCTGAGGGTGTTCTCCTTTTGTTTCAGATGTTTCACAGGGAGGGAGGGATGGAGGGAGGTGAACAGAAGATATATTTCTGGTCATGGAAGGAAAGAAAGAAGATGTAGGGGGTATGTGTGGGCAGCTGAGGAAAGTGCAGCTAGAGATAATCAGAAGACTGGCAAGAAAAACAAGAAAGGATGAAAACTGTCAAAAAAGATCAACCAAGTGAACACGGCACTGAGAAGGACAAAGCAAGAAAAGTATAAGAGGAGGAAGCAAAGGGGGCTATGGGATTTGTGGGTATGGAAAGGCCAAGAAAAATGAGACGGCAGAAGAAAAGGGTATCAGTTCCAAGGAAGTAAAGGATAGGGAGAGCCTACGCAGAAAAACAGTGGATCCTAGTGTGGGCAGGAAGCTGGGGAAGGCATCCAAGTGCCCTGCAGTGGGAGTTCTGTGGAGGCCCCCAAAGCAGCAGGCAACAGCAGAACTCTGGCCACGCAGGAGCATCTCAAGGGTTCACAGACTCTCCTTTTCGCTAACAGAGTGCAATATATTGGTACATGAACTCCCAGCCAGCTAACAGTTCCTAGTAGAGGAAGTTGGAATCTCGTCTGGCTTTGGATACATTAAAGACTCTTGAAATGTTTCCAGAATCAAATGTGATGTTTTTCTCCTTGTTAGGGGCAATGGTTTGATCAGTGAGTGAAAGGAATCATACTTGGTGTCCTGTAAGCCTAAGAACTTTTTTTTGAAAAGAGAGAAAAATGGCACCTACAGAGGAAAATGTCAGGATTTGATAAATACAGAAATACTAGCTTTTTATTATGTTTTCCCTATGCCAATTAACTTACTGATTTGGCTGAAAGCTCACAAATTATTTGTGTATTGTATCATCCGGTATGGAAAACTGAACCATGAATTCAGTAAAACACCAATGCATACATCAACATCAGCTAGAACCAGCTCAGCTTTTAGGGACTCTCCAGAGTTTCCAGACCTGACACTACAGCCACTTGCCACAGGATGTGTTCCATGACCAGGCCTAAGGATACAAAGCACAGCACTGGCAACCAGCAGGTGTGATACCCCTGTGGCTACTGCACCTATTTAAAGGCTGTGGAGTTTGCTGACAATTCTCACTTAGCTTTCCTGTTAAGAGCTAGTGGCCAGCTTTGTTACACGACCCAGGTGGGAGAGGTTTACCAGGGCACGGGCATTGGGGTTGGCTCTCTTGTCCAGCAGGAGTTTGGTGACACGGTAGTGGCCACAGTGAGCAGCCACATGCAGGGCGGTCAGGTAGTCCAGAGTCACGTCATCCACAGGAGCCTTGTGCTGTAGCAGGTGCTTGACACATTCCACGTGGTCCCCCTGTGCTGCCATGTGGAGTGGGGAGAGTCCATTCTGTGACAAAAGAGAATAGAACAGCAACCTCTAGTAACCCCCACTTAAATTGTGGCACATATAAGAAGGACGTCTGTTGTTGTGAGGTGCTGCTCAGTGGGCTCTGCCATTACACAAGGATCTTCCTCTCATTAGTTTCACCAAAGAGACAGAATTTGTAGGAAATACATAAATTTTAGATGTGTGTTTCCTAGATATGAGGAAGAACACATTGAAATAATTTTCCAAGTCTGAAATAGTCCGTAAAAACAATTAGGAGAAACTGTCCTTGTTATCTTACGTGAAGGATCAGAAGATATACACCAGGAATCACCTCTCAGGAGTGACTGACTCAGCTTTCATACGTGTTCCTACAGTCTCGGGAAGCAACACAAGGGAAGTGCTGGCAATAGCACTCCACATCATGTGTTTAGTCTGATATTAGAGAGAGGGGCAAACAAGTGTACGCTTTTCATATATTTGGAAAGGATAGTCCCTCATTATGTAAGAAAACCTGATTTTGGATCATTCTACCCATTAATACGTCTCCTTTGGGAGGACAGGTACATTCCTGTCCTCTTCCTTGTCCTCTAAGTGACACTGAAAGTTCTGTGGAAGGTTACACAGAGGTGTTCACATGCTCTAACAGGGCACACACACACCTTGGTCCGTGCGAGCAGTGGGGCACCTCGCTCCAGGAGCAGCTCCACAACCTGGTCATGGCCACTTCGTGCAGCACAGTGCAGTGGGGTGAGTCCATCCTTAAAACGAAAGGAGAGAAAACAAATGAGCACATCCCCAGCTGTCCATCCTGGAACTCTGGGGAACAACCTTCCAGGAATGCAGCCCCACAAGTGTGAAAAAGCTCCTTTTTTGACTCCTAACTGAAGCTGACTCCACAACATGAAGTTTCATCCCTTGCACCAGTAAAGGACACTCTAAGGTCACTGTTTGAGGGAGGAGGCCCGTTGTGTGCTGAAATCTCTTCTCAAAGAGGATAATGTGAGGATGCACTGCCTCCTCCTCTCCCTCCCCTCCACATCGCTCTGAGACTGCGTTGTCTCTCCCTGGGTAATGCCTGCTGGGTTGAGGATGCTTCATAAATCAACTCTTATCCTTTGGATTGCTTTTGACGAAGGGATGAAACAAGTAATGTTCATACTAGAAAAGTTCTACAGAATTTTCTTTTGCTTTTAAACAGGCATCAAGAAAAAGAAGATTTTAAAACAAGAGAAAAAGAGAGAAACAAACAGAACCGAGTCTTTCATTTCTGAGATTGAGGGGTGAACAGAGAGCTAACTATTCTTTTCTAAAATTGCTGTGAGACCACTAACTCCACAATAGTTTTTTCCATTGCAGAACACCGTTCTGTACCAAAAGACTTGCTCAGGATACTATTAATGATCATAGCAGTGGCAGCAAAAGATGTGTTGATGAACTATTTGGATGGGAGAATGAATTCTAGGTCGCTTTTGAACAGTTTGGACTTTATGCAGAAAAATAAATATAAGGCTAGAAAAATGGTTGTGAAAGAATATTAGTGCTGAATGACAGAAAAAAGGTAACACGCAGGATATGAAAAGTCAAACTTTCACCTCATTAGCCCTCAGTATTGTTCAAACATGCACTCAGAGATGTCATCAACACTCACTCAAGAGATGGTGGCTTTACAAAGGTGAAATGGGAATAGTTTTTAATCACAAGAAAAGCCTTCTCCCTTTGAGACATGCTGCTCATCTTGAGTGACATTGATGCTATTATTCTAAGGAGCCCACTGAAGAATCCAGTGACATCTTGGTTTAAAGGAGACTATACTGGTCTGAATTACTCAGAGACTAAAAAAGTAGCAAAACCGCAAAAACATGGCACTAAGTATGAGTTGGTGGCCCTGCTTCATACACAGATGGACTGCTTACCTTGCTGGCATTTGGAGGAAACCTGCATCGCTATGTTTTTAAATTAAAAGTAGCTCTAGACTACACAGTGCCACTCCAACTGCAACCTCACTTCAGCAAACACAGCCCTGTAACACTCTACAAAGTTAGTTCCAAGAAGCAGAGCCTCCCTCATGCCCAGTTTCCAAAGCACAGAGTCCCTTTCCAAGTGAGGAGCACCACAAAACTCTGCTGCTGCAAGGTGCTGAAGTCTGCAGAAGGAATTTTTCTCCCTCACTTATCTACTTTTCCCAGAGGCTTTTGAGACACACTGACGGGGTTAGGTGTGCCTTGGTGCTCACTGTCTCAGAGGCATCCCTAACTCCCCACTGAAGCTTTGCAGTGAAACTCAACAGATGCAAGATCAAACCCAAAAGCAGAACTTGCAGCCTTCAGCACCTGGCAGATGAGGCCAGTGTGAAGAATGAGGTGTAACTACTTTACTTGGTTTTTTATGCACTGAAACTTCAGAGTCCTCTAAACCAAATCTTTTTGTGAATAGCTAAGGTATATTATCATCTCATTGCCAGAGGGATTCATACAGATAACTCCCACTGGCATTACTAAGGTAAGAATATATCCAAAATGCATTTCTAAGGAAGGTATTTATTTGGTATTTCTTTCCAGTTTCTGTCTCTTGTGCTCTACATTTTTAATCAGTGTGGGAGGTTCACTTTCCCTATCTGTGTGGTGGCTTTGATGTTACTCTATTTAATAAAACAGCAAAAAAAAAAAAGAAGAGTGTGAGTCCTTGAAAAAAAAAGCGGGACAAATCCTGAGAGGGAAAAAAAAAAAGAAAAATAGTGTGAGTCCTTGAAAAAAAAAGCGGGACAAATCCTGAGAGGGAGAAAAAAAAAGAAAAACACAAGCTAAGAAGGACATCAACTCCACAAGAAAGTCTGGCTAAAACAAAAAAAAAGCCTAAATAATTTAAAAACATGATTTCTTCTTTGTTCTTATCTACAATTCGCTTTAAAAGCAGATACAGAAATTTGCTACCTATCTTATTCTACCCTGCCACAGTGTTTTGAGGACTTCCCACAGAACCCTCTTCCCTTTCCTCTTTCTGCTCTGAGGAAAACAGCATGTATATTTTAAAATTATTGTATATTTAATACTTTAAATTCTTTTGCTTATATGTTTTATTCAACGATCATGGAAACTGCAAAGAGAGAGCTATTGTAGTAGAAGAATTAGTACAGAAAACAATGCAGACAAGCTGACATGAGCCAACACGAAGAGACACACTGGTGTACCAAACAAATCCCTTTTTGCACTATTATCTATTTGCAATGAGCCCCAGTGCTCTCAGATTAACTGCAGGAGTTTGCCTAAGTACTTTTTCAATCATTCCTTTGCTAATTGAAGAACCTACAGTGACCGATACATCAGGCACATCATTTGACAGGACATCCAACACTGGGTCAGGGGGACACAGATTCTGAAGCACAGATAACGGATATCCCATAAACACGCAGGCTGCCATGCCAGGAGACAAGAAATCCAGCAATTTTATGTTTAAAGAAGTTCAACATTTATCTCCTCACCCCACATTGTGTGGAATGAAGAGTTAAATGTTTCCATCTCCCCAGTGACACCCCACACCTGGTGTTCTGCTGTTCCCATATGTGGTACTCCCCTAACTCACACTCTGCGACGTAACCGACAGCTGGGTCACCCTTAGAAATGACAATACAATCCCCTCTGTGTGCATGGAAGCCAGGAAATTCCATCAATCCTAATTCTCTCTAAAATGGTTCTCAAAATATAAGGTAAACTTCTGCCTTTTTTTCCTTGAAAATCAATCACTGGTCATTTTTTAACCTGCAAAATTAATTCTGAATTCCGTGCATGACTCCTAACTGTAGGGCTTAGAAAGACGAATTATTTGGTCATTGTACAAATGCCTTCTTTCAGCTTACCAGAAGCACCGAGACAAAAAGAAGCTGTGCTTATGAGGGATTTTTAACGGTAAATGATGTGGGCAGCACCTTCACAGGACAGTTGCTCACATTCAGTGCTCATTAGACCAAAAACTGATGGTAGACATAAACATCAAAGGCCAAATTACCAAAGAATTATTCTAAACTGCAGCTGCATGTTCTCATTTTCATAAGGGTGAAGTAAAATTTTAGTATTCCAAGTGTCAAACATGCAAAATTGTCTAAATTTTCTCAGCAAATAAAGGGCTTTTAATTTGTTCATTTTTCATTATGACTAAATCTCATCTCTTTAAAAATGAACGAGGCAAGTCTCCCTCTTGCTCTAAGCTCTTGACATAATTAAACATGCTGTAAAGTATTCCTCCAGGTCTGCCATTCACAGCACAAATTTGAAAAATACAGCAAAAAATATACCATGTACTTGCATGAGTATTAAGACAGTAACATAAATAACTCCAAATAACAGTCATTATCTATATAACTTGCTTAGACAATCCACACAACACCCCTTCCCACTCCCTTGTAAACATGATATGAAGCCACTGAATTTTTTATAGGAAATATCTGCATTGTGATTAGATATTTATAATCTGACATGGCTTTACGAACAGCAAAATCTGATGAATTATTAGTGCTCTGTGCATGTACGAAGATGAGGAGAAAATGTCACAGCAGCATTACTGCAGGAACACTGTACAGAGCACGGTGTCAAGGCCAGGATCCTGCTACAGTGGTTACCACTCCCATATGGAAATAGCAGAGCCAAGCCCATTTTGTCAGGATGCAGCTGTACAAAAGGAGATATTGTTACTAATAAATCTCAATAGGTTTCCAGAATGAGTGTTAAGGGGTGTCTGAAGCACATCCCCCACAAAAAACCCCAAACCAACCAAATCCGAGTTGCATCGCCTCCATCACTGACCTGCCACTTCTTTCAGCTCCAGCTGAGCCTCCTCCTTTCCGTGGCCCCTCTCCAACCCAAATGGTGCACCAGACCTTCTCCCACCATTCCCACGCCTATCCCCGCTCCAGCTCCAGCTGCCACACTCCAGGCACACAACATGCTTACTTTCCCACACAATAAGCTTTCCATTCCAAGACTAGATACTCTCTTTCAACTCCACAGATTTTATTCAACTGTAAATATTCAGGATGAAAGCTTGCAAGAGGTGTCTAAAGAAAAGTCCCAAAGCAAGAAGAATCTAATTTCAACGTTGGCAAGACTGACTAGAAAGAACAGAAAATGTGTGACAACTTCAGTGGCTGAGACAGGTGAGAGTGTTCCTCCCCCTTTGAAGGGTGTTTGCTTACTCCCACAAAAATGGAAATTCCAGCACGGTGATAAAAGCCTGTGAATAACACTGTATTTTAAAAGCAAAAAAACATGCAGAACCGAAAAAGCCTCATATTCTTGCTCTTTTTTTTCCTCCTGCAATTTATAGAGACAGATGATAAAAATAGAGATAATAAAAAAACTGCATTCAGAAAGAATATTCCTAAAACCCTGAAATAGTCAGCAACATTTCCATATTCTGAAGGTACATATTGTAATGATTCTATTGTATGAGGACTTTTTTTAACAGAAATACATGCATTTTTGGCATGCTAAAATTGCTTTTAAATGCTGACAAATAATTCTCTCTTTAACAATCCTTAGCATGTTCCAGGAAGGCTGCAAATGCTTTCCTTCCCTCAAAGTGAGAACTGGTAATTGCCATGCTACCTTTGATCACCTGACAGCGAATTAATCATATATTAAACTTTCCGCCATCTTTCAGAGAAAAAATTTCTGCTCAATTTTTCTGACCCCATAACACTAACTAACCATCAGAAGCTGCAAGGGTCAGAATTTTGGCCAAATATTAAAATTTTAAATAAAATGATGTCGTTGAAATTCTTACTTATGTAAACACATGGGGAATATACGTTTGAGTAAAATTTTGAATATGAAATATTTTCATATAGGAAATTTTACTCATTAATTATTTAGTGGACAAGAGTCAAGGGAAGGCTTGTATGTAAATGGAAGTTGCAAAACATGTACCACATATCATATAATAATATATGTTAAAATAATATTTTAATATTTATCATATAATAATTATCTATTGTTAAAGATGGTATTTTTTTGTTATATAATATTATAATACTATCTCTAACAGATAGTACTAATAAAAGTATCCTATTATTGTAGTTGAGAATGGAGTTTCCATTTCTGCTTTGGATATAAGAGAAATTAAATTTCACATTGTAAAAACTTAGTTAGGACTTGGTTGAGAAAAAAATGGTAGAACTAGCCAAAAAAATAAGTTAAATATTATTTTAAGATATGTAATTTTGTCAAGAGATTTACCAGCAATTCTACACTATTAAGGCCTAAGAAATACCATAAAATTTCCACAAATGCATTCTGAAATGCGTAGAAAATAAAAACACTAATTCCTACAGAAAGCAGAATTTTCCTGCGACATGGTGCATTAACTATGGAACAGCAGGACACATGCATCATTTGCTCCCTTTGAGGAATATACATTTTAATTTATATTTTTAGACAACACAGGGGCTCCTAAAGAATCATTCCAATGGAACATTTTCAAACACAGAAAGCTTTCACAAGATTAACTTTGCAAAACTGAAGTACTGAAACTCATCTGCAATCCGCTAAAATAGGTTTTGCATCTTAATTTATGCAGCATCAGATGTCATGTAACAAAGCAAGCTAAAAATAAACGGAATGAAAGCAGCAAGGACTGTTTCAACTAAAGAGCTTATTTTGATGTGGTGTGGAGCGTAAGAACTTGGCAGTGAAACATCCTAGTATTTTAATTCGGCTGTTTTGCAGGGACTGTGACCTACTGGAAGAAGGCAGGTGTTCCTGGGAAGCAAAGGGAAGGCAGCAGGGAAGGCAAGGTGTGTTAGTACCGCAGCGGGGCAGGCGGGGTCTATCCTGCCACAGACAGAGCACACGCAACACATCCCTGCCTCCTCCACACCCTACAGACTCACAGGCAGAGCCAGGCACACGAGGTGTGCGCACAGAGCACAGGGAGAGGAGAGACACACCAAGATGACACGAACAGCTGACACAAGACATGGACAGCAAAACCAGAGCTCTGGAATCTTCCCCACCATGAGGCGCACACCACCGACCGCCACCGTGAACCCTGGAGCAGGGAGGAGGCGGAAGGTGAAAGCGACAGGAAGCTGTGGAGTCAGTGCAAGCTGGGACACGTGTTCCTTAAGATACCTGTATGAGTCTTCAGGGATACCTTTGTGCTGACATTTTGTGCCCACGTAGCAGCTGATGCAGGACAGGGAGCCAAGACACTGAGAAGACTCTAAAATTGGCCCCTCCCACCTACGCTGGGAAAATCCTGTACTCTCAGATTCATTCACGACTGAGCTCCACCTTTGCAGGTGAGCAAGGAAGGGAAAAGACCTTGACCTCTTAAAATCTAAAACATCCCTCACAATCATCTGTGTCAATCTGTCTAGAACAGTATCTAAATACTGAACAGGAAGTAGGTGAATTCAGTACTGCCATTCCACAGGCCAAATGAACTATTTCTGTATGACATGCTTAGGAGCATGTGGAATATCCCAACTGAAGTGTATTATTAGCATTTCATGCCTCTTTTCCATGAGATTTTAGGTGTTTATTGTAGAAAATGTGAGCAGGGGTGATTTGCTGCACACCTGCTTGAGGCAGCTTTTTCCATCAGCAGTAGTTTTAAAAGAATAAAAAAAACTTAGTGAGATATTATTTCATAACCAGAAACCAAAACCACAATCGCATACAGAGTTCACAAGAATCATGACTGTCTTCAGAGCTTATGAAGCAACAAATAGTCGATGTAATTAATATCCAAGTAACTGCAGAGGTTGAATCAACCCCCAAGGGTAGGTGATTGCAATATCTTCTACCTTCCTATTTTCTTAAACAAAAACTCTCATGTCCAGCTCTAAACTTTGATCACTTGGACATGTAATTTTGCAGACCGGCTGCCTAAAAACCAGCAGTTCCCAAGAACGAGCCCTGTGCAGCTCAGTCTGAATAAATGACAATGTTTTCCCACGTGATTGCAAAATCCAATCTGAAATAATTAACCCTGCCCATACAACATGATGGGGGTTTTTTTGCCCTGAATGACTGTGAAATCATCCAAAAATAAAGGGCAAAGTGACATTTCAATAGGATAACTGGGAGGAAGAAGCCAGTGAGAGTCACCTAATTAATACTCCATGCTTTGTCTGGGAAAGGGACATGTGGCTGCTGGCACTGAGGAGGTTACTTGTCCCTGTATCAGCTCTCCAATAAAAACCGACTGAGCCCACTAAAGTTTCCACAGGGCATACAGTGACTGGCACAGACATTTAGGAGTAAGCAGACTGAAAGGCTTAGCTGAATCCAGACCTTCCATTTCCTTTTGCTGTGCATCACATGTGTTGTGCATCATCTTGTGTCATGTAAAGTTGGACCAATTAACAGGCTTATTCCCTAAAAACCATCAGTTTCATCAGCTTTTTCTTGTATGATGTAGGCAGGTTATACAGGAGACTAAAGGAAATAGTATTTCTGCCTCCTACTATCATTAACACGAGCTGTTCTTTAGTCTGATAACACAGAAAACAATCCACATAAAACAAACGCACAAAAAATCCCCAAAAGCAAGCAAGGAAAAAATCCCAGTCCATTCCCCAGAAGGGACAATATCATAATCAGGGAATAGAAAGACTCACCCTGGTTTTGGCATCGATCTGCCCTCCGCGATCCAACAAGAGCTTCACCATGTTTGTGTTTCCCCTTTTGGAAGCCACATGCAGTGGGGTGATTCCGTTCTACACCATGAAAAGAACAAACAATGAGCTGGATGGATCTGAAGGTGAGCAATGGGGGTGAATTTGGGTTTGGATCACAAAAAATGAGACCATCACATCGTAGAGAATAAACGAGAATGTACTAGAGCATCAGAGCTAGGCACACACCATATAAGCTAGAGTTAGTAAATTCCTTCCTAAGCAAGATTCCTTCTCCATTGTTTCGGGGTCCTTGAATAAAGGAAGCAGCGCATCTGCCCAAGCAGCAAACATCGCAGCCCCAGGGCCAGACAAATACACAAACACGTATCAGAGTCCCAATGAGCCAAGAGTCACAAAACACTGATGCATTTCAATCACTGCAACATACACAGAGGACACAAATGCGTCACTCCTACACAAAGGAACCTTCCTGTGAAGTGCCGAGAGCATAAAGAAGTAGTAGGCTGTGTAGGCTGTGTAGGTTGAAAGTCCTTGAAAACACTTTGGGTGAGGCAAGAGGTAATATTAGCAGCTACTCCAGATTGGAAACAGGAGGGAGTCAGTCTGGAAGGCAGAACCCTGAAGTAATTCAAAGTGTGTCTGGCAAAATTGAACAGCAAACTTGTGGCCTGGGAGCTGGGTTGAGATTACCAGAGATTTTCACTTCAAACTATGTAATGTGCAACAGCAAAGAGACTGTACTATGTAACTCTGCAGTTGTTTACCATAAAAGAGTAGTCATGATTAATTAGTTCTTTTGTTGTTGCATTTATATAATAGCAATATACTCTACTTTCTGGTTTTGAAATACATTTATATGTGAAAACACCAAATTAAAGTGGTATAGCAAATACTGAATACTGAAAAAACCAATCAATCGCGCATCTATTTCCAGAGTGCATCTATTTCCAGAGTACATCTAACAAACAGAAAAGCCAAAGGGAGTTGACAAACATGAGAGTATCAGCTTTCTCGAACTGGCTGTAGAATCCTGCTTCCTCCAGCTGGGAATACTGACTGTTACACAATTGCCAAGGCCTCCGGTGCATTGCACGGAGACAACCTTTCAGAATCACTGCAAAAAAGACATCTTTGATCCCAAGAGAACTTCAGCATTATTTTGGTCCTTACTTCACTCAGCTCTTGACTAAGAGTTACCCAAAGAAACCCTCCCATTTCTGTAGGCCACCACAAACAAAAAGATGAAGGGGTGAGTCCGTACCCTGGCTGTGAAGTCAACTGCAGCTCCGCGGTTCAGCAGCAGCGTGGCCACGTTGACATTGCCATAGTGTGCGGCGATGTGCAAAGGGGTAAAGCCACTCTACAAAGGGAAACAGGCCTTGTTAGAGAAATCTTCTTGTACAAGATCACCAATTTAACTAGAATTTGATTTTAAAAGTGCTGGCCAACAAATGCAATGTGTCAATTTTATCCAGTCCGTGTCCGCCTATATTAGAGCACCGCCTTTCAGGCAGAGAGGCCAGTTTTCAGGTCAGAGTTCCAAAAGTGCTTCATTATTTCATTCCACAACTCAGTCTCCTGCACTGGTGACCAATAAGAGTAGCTTTCATCACAGAAAATATTAATATATTAGCCATTCTTAAAGAAAATAAAACAAGTTCCTTATTACCATTTGGAAGCAACATGGGTCTTTTGGGCTGCATCTGTTTACTAGGGTTGGATAAATGACCACAAAAGTTGTTGGACTCTCGTTTTACTGCTCTTTGAAAGAGAATATGGACAACATATTTCCTTCTGGGGTTTTTTTGGTTTGTTTTTGATTTTTGAAAGCAGTAATTATTCAAAATGTAATTAAAGCGTTCGGTTTACATGAGAAACTACTTAGTAGCATAGTAAAAGAATAACAATTATTTATATTTGTATACAATTTGGATTGCAAAGGATCTGAAGAAACTTCGCAATCTATAAATCAAAAACACCACATTTTATTTATTGTGTTCTGAAAACTAGAAGGTGAAACCTGCTCCAGCCATTAAGATATAGAATTGCTTGACAACAACATAAAAAAAGATTAAATTTTCAGAAACTAGGACAGAGAGCAAGCTTTTATTCTCATAAGTAATTCAAGTAGAAAGGGCCTTGCTTTTGAGGATTCCCTGAAGAGCTTTACGCTGATTTGATTGGATCTTGCTGATAGCTATAGAAAGGGAGGAATACTTCTGGCATCTCAACTATAGTGTGCTCTCAGCTAGGCTTCCTTCCTCTCAGTGTCCAAACCACCATTTCAAGCTACTCCTGGAACAAAGGAATGTGGGCACATGCTGCCCTCCTTCAGCGAGCACTGCAGCAGCCCCTTCCCGTTTCCCACAGGGAAGAACACGCCCATGGAGCAGGTGCCCAGGGAAGCTGTCACCCTTCAGTTCATATCACTGTTGCCTGCTGGCAGCCTGCCCACGTGTGCATACACCAAGAGGGAAGCACCTTCCCATGGGCACCTGCATCCATAATTCATTCCCTCCTCCAACAGAGAAACGCCATTATTCAGAAGGAGGTATTGAAACAATGACCGCATTCTTGGAAATCATTCTTTCTCCTAAAAGTGGCAATAATCTTTCGGGGAGAAATCCTGGTTCTAGCCAATCAGACCCATGATTTTTAGCAGAAGTAAAATCCATATAGGAAATGTGCTATTTACTGCAGGTAAATTCTGAGTATGTACTGTCCCCGAGGGCTTTGCAAAACTTTATGGAAAAGACTGTAATAAGAACAATGGTAAAAATAAGCAGATGCCCCGAACAAGTTTTTACCTTGGGAAATTTGATTATATTTATTACTGTAAAAGACAGAAAATTAATTTTACCATTATTCTGGCTGAGCCAGACACCCTGATTTAGTTATGCCAAGTGAGTGCATTTTCATAATTAATGAAAGCGAGCTAAAAAAACATCTTTATCCTCTTAGCTCCATTACTCGCTTCAAACTTCTTAGAACTGATGTGAATTCTCAAAAATGTCCTTCAACACTGACACAAATAGAAATTCTAACACAAAGGATGAATAAAAATAGGGGTTTTGAGTCACAAATTTCTATGTATTTAAAAAAAGTCATATCTTCACTTTTATTGCTAAATAAGGAAGAAATATTGGCAAAGAGCAGAGAAAATAATCATAAGTAACAGAAAGAGTAATTAAAAATTGTTGATCTCGGTACCTCAGTCGTCCTATTCACCATCATCTGATGCAGCATGGTTTGGGAAAAAGAGGAACAATATTAAAGACTGGCCGCAAAATGAAGAACTATGTTGCTTTTTTTGAAATGAGTTATGCTGTTAATTATGGGAAAAGCCATTCAAGCATGCATTAACTTTAAACACAAACTATGTTCCCGTGGGCAATAAACCAGTATCCTATTTAACAGGGAAGCAGTGATTCTGCTTCCGTTCCAGTGGCTTCTGGTTTGCAAATAATGAGGAAAAGCTGGTTACCAAAGAAATGGGAGGTTTAACTAAAAAGTGGGAGAATGAGCAGTTTGTAATTACCGTGTAGCTTAACACTGCAAACTTAAAGGTATTACTGGTGATACTGGTGGAGCAAGCTGTCCTTCCCTGCCGGAGCAGCTCCATTTCCCCATTAGGAGGCAGGGATTCAAGGTGCTGTCCCTGGGCCCCGAGCCCACCCCGTTACCTTGGACTGCACGTCGGCGTTGTGGTCGTTCTGCAGCAGCAGCGCCGCTGACTTGGTGTCGTCCTTCCTGGCGGCGATGTGCAGCGCCGGCAGCCGCACCTTGCCCTTGGTGTCGTTCTCCAGCAGGATGGCCACCGCCTGGTTGTGTCCCTGCTGCAGTGCCACAGCCAGAGGGGTGAAACCGTCCTGGGGGACAGGAAACAAGGGGTGCTCAGCACAGCTGACAGCCTCGGGGAGCTGCACTGCGCCCTTCGCACACACAAACTCAGGAAGCGCATTCCCAGCTGTTTTCCACCTCTGCACTCCATCTCCAGGGACATGACATTGGAGGCACAACATTTTAACTCTTTCAAACACCTTCAAAAGGCTTTCAAACATTTCAAATGCTTTGAACTATCTTTTACACTTCAAAGTAGTCTTTTTAAAGTCAGGTGCAAGCAAAGGATCATTCTACAGCATCTCTCTTAATTACTTCTCAGCTTAAAATGAGCCACAAAGCATATTTTTAGCAATTTTTTGGTAAATTTACTGAGCACCGAACAGTGTCAATGTGAAAAATATAGAGAGAACACATTTCTGAATATCTCACATCTCTGCAAAAAGAAAGTGTATCAAATGTGTTTGCTGCTGTTCCCATTCCAAGTTACACATGAACCATGAATCAAGGAATCCAGATCATGTTTAGGAACATGATTTGAAGGAGGAAAACATCAGATTATTTATATTTTTTGGAAAAAGAAAATCAGAAAAATCTCTTTGCTTGTCATTCACAGTTTTAGCTTTGTTTCTAAATTAGTTTAAAACTGTCTTGCCCCTTCACACGTGCCTGGGATGGCCAGTGTTTTAAAATCCAGGATCACATGATAGCAGCTTGCTCTCCCAGCTGAAGTACTGTGGGCTACCAGATATTTGATTCTGATTTCAAACTGAACCTCAGTCTGGTCACGAATCCTCCCCAAGCAGAGGTGCGCTATAACCACATGAGAGATGGGACAGCATTGCTTTGGAATAGGAATACGGAAAGATGAGAGAAGAATAAAGGCCAAGTTAGGAAGGAATGAGAGCTTAACATATGCTGAAAGAAACATCTGAAGAATTACCAAGGCAATTTTTCCCCTTAGTAATCTAATAACTTTCTCTCCCTTTTGCGTCGAGCTGTGGGTAGGTGCGTTGTAACAGCGATACTGCTGTGGGTACTGCCTGTAACACAGATTAAATTCTGTACAGTGAATTAAAAAAGGGGGAACAGCTGACAAAACAGCTGAACTGTAAAGATCATTCTGAGATTGGGGCTACATAAGGTGTTGAAATGGCTTAATGCATTTGCCTTTTGCCTCTGGGAACATGAGAACAAATCCTGGATTAAAGACACTGTGAAACAGAGCTCAACCTTACTCTCCTTTTTTATCTACACATATATAAGTGTGAGAGGAAATGAAATGCATCCAAAGGCAGTGCAAGTTTCAAGGCTTCAAAGACAAGTTCATCCATTTGATTTGCACCATTTCATCCTGCACCCTTCTCTAAAAGGACACAACTCTTTCTGCATTCCCTCTCCTATTGCCTCTGGAAAGCATGGCTGACCAAAGCTTGGAGAAAGCTTTTCATTTCCTCACCTCCCATGAGGAGGGCCAATCTTTGAAGCTAAACAGAAGGTCCTTCTCCCTGTATTTCAGCAGCATCCCCAGTTCAGGCTGCCATCCCACCTTACTGAATGCACCCTTTCTTAATTCTATTCATCAGATGAACTCTGGGCATGTATGAAAGTGATGGCGGCTCAGGCCTTCCTTCAGGAACATTCACAAAATCATGGAAACCATCACCTCAGCAAGACCGGAACCTAAACCTGACCTAGTTAAGCAATAAAGAGGTCAAGAGCCTTTACTTTACAAACTACAGAGTGAAAACTGATCTTTCTGATGGCAGAAGACAGATCTGGAGTTGGGTTCAGAGTAGAATTTTTTTTTTTTCCCTCCCCTCTGCCTTTTTTATAAAATCAGACTATAGTGCGAGTTCTGTGGATGTCTGCATTTAAGCACAGACCACATGAATTATAACTATCTCAGCCTCACAATTCCTGTAAACTGAATGAATTCCCAGCCAGCAGAAGTTACTTGGAGCTGGCTGCCAGCAGGTGACTGTGGGCTGCAGCAGGGCTGGGCTCCTGGAGAGACCCAGTTCCACCTGGCTTCTTCACAAGGAGTGTGTTTCTGCCACGTTGCCTGGCAATCACATGGGATTTCATATTTCAGAAAGCTGACATGTAACGTGATCGCCACATCTATGAGGGGATTATTTCAGGAGCTGTCATCAAATGGTACAGTATCCACTGAGAGAAGGGACAGTAAGACAGCTGTTAACACTGACAGGTTTGAAGGGAAGGAGAGGGAGCATCAATGCACGAGCATTTCAAATTCATCCACTCATGAAGGCAATCCAGAAGGGGAATGTTTCTGGATAGGCTAGAGAAAACAATAAACATGAACAAAAGCTCTGACCAAAGAGGAACTTTGCTATAGCGACTTCTCATGGCACATCTACATCCATAGAATAAACAGGAAGATGACACACTTCGCAGCATAGAGCCTGTTCACTCACCCCCTTGGCTTGGAATAAAGAACATTAGGAAGAAAGAGAGCAGGAGGAGGAAACAGAATGAGCACAGTCCTAATGACCAAGGAGTTTTCCCCATTGCCCCTAAACCCTCTCATATGCAGAAGGAAGCTTGTGGGATTCAGTTCCTCTTGAAATGGAGTCTCATCTCTCCAGCTTAGGTGTTTGCCCTGCTTGCACAGACATTACTACAGTTTTACAATCCAGATCCCCAATTAATACCATCCTTCTGCCTATTTACACCCCCGTGGTCCAGCAGTAGAAATAAAGTGTCCACGGAGAAAACAGCACATTGCCTGCCAAGCTCATTGATGCAATCCTAGTTAGACATTTGGTTTCCAGTTTACACTGGCCACAGCCAACAATGAATACTCACAAGTCACACCAAGTCGCTGGAGAGCTCCTGAATCAGTGTAACTTAGGGGAACAGCAGCAAGAGGTTGGAGTAGGTGACCTCCCAAATAGTTCTGTGAACCCTCAGCATCACAGAGAGCCTCATCGCTTCTGAACTCAACTAAAATCCCAAGACCCACGAGCTGGGTTAATGGTTGGACTCAATCTTAGAGGTCTTTTCTGACCTAGACAACTCTGTGATTCTACAACCGAGCTTGTTAACAACTACCTGTTGATACCAATTGACTTCAAGCGATCTGAACACACATGCAAAGAAAAAGAAGAGAAAACCCCTTCACCTCGGTAGCTGTGCTTTGGTTGGCTCCATTCTCCAGGAGATATTTCACCACCTCGATGTGGTTCTCTTGAGCTGCCATGTACAAAGGAGTAAAGCCATTCTAGGAAGAACACAGGAGAAAACAGTGTCATGTGGAAAGGATATATACCAATAATCAACCACAAATAAATACACGGCATTTACGTTCTGTAACTGAATGTAAGAAGAACAACCTTGTATTTTTCACTTAATACAGTCACGTTCAGTGCCATTCAAACCCACAGAACTCTCCATGCTTTCACTCATTTTCTTCTTATTTTAAAGAAGCAATGGACACACTAATTATTAATACAGCTATTCCTTGCTGATAGTGCTTAGGGATGGAAAGCTGGCAATAAAGTTTTATGAAAGCTGACAGGAAAGCAAGAGTTTCCTCCATTTATTACATTTACTTAACCGAAGACGTCATCCCCTGGAGACCATGAAGCCCATACCTTCTGACAAGCTCAGTAGAGACAGCAAAGGCTTAACATCCCACATAAAATTTTGTAATACATAAAACATTGCAAATCATCCAACATAAAGGAACCCAGCCTTCCAAAGGAACAACTGCATTTCTGACCATACAGCAGGTTCAGCTATCATTTAATTAAAAACATACATTAAAATGACCAAAATTTATTTAAAGAAAAATTATTCTAAGTCAATCAATCCACATTAGAAATGTACATTCTTTCTTCACATCAAAGTATTTTAATGCAAACATTTGTAATTAATTACCAAAAAATTCCTGATGAAAGAAAGGCATGGAAGTGAGCTGTCTGCCTGATCAATAATTTACTTCCAAGAGTTTTTAGGATTTCTACAAAGACCTTAGAAAATTCTTCAGTATTCTGTAGATTACCATGTAACATAAGAGGACATAATCACCTATACTTCTGGCTTGAAATGTCACTTTTAACTAGAAAAGAAACCATAAAACAGACTTCAAACATGCAATTTATTCAAATTTTTTATTATGTTGTGCACTGTCACACTGAATGACAGGGTTGTGCATTCACACAAGCAATCGGAATTAATACAAATACCATGATAACCAAAAAACTCTCTTCAGAGAAGCCAATATTATTCTTTCTAGGAAACCTGCTGGGGAAACATTCCAGTAATTTCCTAATGAAATCAAATCTCATTTTTCAGCTACTAGATAATACAGAGATTGTAGAACTGATGTCTTTACAACCCCCCTCTGTGTATACAAATATAGAGGACTGTTCAGGCAATAAACACAATTTATGCTGTGGATGTCATATGATATCTGTCATATATGTTGTAGCAAGTCTTTTAATGTTGTTTTGAATAATATTCTGGTATCCCTGCTGACGATCTTGGGACATAGAATTAAAAAATGGCACCCAGAGAACAATTAACATCAGTTTAATGTCAAAACTGGGGGATGTATTTTGAGTGGCTTTGCACAGGAGCCAGTTATTACCCAATATTCTCAGAAATTACTCAAATGATTGACTCTTTTTATAGTCACAGACAGCATGAACAACAGAGTCTGCAAGTCCATCACATCACGAGATCATCATTTGAAACCGTGGACAAAAGAGCTGCAAAGGTAATTTAAGTAGGGACAAATACAAGTTTCTGCACTACTGCAGGAAAAAAAACACTATGCACACAGGGAATGACAAGTTAGAGAAGAATTCTGCAGAAAAGGCCCTGAAGGTCACAGCAGTCTTCCAGAGATCGATGACTGGTCAAGGAGCTCATTCTGCTGTAATGAAGACAATCCTTGCACTGGCATAAAAATGTATCTCCTTAGGGAAGTTATCTTTCTTTGAGAAAAAGCTAATAAATGGTGGTGTTCTGGCTGGAAAGGGCAAAGTGAAGGAAAACAGTCTTTAAAGGGGAGGGTGAAGGTCTGTTCTGCACGATCATGATGACTAAAACAAAAAAGCACAGAGTTTACAAGGCTGCGGGAGGGAAAATTCCGGTTAGACATTAAGAAAAGCCTCTTAACAATAAGGTCAGGCTGACGGGCAGCTTCCCTCCTCCCAAATCAGGCAGCAAACTGGAAGCCAGCCTCTCCCATTTTCCCCCCCGGAGCAGGAGCTGGGGAGCCAGGGACCTCTGGTCTCCCAGCTGCTTCTCAGATAGCTCTTAATGGGGAGGGGGAGATCAGAGATCCCATCATAACATCAAATGAAGGAACGCTGTTCACCGAGTAATTGGAAAGGTGCAGGAGATTACCAAGCAGAGGCATGAGCTGGCAGAGGGAATTAGGAACAGATTGGGTTCTTTTCCATTGCAGTTGTAGGGAACAGCAAAGAGGAACCTGCAGGTAACCGAGCTGGCTCACTGCTCCAGCTCTCCTTCCCACTCCGGAAAAAACCAACGTGGCAAACTACGAGGGATAACTAATAGTAATTTTCCACTCGCCTCATCAGCATTTTAATGGTAAAGTCTAATCTTTCAAACATAATACATGCAGTCTGTAAAATCCTTCTAGCTTGGAATATTACAAGGATCACACCCACAAAATTGGGTGAATACGACAATTTTCAAGCCACAGTAAATCAATTTGCTTAAAAGCTTTGAAGAACCTAATTTTTTTTAATCAACTCAAGTCCTTGGTTCTGGAACATAACTAGGACAATAAATCCTGGATTAGGAGACTACAAACAATGCACACATGACTTCATGACCTTTTAATACCAAGAAATACTAAGTATTTTTCTACACAGAGATCCAGAAGAATGCCCATTCTATCATACCTGTGCTATAATCACACCTGAAACTACAGCAATCAGGGGAAAGAAAATTCTTGCACATAAAGTCTAGTCTCTTCATTTTCCTTCAGGCTTTATTTATAGTCTAAAATTACTGTACATATTTTGTTGAAATCTGGCTCATTTTGGGAATTACAATATGCTAAGATCTATATACAAAACTGCCTTTACCAGACATGCTGGAAAAGATTCCCCTGAATTTCTCCCCCTGGCAAGGTCAAGCCTGACTTTGTCTGCTGGCAGGGAGAAGTCTGCTTTCTCAGTCTGCTTTCAGCGAAGCTCTGGTTTCAAAGCTTCTAATTGCAGTGTCCCCAACTGCAACAGTCCTGGCCCTTAGCCAGGAAACTCCTATTTTAGGATTCCCAATATGCCTGCTCTCCTTGGCAGGGCTGTGCGCAGTGGGATAACGTGCTAGCCCTGCTGGAGCTCTTCCTTCTCCCCTGGCCACTGGATCCCAGGTGTTCCATCCTCCTCCCACGCCACATGGTTTCTGTGATGTGTCTGTCTGTCTGTCTGTCTCCTCCACAGCATCTCTCTCTAAGCCAGTCCTGCAGCCAAATGGAAATGCCCACACAAAAGCAGATCCTTCCCTTCATTTCTTTTCCTTTTGTCAATCCGAAATCCCCTTTCCAGTTTCTCATCTTCTAGTTGCCACCAAGAGCTATCCACCAATGCTTCAGCTCTCTGTTCTGCTTCTAGAGACATCTCAAAGCTCAAAATCCCATAGCTCCCCAAACCGAAGAAAACATTTTCCTTTGACTTTTCTTTCACTGTCCCAAAGTGTCTCCTGCTGTATCCATGACATACTGGGAAATTATTTTCCATGGCCATACTGAAAGGGAGACTGACCTCTCCCCTTAACACATGGAATGGGACTCAGCAAGTTCATTGGGCCCGTGGTGGGCACCTTTTATTTCAATAAACTTCCCTTCAGTTTATGATCCCATACTATCCAGAATTAAAGGAAGAATACTAACTGTGACCTGGAAAAGGAGAAATGCACTACATTTTTCTTTCCTGTAAAGCCCAGCTGTGCAGTCATCTTATGTCTGTATGTTTAGATTTGGTGCATCATCTGAAAAATCAAAATTAATTGTGTAATGATATATAATATTCATTTCCAAACAATGGTTTCATCAGAGTATTCGTGGTGAGGGCAGAACACTCCAATTTCATCACCCCCACAAATGTGTACTGCAAGACATTTACTACTATAATATAAAGTCAGAATGAGAAATCATCACTAAACAGAGTATATTTCATACTCCATTCTTTCTACTACATTCACTGATTTACTGGCTAATTGGAGAAAATGAGTAGCTCTCAAATGATTCTTCAAGCTATTAATGCAAATTGGCAAGTCTATATATGACTCAGAATTTGTATCATTAAATTGTGCCCGAGCCCTAATGAAGAACACAGGCTGAAAAGAAGAGGGATTATTAGAGTATTGAGAAAATCATGCAGTTCTATAGCTTGGTGGAGGTTTATTTCATGGCAGGCTTTCAAGGAACTAAGGTTCTTCTTTGCATGCAGTACTGAACTGTTAGTTGGGGACTTTAGTATCCATCTACCTTATCTCCATATATACACATATATGAATATATATCCTTTTTTTCATACTGATAAGGAAAAGAGAGAAAATAAAGATACATAATCTCTACATTTCGCCTATTTGAAGAGGATTCATGAGAGTTAGCAACATATCATTTGACTCAATAGTTAACGTAAACCCAGATCAACGTAACTATTTTATTTTATATGCCTCCAAGAGCTGTTTAAGACTGTACTGGATGACAGAGATGACCAGGAAAGGCAAGAAAACTGGCACCTCATCCAATGGTTTACATTTAAATGCTCATATCTACTTAGTTTTACCCAATAAAAGCAGATATTGACATGAAGGATGAGACAAGAGTGAGACAAGCTTAGATTATTCATCAAACAGCTCGCACACATTAGAAAATCTGTGTGAGTCATGGTCATGTGCTAAAATACTGTTTTATATAGTAAGATCATGATCATTTGGGGGCCTTCAAGTTCAAGACCTGTTTCAGGGTTTTTTCTGTTCTTCAGAATATTGCTCAGCTTCAACAAGAACAGGAAGTTCCTGATCTAAATCTTTATTCAGCAACAGACAAATAATCTTCCTGTTTTCCCCATTTTCCACTGGTACCAGTCTAACTCAGTGACACCTACACATCACCTTAACAGTTCTACCTGCAGGTGTCATTTCCCTTATCCCAGTTGCCAGGAATCTCTACAGGAGAGGAAATAACTCCAGCAAAGGTTGTTCTCTCTCAAACAGCAGAATGTTATGCAGGGAAGGAAAAGAACAGAGGCAGTGGGCACAAACTGAGCATAAGGAAACACTTTTTTACTGGGAGGGGGACCAAGCACCGGCACAGGTCACCCAGAGAGGCTGTGGAGTCTCCATCCTAGGAAATACCCAAAACCAGGACATGTTCCCGGGCAGCCGGCTGTGGGTGACCTTGCTTGAGAAGAGGGGGGACAAGATGAGCCCCAGAGGTGTCTTCCATCCTCAGCCCTTCTGCAACTCAATGAAAAATCCTCTAACAATCCAAGCAATAAACTAATTATAGTCAATGAAATATGGGAGTGACAAATAAATGCAATCTGCGAGCTAAATTCAAAGCACACATCTTGATAGAACCATCAATATCACAATTCTGGGAACTTTGCTCAGTGCATTACACTCAGAGCATTATTTTCAGCCAGTCTATAAGTAAACTCTTCATAAGAGGATTGTGTCAGAGCAGGAGAGATTCTCTGTATAAAAGGGTGAATTAAGGATAGATCAAGGTACCTATGTTAAAAGTCTCTTTTTTGTTGCTCTCAGCTTACATCAAAATCCAGGATTTTAACATAGCAGTAACTTTAACAAGTATTCACCTTCGTATTTCTTTTTCATTAAAATATATTTCCCATGAAACAGATAATCCATACTCTTTTTCATTAAAATATCTCATAAATAATTGAACTATGACATCTACATTTACATTCAATCTAACAGCAACTTTGAAATTTGTGAAGATAAGGGTATAAGATAAAGGTCTAAGATAAATGGAAATTGATACAATTTAATTTTAAGGTGCCTAAGGAATCTCACTTTGCCATACAGTCAACAGAAAGTGGGCTACTCTGAAGAAACACTGGGAAAATTCAAATCAAGAGCTCCTATATCCACACTGTGAGAGAGAGAGATTCAGCAAAAACACCTTTTAGATACATCCACAACCAAATGAAATACTGTGGATTTCTGATGAAAGCACCACATGTTTTCTAAGCAGAATCTTTCTTCCATACTTCCAAGTGAGCAGTACATTATATATTCACTTGCCTGGGCTATCATTTCCTTTTATAACAAAGCTGGAAAGTGCTAGTAAGGATGACACAGAGATTAGATGTACATATTTGTGCACACAGAAATGCTGGATGTAAAGTGGCACACCCTAAGGGGAAAGCAAGCTACTGTACTCTGACCTGTTGTAAAATCCCCCAGGAAGTGTCAGCCAGTCATTTAGGTGGCAACTCTTACATCCATCACACATGGCAGGTGCTGAGGCCCGCAGAGTCCCACAGATTCAAGATGAGAAGAGTACCCAGGAACAAGATAAGAATTACTGGATTTAGGGAGGCCGGTCCCTAAACTGGTCCAAACAGTTAAACAAAAGAGTATTTACTTGCTTGAGACAACAGATTATAAACTAACTTGTAACAAATCTTTTTTTGGATGTAGTGACATAGAAGCCTATACTGAAAATAGCACCACCCCTTCAGCTGTCCTACTAATTCCCTAGTAATAAAAATAGTGTTTGACACTCTATACTCATGGCAATAATGACAAAGCCTATGGATAAATGATGCTGTCTGGGCTGTGATAAACTCAGCAAGTTCTTATCACCCAGAACTTCAAGAGTAGCACTATGTATATGACACCTGCTGCCTCCCCACTGCAAGGCCCCTCTCTTGGGAAGTGTGAGTAGAAGTCACTTCCGAGCTCAGATGCTGAATTTAAAGAGCACAAATATTCTATTTCAGCAGCTTCAAATATCACATTTTTTTCCTCAAGAACAGCAAAGTAATAACAGGGCCTGAAACACAGCCAGGCAGAAATCAAGATGTTCCATGTTCTTGAAATGGCATTTTTACACCAAGGGAGCCTGTAATAGGAAATTGAGCTGATGGAGAATAATGGGAAGAGAACAGATTGGTCATGCATAAGAAGACACCACCTTGATACTGGGCATAGATGAGGGTCCAAATGCTTGGTCAGGGAAGAGTTTCAGGTTTGAATCTGGGCACTCATCCAAAAGTTTGGATTTGCATTTGGGGTTTGCCTTCCAAAACATGGTAAGAGAAAAGCAGTCCTGAAAGCATCCATTTATTTTGTATGGCTAAGGGCTGGAAGGAAGACAATATTGTGTTAAAACCAAAAAACCCATGTTTCTATTTATTTGGTTGTGCCTCAGTCATCCCTACACTCATAAACATACATGGCTAACATTTGCGCTGCCTAGCTCTCACAGTCACCACCGCGTCATTCCAGCACGGGAGAAATATGGTGTGTTGGTCTGGTAAGCTCTCACCCTTCCAACTGGCATGTTGAGTTCCTGCAGCCTCCTAAAGCTTATACATTTTAAGAGTAAGTATTATTGACTGAAAAAACTACCTCTTGTTCCAGTCAGAATCTTTCCATCTGAACCATTCATCCTTTTATAGCACTTTTACAGTAAAATGGACTTAGAGAGTGTAAAAATTTTCAGTTAGTTTTCAGTCTTTGTCAGTTGAAATATTTGGGTTTTTTCATTCTTCTTAATGTATTGCTTTTGTTTACGTCTCTCAAAGTCCATATAATCCTCCAGAAGGCATTTCTTCCTTTTTTTTCCCCTCCAGTGAACAAATAATGGGCCTGACCCTTTATTACATTAGCAATGACAAACTGTAGCTAAATGACTCCTCTTGATACACAGCAGCTAAAAATCTACCCCTCTAAATTCACAGATATAAAAGCAGAATGCCCAGTTGGTGGAATTAAAACCTTTTGTCATAATGGAGTAGCAAATACTCTGCAAAATGTGCTCCATTCCAAAGGTTAGATTATCCTTACAACCCATGGGGGGAGCAATCCCTGGTAAAGCAAATCCTAGGGCATCCTGAGAGAGACAAGCTGATCACTTCTCTGAGAATCACTTAAATCCTCCCTTTGCTTTTGTGGTAACATGGAATGTGGGCGTTCAAAGAGCTCTTACCGCTCCTTTTGGGAGCGCACATTGGGGCTGGAAATGTGCTGCTCTAAGGATTGCTTCCATCTGACGAGAAGTTTAGATAAGAATGCTCGAGCAGTCACAATAGCATCTCCTGTGTGTTGACCTAGGAAGTGGTGACCATAACAGGGCAAATTTAAACAAAAATACTTCTTGGCTAATGTGTTCCCAATGCGCTTAGAGCAGGATGTCGAGGAAAGGAAACCGGAGGGCTTTTAAATAACAAAATCAGCTTGGGGGAGGACTGATTTATCTAATCCTTGTTCTCCGTATCTGGGTCACTTTAAATAATCTGATGATTAAAAGATAGCTCCTCCTTTAGTGAAGGCCCCTAAACAAAGCAGTGGTCAAAACAAAGCAGTGGTCAAAACATAACCTGCACTAATGTGGAACACATTCCGTTGTAAACTCAGTGCCAGGAATTTTAAAATTGAAGGGAATCACTTCTTTCTTAGGTGACTCCAGGGTATGACAGTTCCCTTATAGTTCCCAAACAGGAGCAGATTGTATTTACTCATTTTGCCTTCTACTTTTCAGCTTTATACCTCAATCGCTTGGCATTTGTCAAAGTGCCACATCCTAGGAGGCGCAACTGTCCAGAGGAGGCTTTTCTTGACCTTGTCTGGAATGGAGGAATGGCAGGATGGACCCATTCCCTAAGGAAGGCGTGGTCAGGACAGCTCAGCATCATTGCTGCAGGGACAGTCTACAGGCACACTCAGTTACTAGGATTACTGCAGTCAGCCTATCAGCACATTTGGAAGGCTGATTTCCAGTTATCGGACATCTCCAATGCCTCTACGTGAGTCAGATGGTCCAGGATAACTTAAAGAGAAAGTAACAGGGACAAAGAGTAATTTATCAGAGGAAAGGGTTGGACTGACTAAATCTGGTGATATTTCTTCCACCTGGGAAAAAAAAATCAAGAATTCACATAAGAATTCCTGATATGTCAAAAATGTAATCTCATCGGGAGGAAGAGCACAAAAAATAGTTACTTTCCTAACACACAAGCAACAGCTAAGAATAGGTTTGGGGTAAAGAGATGATCCAGCTATGGAAGAAGGGTAACACGAGGCTCAGTGAAAATGTGTGATGGGGGCATGGGTGTGGGTGGATGTGACATAAGTGAGTGGCTAATTCCACTTCCATGGGTCTGCCTGATGGAACATTCCAATGCTCCCTGAAGACTGCCTGAATTTCCCACTGAAATTCAGAAGTACCTAGAGGATCACCCACCCAAGTGAATACATAGTACAGAAGATGGCATCAATCCATGGTATGGACCTTGTTCAGTTCTGCAAGGAAACACAAAGCTCAAAGGAACAGCCTGGAACACCCCGGTGGATCCATTACCCACTGTGCATTCTTGTTAACACCATCCATTCATTATCAACAAGTGCAGCCTGGTCAGATCTACATGGGACCAAAATTACAGTCAAATCAAGGAGAGAAATTGCAGAAATCAAGTTTTCACCTGATGATACCTGTCTAGATTTGCTCACTGAACTATGAGTGGAGTCAACCAAACGAAGGGCTTATAGATACTCATTATATAAATATAGTTACTATTTAATTTTTGTAGCAAAAGGCACTTCTAACTGAGCCAAAAAATTCCACACTTATCCAGTTCTACGTGGAAATATACCAAGAAACAGCAGCTTTTAAATCTTTGGACATTCTGGGTGTGCCCTCATCCCAACCTTTGCCTGAAACACACTCCAGGAAGATATGAGCTCTCAAACGGCACACATGCAACTGGAAGTGGAGTCATTCAACTAGTAATCACTATGCAATTAGGCTTTGTATCAAAATAGAAATTACTTTTCTAAAAATAGCACTGATGACATGTTAGCTCAAAAGTAAGAGAGTTTTTAAAAGGGGAAGATGAACAAAATAACAGCTCTGAAGGCTAGCATGAAACTGAAGGGCAAAGCAAAGTAATCTAATAGAGACCCAAAATCTATAAAATCAGAGCCCAGAATGCTTAACAGCCTCATACAGCACAGATGGGGTTTGTAATCCCAGCGGTTACAGTGGGTTTAATAGCATTTTCTGAGATAATTCTGTTATTTTGCTGTTGCAAGGAACTGGAAAATGAGTGTGGTGTTTCAGATGTCATCGCTTGTAAGTTTTGATAAAGGCCAGTGTTTTTATGCAATTTAATGGAGAAAATGAAAGGAAAAACAATAAACAGAACAAGCTGGAGTTGCAACTACCCCTTTATCTACCAGTTCACCATCAGAGAAGAAATTTTGTCACTATGGGAAATTGTCATCACTGAAAATGAGAACGGCCTTGACAGGTACTGAATTCTTTAAAGAGGAAGTGATGGACCAACCCGAGTAACTCTCCTGGCATTAAATCACTACCAGCAAATGGCATTTCGCAGGGGCCTAAAAAAATTAGGTGCTAAATAACAGAGACACCAAGGAGAAAATGTAATATGCCCTCAATAGCAACAACTGCTCCTAAAAGATGTAAGGGTGACAATATGGCACCTATTTTTAGAAGTGGAATTGAGGGAAAATATAAGAATGAGAAGTTGAGCATTTCAGTTATGATTTCTCACTTTTGTATTCCATTTTACCTTTAATTTGTATTTTTGTTCACTTCTCACTTTCTCAATTAATCTCTTTCCTGATAAGATTTTTTTTTCTCCTTTTTTTCATCAGTGACATGTTTCTAGATAAAAAAACCTTACTATTTGAGAACTCAAGCAGATTCTGTTCAGTCATTCTTTTTCCCTTTTTCTAACTTCATATGTTTCTTTTTTGACCAACTGTAGTTAGGTATGCTTGAACCCTTCATCTGTTATCATAAATCATGTGTCTATTCTTTATTAATTTTGGAGTTTGTTTTTTTCTCTCTAACATTCATTTTGTATGATGTGTGATTCTTGACATGTCAATGAAACCTTAAGCAGAAAGGCAGCATTCATCAGCTTCATTTCACTCATGGAGCATAAAAAAGTTACTTTATAATTAAGGGACACCTTCCACTGGAATGCCTCCTCTGGCAGTGGCAGCAAGAGCCTCTGAACATCTCCTGCCTGAAGCCGCTATTATCCATCTCATCCATCTCTTCTGGAAAAGCACAGCAGGCCAGAAAGACACAACCCAAAGGCCCCAAAGCTGGATGACACCACATTAAGGACTAAAGCTCCCAGTCAAGTCAACAGGACTTGTTTAATTAAGACAAGGCACAAATGCGGGACATCTGTATCCCAGCAGCTCCAATCCATCCTGCCTGGAGGCAACCAGTGAGCAGTAATGGGGAAAATGTCCTCCATCAGATTAACTCAATTAAGTCAAGTAGCAAATGCCCGTTAACAGCTCTGTGTACGTTACACAACGCATCCAGTGAGAACAATAAATGTGTTTAAAAGCTAGCATACTATATAAAGTAATACCTGTGAAAACATTTTCCAATTCTAATCATTGCTTGTTGTTTTTTTTAATTTAGAAAACCTAATTTATTTTTTCAGCCTAAGGAAAAACCTTTACGAAGACTTTTTGAGGAATAATGCTTCATAAAAGTCTTATTTTTTTACAACTATTTCTCTTACCAGGCTCAAAACATTAAAGACTTTTTTATCTTCTAATACACATGAAAAGGCTGATAAATGTATGAAGAAATCATCCAGCCTGTTCATTATGAGTTTGCTAAATTTTTGAACAAAGGAATTAAGTTTCCTATCTTTAATGGGAATAGAGCATGGGGAACATCTGACCATCAGCCATCCTGAGAGAGCTCTTCAGTCATTTTGGGGCAAAAAGCATAATAAGGAATACATTTTTAAAATCTTGGAGTCAGGCAACTTCAAGTTTTTTTCATTTTTTTTCTCTTGCCTTAAAACATGCTAAGGGTTCAGACAAATATTCATTTTGTAAAGCCATTTGTTCATCTCCTGCTCTCTACTTACTTTACCCTGTCCATGGTGAATTTGTAACATCAAACAACAGGAAACCCTCCAGGTCCCAGTTTCCCAGGTCTGGGCAAGCAAGGTGTGAGCAAGGAGCTAGTGCTAGGAAAAATTAAATTTTTTTGAGGATGTCACCGGCCAGGTACTTCAGAAAGATGCGGTTTCTTTATCATCTATACCATCAGCCCCTTATAGCTACACACAGTTGCTATAATTAAGGCAGCATTTACAAACATCAAATTATTTATCTGATAAATGGTTCTTAATTGTAATCAAAGGAAATCATAGGTAGGCACATCACCCTTATGGTGTGTTTTGAAAGACCAGACAAGTTTCATGTCAGTGGAAATAAGAGGGCAGTTTTTACACTTGGTTTCCCTGCCAGGACGAGGTGATTTTCCCCAGTTCAAATGTACATTGCAAACTTTTGATTGAAATTCTCTCTAATCAGATAAGGAAGGTGTTTGGAAGCCTGAAGTAAGTTATCTGCAAACTTTTAGCCAAAAAATTACCATAAAAAGCAACTATACAAATTAAGCCCTTGAGAAATTATCTTCACTACTGCTCACCAAATACCACTCAAATACAATATCTATACACTTGAAAATATTTTAGGAATTCCTAGGGTGCTTCAATAAATTGTTTCAGAAATTTTTCAATCACCAACAATACAAGTTCCTGTATCACACGATGAGCATATAATGACTTCAATTCAGTATTTACTTTTATTCTTCTTAACAAAGAACGCCTCAATTTGCTTGATTTGTCAGGCTTGGATGTTTAGAAGCAGTGTCTAATATCTCAGATCTATCTTATAAAAGCTCACCAAATAACTTTTAGGAGTGAGAAGGGAAAAGAGCATCATACCTGAGATTGTGCATTAATATTGGCTCCTTCCTTTACCAGAACTTTGACCACTTCAGCTTGTCCTGCTAAGGATGCGATGTGCAGGGCTGTGTTCCCTTTCTGTTAAAGGAAGGTGGAAAATGCAAGTTATTATTAGCTTTTTTCAGGAATCATTTCAATCAGCAGTTTTTTTATAGCATTCATGTGCATGTGCCTATCTGTGGAAAGGCCGAAGGAAAAACAACTTATCCCACAAATGTTTTTTTCCATTGTGTCCATGGGTGAAAAGACTCCGGATATGATAAAGTCAATTATGGATTTTCACAAATTTGAAAAAATCTACTACTTGGAGCTATACTAATTCTCCTTAAAATCCAGAGGACCTGTCACTGGAAATAAGGAAAATCTAGCATTGTTAAGAACTTCTAATGCTTCCCCTGTGTTACAGTACAAATTATATTTTCCTCTTCATTTACTTCCACTGAGCTTCATCAAAGAAGACTCCCCGGCCATAACAGAAATAACAGTTTAAATATCAGTGCAGTATTTATATCATTCTCTTATTTTGCACTTTTGGGGGTTTTTTTCTGTATTTCTCACATGTATTGAATAAATTTACAGACGTGCATGAATTACCTTAGTGGCAGAATCCACGGCCGAGCCTCTTTCCAACAATTCCTGTACCAGTCCCACGTGGCCTTCTTTGGCTGCCAGGTGCAGAGCATTGAGTCCATTCTGTAAGCACAAGGGCCAGATCCATTACAAATATCAGATACACATTCCTACCTCACCCTGGGATAAGGAGAAGATTAGGAGCTGGAATACTATTACATCTCTTAGATGACCGTCTACATAAATCAGATACTTTGGACATGTCTATTTAAGCTGAGGCTCTGTGGGACAAACTTCCCCGGTAACATTTTTCTCATAGTAACAAATACATCAAAACAAACTGTATTTTGTGTATCTAGGAAAGATTCCTTATTTTCTAATAGCTTCCCATTTCCATAGACTACTACCCTGGGCATCTCCATGGAGTGCAGTATTTCAAAACTTGAGTGTATTTTTGCCTCACTTTACTGTAACCTAATCCAGCCCTGCTGAGATTTTATCAATACTGAGAAATCACAGGACTTAGCCAAATTTACACAGGATATGTCTACTCAATCAGGGTTATTCCATGCTGATGTAGCTGTCCTGAACCCTGGTCTCTCCTCTGGGATAACTGGTATCAAATAGAAACCTAAAAGCACAAATAGGCCAAAATGGTTGTTGATCACTTTTGACTTCCAAACTGATCCTTGATCTGGTACCTTTGCTGGTGTCTGATGAGCAAGTCTTTACTAAACTTAGACGTTTTGCAACCTCAGGCAAAAAGGAAAAGAAAATTAATGAAATAAAAGCTAGGATTGTTGAAAAGGTAAACTAAGAAAGTCAGCATCTAAATCCTCTCCACATAAAACAGGAACAGGATACTTTATCTCATATAAGTTCCTGCCATGGAAACTTGATATCCTTCTTCCTAGCCAAGGGAAAAAAAATAAAAATGCAGTCTATTGTAGCTGAATTGCCAACCTGGTTTTCACAATCCTAAGATATTTTTCATGCTACATCAGGCAGGTGACAGCAACAAATACTGCCATTCCCTCCAGCATTCTCCTAGTTTCCATACTGTAGGCATCAGGAGCAATACTCAGGTATTTGAGTAACCAGCAGCAAATTCACCACTGTGTAATTTTCATCACTTTCCTTGTCTCTGAGCAGTTCAGAGTCATTTCAATTGTGAAATAAACAAGCAACTTTCTGGCTTTTATTTGTGCATTCACAGAGGCAGTTCAAGCCTGTAATTCCCAGTGGGATTTTAAAGCACTTAGCACTTCCCAGGAGGCATTTGATGGGAGTGGGTCCAATGGCTTCAGACACAGCAATCCAAATGCATTTCTGTACTAACTCCATTTAATTCCACATCCATGTAAGCAGCACAGGCAGATTTTGTGGTCAAATTCCAAAGTGGAACTATGAGAAAAGCAAAGGAACTAAAGAAAGGCCACAGTCACGGGCTGCCAAAAGCAGAAGAACACCCTTCTGCAGCCTGGTAGTTAGGAAATGCTAATGAGAAATGTGGTTTCGACCCCATTATGTGGGAAAAGCTGCAGCAACCAGAACATCCTTATTCCACAGGAAACACTCTTACTATGGAGCTGCAGAGCCCAGGGGTAGCAGTAGTGCTATGCCCTGATCAAGTATAAATCCTTAGCCAAAAATATATGGTGAGGTTGACCGTAATCACCAGGATGAGGAATACTGCACATGTCAGGGAATATTTTACAGGCTGAACATGTTTCAGAAAGCTCTGGTCTTTCTTGGTTTTTAATCTCAGCTGAGTATCAACTAACCATAATTACTACCTACAGTGGGTGAGAACTTTGAAATAGTATTTTTTGGGGAAATGCACAGTGTTCTCCTCACTGTTTAAGAACAAAGACCTGCTCTCATATCTGATCTCGCAGATTCTGTCATCAACACTTTCCATGGGAATATGAAGGCAGCTTGTCCTCCTCACAGTGTACACAGCTGATGTATTGCTGTGACATGTTATTAACCTTCTTCACTCTTTGGGAACAAACTGAAGTCCACAAACAGCAGAGAAATTGCAAAATTCATGGCCCATAAACACCTCTGAATGCAAAAGGATGAGGATAAGCTTCTGTTTTAGTTTACGGTGTGCCAAAATATGGAGAGAGCAAGGCTTGTGCCAGTGCTTAATCTCTTAAAATACTTGTATTCCTACCGCTGAGACACATATTTGCTGATGCCACATTAAACACCTGAAAGTTTTATTGCTGCAAAGATTGAGTTTCTTTGCAGGACTTCTCTTTAATTCATTAAAACATGAGCAAAATTAATAGTTGAGGTCCAGTAAAAAGCTTACAGGAAGAAACTCTATCTTAAAAATAGTACTATAGACATTCAAATTCTGTAATTCCTTAAATGAAGCAAGATGGGGTAAGCAGTAGCAGTAGCAAGCCCTGCACTTTAAATGCTGAGGGCCAGCACAACTGAAGCCTTAAAGCAAGTTTTGTTCTGTTTCTCCCTAATCAGAACCAACGCTGCAATTATTTCCCAGCCCACGTGGCTGATCCCTGCTACTTCTGATGATGGAATCTCAGATTTAATCAATGCAACTCCTCCGTTCCTGTCAAATGGATTTTTGTAGTTCAGAACAACAAAGGTTTCTGACACGTCCCTTTTTCTCTCCCATGCCCACCAAAAAGTTGGGGAGGGTGAAATTAGTTGTCTGCTAAGCAAAACTGTGCAGCATAAGGACAAAGCCTGCATATGCCATAACTGCCATTCCTTCGGAGACTCCTTGGTAATTTTAACTCTCATAAAATAACATAATACTAAGCCTTCCAAGCTGGTTCTTGTTTCCAAGTGTTTCCCTGCAGTGCCTGATTCCCTCAATTCTCTTTCTCCTCCACCACTGAGGCAGAGACGTCAATGCTTTATATCCCATGGAGTGCTACAAACATGTTCACATACCACTGACTGCTCACAGCACTTCCTACAGTGCCACCCCAGGTTTTTGCACCACACTGGAAAAGTCCAGGGATTTCTTGCATGTCCTAAAAATGACCAGCCTTTCTAAAGCCAGTCCAAAGTCAGTCACTTACTCCCTGTAAGACAGGCACCATCACTGTTCTTGTCTGGAAATCACCCAAAAAAGTCCCTGCTACCTCTGCCTTTGTATTCATTTGCCTCATGGAGCAATCCTCATGGGTTGGAAGCTCTTTCATCACTGCCTGGTTCAGCATCAATCCTGCTGTGCCATTTACTCCTTCTGAGACACCGCCCAGATCCAAGAGCTTCTCCTATTCCCGCCTAACCCTACTGTGCCAAAGCAAACCGACATCATGGAAAAGCAGTATCGTGGCAGAGCACCAGATCAACCTGTAGTTCAAAGGACATTTAAAATCAGCCTAGTCAGTGCTCTGTCGGCTTTTATACCCTTCCCTCCAAGCTCAGCTCTAAGTGACAGGTATAGACAATAACGTGGCACTCCTAGAAAGCTCAACTCACCTTCTGCTGGTGAGACAGTGAGAATGATAAAGAACATAAAAATGTAGAGATGGGGGAAAGAAAGCGTTTGAATGAAGTGGGGAAAAAATGATAACAGCCCAATAGCAAAGCATAATTTCAAAACACAGTGAAAATTAAAAAGCTTTTGTGACTAACTCTGTATGGTGGTGCTAACTCCTTTTGCCAGCAGAGGCAGAAATGAAAAAGCAGTATCATAGTCTTTGTTCAACTCAAATACTTTTCTCTCTTTAACAGATGGCTCTGCAAAGTCTCTCCTCTGAATAAATCCCTTGGGGGAGTAAAAAGCACATGTGGCAACCTCTTTTCAAGAAAGATTTGGGAAAGGGCACATTAGAGAGCTGGGCATGGCTTTCTGAAGTCAGAAGGTTTGTGGAAGTTTTTCCTAAAAATACCACAAAGAAATTAAGAAGATGGTGGAAAAAAAAGAAAAATATTATCAGGTTATAAAAATTCTCCCTTTATGTTGTATTATAGTCTAGGAAGTCAAGAAATTAAATTAACCTCCTGAGTGACATCAAATGTGGTGCTGCCGACCTCTTTTTGCTACAGTGCCCCTTCAGACTACAGCTGGCACTGCTAGGAGAGGCAGTGCCTTTCTGTTTGGAGGGAGGGAGGGAATAATTAACAGCTACGCTCTGTCTCGCTGTCACTGAAGGAATAAAGACCAGTCGAATTAAAAGGAAGCCAACAAAACGAGAGCAGAAGCCGAACTGACAGAAATTCAAAAAGCCTTGGAGCTGGAGGCCCCCAAAATACCCACTATTTGAACCCTGTTCTATTCAAGGCATTAGACTTCACAGAGGAACACAGAAGACTTTTCCAAAGCAAATGACAACGTCCACTACATTTTTCCTTCCAAGACATCACCCTGGAGGACTGACAGGTCTCCAAAGACAAGATGGAGCAATGTTACTCTATGTTGCCTTTGGATCCCCAATTCAGTTTCAGCAGGCAGCTGATGAACTCTCAGAATGGTCACACTTTGGGGTCTAACTCCTGCTGGAACCTTGGGCTGCACAAATGCAAAGTGTACAATTTAAAGTTCATTTCGCTAAGCAACATTTTGAACGTGATGCAGAAGCAAGTTGTTTTCTCTTGTTACATAACCTAGAAACAATAACCACATCCTAAAAAAACTACGCTTGTAGCATAGGAAAAACAGCCTTAAAGGACTCAGAGATTTCCAATGACTATTGGTTATCCATCCTATAAAATACCCGGAACCGGATTTTTTTAAGGGACTCTTCATAAAACAGGGGAATTTTGTCCCCTGACATTTCTAACTCTCTCCAGAAATAAACAGAATTGATTTACAATTTTCAGAATAGATGACAGTGCTTGAATTCAGATTAAAGTAAGTAATTCCATAATAAGTGAACTTGTTATGAAGGTAGCATTCAATGAAATATTTAAGTAATATCTAATTATTAACTCTGTAACAGTGTTATTAACTACTCTCTGTGTTCAGTATATCCAGAAACATTAAACTCCATCATATTTTGGCAACTGTTACATTGGGAAAATACTTTGATTACCTATAAAGACATATCACTCTGGAAACCCAGGATCTGAGAAAAAAACCATTGAAACTGAAGAAAGAATCTCCTGGTGTTCTCTCCATTCAGGAAAGCTTCTATTTAACATTATGTATGGTTTTCTCAGATGGGATCTAGTCTAAAAATAGCATTATACTGAGAAAAAATACCCTGTACATACAAGGCTTCATTGTTAAAAGAGCATTGAGATATCTCGCTCTTAAAAATAAAATACACCCCTGCATTTTGCACAGACTGTGTTTGCTTCTCCCCTTAGACAGCTGGAACACAATGACATGGACACCCCTATCAAACCCTGAGGAGGAGAAGAAGGAGGAGCAATAACTTGAAGGCTCCAGTAGCAGCTGCCATGGCTTACTCAATATTCCCTGACTCTAGCAGAGGGAGTCTGCTCCCACTCCCAATAAAATTTACAATGCTTAATCAGTGGAAGCACTGAGGATCTTAAGTTATCAAAAATCTCCAAAAGCAATTTTATATGGCACCAGGACTGGAGTCTGAAGTGCTTGGTTGTGCTCAGGGGATGGTGAAAGCTCTGATCTCACCTACACAGTGCAAGAGGAGCTTTGTCACCAGCTGCAGCTGGGAAGCACTTTCCACAGAGGATAAATCTGCAGCAACCTTTGCCATATTCCTCTCATAACCAGCAAGAGAATATGAACACTGGGGAAAAAACCTTGTAATGTTCCTAAGTAATTATCATATTAACTGTGCTCTGTCCTGGGGGTGAATCTCTTTGTTAATATTGGTGCTTATAATAAAGATGGAAAACTTGCTGGATCTATTTGAACGCAAGAACTTGAGCCTAGCTTTACTCTCTCCTAATTGGGCAACTTGAAGTTTGCCAGGTCATGTCTCATATAATTCAGAAAGTTTTTCCTTGACAGTCAGTCTTTTAGAGGAAACCTTCTCCCAGACAGTAAGACAAGAACCTTTCTGTATGTTTTCAATAAGCAGAACATGAAAAGCCCCAGCTCTTATCCTCCTCATCATTAAATTCCTTGGCACAGCCAACAGATCCACTCTCACTCCTGTGCCCTAGCTTCCATTTGACACATGCCTGCTTTATTCATCTGCAGCTTTCCTTCAGCAGGGAAGGTGATGGCTCCAAATATTTTAGATTATTTCACTTCTTATTCTTCCATTTACTCTTTTTTTTCCCCAAAGGAATAGTGGTCAGAATTCTGGGGTTTGACTTCCAAATGGCATAGCCATTGTCCAGTTGTGGTCACTTTGACCAAATCTGGCTAAGAGTTAGGGGAAAGCTGGGCACCATAAAGCCTGAGCTGTCAAATTCCCCATCAAAGAAACTGCAGTGATTTCACTAGAAAGGCAAGACACTTCTCAGAACTGATGCAGACAGTTATTTGCATATTTATTTTAAGTCACGGTTAGAGTCTTATTAAATTTGATGGTTCTAGTCACTTAAACAAATGTTGCAAATGTAGGTCCCTAAGCTACGAAGCCAAAGTAATGGGATTTATATGACAGACCTACAAAAGAGCCAAGCCAAAACATTCTATCACATTACAGTCACATCAGTGGTGAAATTTTAACAGTGTATTTTTACAGCAGTAATAACTTTCCTGAAAGGGAAGACAGTATGTTAAGCACAATATTTAAGTACCTTTTATGTTATGTTATAGATACTATTGACCAGTGATAAAAACACATCTAGTTTTGTGAAACAAGGTGAAAGCCCATGAGTACCCCTTTAGCCACCTGAGAGTAACCAGAACTACACTGCCAACGCAGGTGAGTGACAAGACTTTAATCTGCTTGGACACGAGTTACCTGGGCAGCTACAACTACACCTACTCAAGTGCTTACCTACCCCCCCGAGATATTACAAAAATAACAAGGAAACCCTCAGACTCCCAGACCTGAGCTCTCAGGGGATCAGGTGCTTCATGTGGGATGGCTAAGGAAAATCCGTGGGCTGAGCACACCACATTCAGTAGGATAAAGAGATAGATAGTATTCCTACAGTGCCCACGTTTCTTGCAATTAACTCTTGCAAACTTCCGTCCTTCAAGTATCTTACCTGATTACAGGTGTTAATGTCTATTCCACTTTTCAGGTATTCCACTACTTTGTCCAAATTGCCAGCTCTGGCAGCTCGGAGAAAGCTTGCATTGCTGTCAGACTGTAAAAAGAGAAGAAAAAAAAATTCTCCAATCAGCCCCTGCTTAAACAAGAGTGGAACTTCATAAGCGGTGAAAGGTTTCCAAATTTTATGCTGCAGGAGAATAAAACTGTGAAATAACTGACTTTGAATTATATCTGCATTAATTAGCATATTTAAATTAGGCAACAATGGCACAGAAGAACTGCAGACCTGTCAGAATGAGCAAAATAGAGCAATAATTGCTGGCATTCAAAATTTAGCAAGAACTGAATAAAAACAAGAAAACAACCATAAATCATAGTAACTGATATTGTCAACAAGAGAAAAATAAACGCATCAACTTGCTAACTATAGTTTCCTGGGGAAGTACATATATATATATATGAGATCACTTTTTCTATATAATTGTATATATTATTTATGTATTTTATGTATGTTTTTTATAGATCTGTATAGATGTTATTTACAGATTCAGATATATTATTTTTAGATATATATGTTCAAAGTGGGCAGCACTGCACATGTAGCTAACCTTAAAGCGGATGAAGTACTTAAGGCTCAGTATCTAAATCCAAGATCATGCTGTAAATATTCCCACCTCTAAACTGCATGCATTCATACATTAAAAAAAAAGTTAAAAAACCTTACAAAAAATATGGTTTCATTTTTCAGCCAGGTTGTGGGATGTTCTGTTAAGCAACGCAGTGTGGAATGCCTCAGCCCTCTTGCCTTTGTCTATGACTGCGACAAAATGACATTGGCTGTTTGAAACCAGCCCAAATTTGGATGTTCCCCCAGCCAAATTGGCTACTAAGACACCTGAGATCAGGGCACAAATCCAAGTCAGAAGCAATGAGTACACAGAATAAGCATTTGGGAACATGTACAGGGACAGCAACAATTGTCCCAGTTAAACCAATCGAGTGGGAGTGATTGCAATGAGCAGGTAAATAAGCACAGGAGCCTGTCTGCGGGGGTGTGAGTCCGGAGCTAGAGGATGGCCCGCACTCTGTCGGACTGGGACTCGCCGTTCCACCGGAACGCCTCCGGCCGAGTGTGTTCTCAACCAATCCCACCTCCCTGTCACTGATGCCGGGCAGAGCCACTTTCTCATCATGAGAACGTCCTAAAAGCCTCCCACTTCCAGCCACTTATTTCAGTTGCCCAATCCATTCCAATGCATTTATTTCGGTCACCCTGATTATCACGCTGCACTAACTCACTTCACAATCCCCGATTCCAACCTATTTTAATCTGCAACAGATGGATGTCATCAAAATGATCCTTCTTACAACTGTGCTACATGCCAAGACAAAAATATTCTCTTTTAAATTCCTTTCAGCAAACTTCAGCACATTTTCCACATCTTTTACTGTTAGGAAAACAGACCATCTTTCTAAACATGCAGCAGGGGGAAAGGCAAGGGAACGCAGGAATTTACAGTGACAGAACTTTTGGATAGCTGCAGGCCTCAGTCAGGGAAGCATTTGGATGAGGTTTAATGCCAGTGCAGATTTTGACAGGAACCTGAAAGTTCCCTTTGAAGGCTAAAGGTAGCTGTTGACACTCCATCCTTTCCTGGGATGAGGATGTGCTCATAAAGACACCACATCATATTTTAATGTTTAAATATCCTTGAAAAAATCAAGTGTCTTGGTAAAAATATTAACCAAGAACAAATATGTGAGTGCACGAGGGGTAAATCTGGCCACTCTGCTTGGGACAAGCGTCCTTGCCCTCAATAATACACACATTTTATCTTCTTTTCTCCCGTTTTTTTCATGCTTTACTACTACAACAATAATTTACCATAGCAAAACTACAATCATCTGCTTTGTATTTTAAAAGGTTAAGAAAGAATGATGCAACAAATTACCACCTACAGCTTTGGGTTCTTAGGGATGAATCAATCATTGCTTGTTTTTCTTTCACACAGAATAACATAAAAGGCTAAAAATGCTGACATCTCCATTACTGCTAGAAGTTCAGATTGCAGCTAAGCCCGCATAACTATATTCCATTTGTTTCTGGCTAAGAAGACACAAGCATTGCTTTCCAAGTAGAATTTCATTTCCTTGATTCATAATTTTGTTACCTCATAATAAAATTACTGCAGTGTACATCACTTCAAGTCACTTCAAAACACTTTTCCACACATCTGAATATCAATCAAAATACAGAATATGAACATCTTGTCTACATAAAGTGTAATTCAGCAATTGAGATGTTTCATATATAAATTTCCATACAAATACCAGAGACTGGTTCCACAAGATATCTAAAAGATTCAGCACCATGGTACAAGGCTTAAAAGCCTTAGAAGTTGGGAATACTCAGATCTGTTTTCTTTCCCAGTTTGTCAAATCTAATTTTTCACCAGGTTGTCATTAGTTTGTCCTTTTCCCCATTCTTTTAATGTTTTTTAAAAGCGTTTTAGTCAGCACTACTGTCTCAGACAGTTACTCATTTTAGCACACTAAAACTTCAAATCCATTTTGACAAAACCCCCTCAGTAAAAAACAGCAGCAGTTTTCTGTAGTCTTACCATGCCAGAAGACAATGAATTTGGACCTGTGGGCTTTCCAATGCGTTCCATAATCGCTTGATATATTTTCTTATTCACAGCTCCCCGCAGTCTTCAGGGCTCCTCATGGCCCCTTCACAGCCCTCAAAACCCTACACAGCCCTCAGGGCCCCTCACAGTCCCTCAGAGCCCCTGACAGTCCCTCACAGTACCTCAGAGCCCCTCATGATCCCTCACAACCTGTCAGAGCCTCTCAGAGTCCCTCACAGACCCTTCAAAGCCCCTCACGGTTCCTCAGAGCCCCTCATGGTCCCTCATGGCCCCTTCACAGTTCCTCAGAGCTCCTCATGGCCCCCAGAACCCCTCACAGCCCTCAGAGCCCCTCACGGACCCTCAGAGCCCCTCATGGTTCCTCAGAGCTCCTCACCGTCCCTCAGAGCCCCTCACAGCCTGTCAGAGACCCTCACGGTTTCTCAGAGCGCCTCATGGCCCGTCACAGCTCCTCAGAGCCCCTCACGGCCCCCCTCAGAGCCCCTCACGGTTCCTCAGAGCCCCTCACAGCCCCTCACAGTTCTTCAGAGCTCCCCACAGCCCTCAGAGCCCCTCACAGTCCCCCATGGCCCCTCAGAGCCCCTCACGGTCCTTCACAGACCCTCACAAGTCCCTCAGAGCCCCTCACAGTTCTTCAGAGCTCCTCATGGCCCCCAGAACCCCTCACAGCCCTCAGAGTCCCTCCTGACCCTTTAGAGTCCCTCAGAGTCCCTCACAACCCCTCAGAACCCCTCACGGTCCCTCACAGCCCCTTCACAGTTCCTCACAGCCCCTCAGAGCCCCTCACCGTTCCTCAGAGCCCCTCACGGCCCCTGACAGTTCTTCAGAGCCCCTCATGGCCCCCAGAAGCCCTCCCGGTCCCTCAGAGCCCCTCATAGCCCCTCACAGCCCCTCAGAGCCCCTCACAGTTCCTCAGAGCTCCTCATGGCTCCCAGAACCCCTCACGGCCCCTCATGGTTCCTCACAGACCCTCAGAGCCCCTCACCGTTCCTCAGAGCACCTCACGGCCCCTGACAGTTCTTCAGAGCCCCTCATGGCCCCCAGAACCCCTCACAGTCCCTCATGGCCCTTTAGAGCCCCTCCTGGGCCCTTTAGAGTCCCTCACAGTCCCTCACGGCCCCTCAGAGTCCCTCACAGCCCTCATGGCCCTCATAGCCCCCCACAGTGTTTCTCAGTGACAGAGAAACTGCCATATCAGTCTTTATAGTTTGGCGACTGGTGCAGAGAAACTGCCAACAAACTGTCATTTGAAGGCACTTCCTTTACAAGAAAGAAGACAAAAACACAGAGCCAGAGTCCCGTGCACCATATGGTATTTATCACATCCCCTCTTCCTAAGCACACACCCCTGAGGGGTTTTCTTAGGAGTTTTACACATGTAAGCAGATCATGCTCGAAAGCAAACACTCTACCAGTGAGGAAAGGAAAGGTTTACAGGAGAAGAGTTTGCCTTAAGCAGCACTATGTGTGAGCATGAGAAAATGAGAGCCCTGTAACCTGGGAAGCCCCAAAGCTGACGTGTTAATGTGCAAAGTCTCAGCTGGCAGCTCTGCCCACCACCCTCAGCTCAGTCAGGCAGAATTAAAGCTCACATTGTGTACATGCAGCCACTAAGGTCAGGCAATCAAATCAATACATTATCAACATGATATAAGAATACGGTATGAGGGATTACAAAATACTGAGCTGGTATTTTATAGTATGGGATGAATTCACCATCTGTGGATTTAACCAGCTTTTTCTAACGCACTGCTCTCAATTCATATACAGTGATAGAGCACTACAACTCCTCGATAACTACTTTTAAAAAAAAATTGTTTGCAATGCAATTCTAGTACATGATATAGATATAAAGGTAAATTTATATTAGATAATAGAAGATACTGTTCCCTGTGAGGGTGGGGAGGCCCTGGCAGAGGTTGCCCAGGGAAGCAGCGGCTGCCCCATCCCTGGAAATGTGCAAAGCCAGGTTGGATGGGGCTTGGAGCAACCTGGTCTAGTGGAAGGTGTCCCTGCGTGTGGGCACGGGGATGGGACTGGATGACGTTGAAGGTTCATTCCTAAACCATGCTATGACTTCTGAGGAATATTTGGTGTTATTGGACCTTGTAAAGATCTCCTAACTTCTAATTTTTCTTATGAACTTTTGACTGATGATAGATAATTCCAGCTAGAAATAAGATTTTTCAGACCACTAGGAACAAATAAATTACAATGTGAAAAAAATCAATATAAGCTTAAGTACACTTACATCATGAATACAAACATTTAAGTACCTAGCTGTCAGATATTGCATAAGAAAATACAAGAAATGATCAAGTGACTATATGAATACGTGACTGTGGACTCTACTTCTTTCTTGCCAATTACAGTGCTGCAATTTAACCTGAATTTGAAACATATATCTCAGGGAATCTCAGTAATTACATCATATATGGAAATTAGTATTTTAATTAAACATTCAGACCCTCCCTTCTTGTTCCCCTGTCCCCACTCCAGTTGCCCTTCCTGTCCCATTACGTACCACATCACTTATTGCACGCAGCACGTGTCTGTTTCTCAAAGACATTTTAGAGAGAAGTGCAAAAATAAATCTTCAAATCATATACTGCACCAAACCCATAAAAATTTCTCCAAATACTCAAATTCGCTAGTGAAAACCAGCTTTATCCATAAGAAGGAAAAACTGAGGGAGTAGAAGGCTTCAGTTTTCAAAGGACAGCTTTCATCATAACATTATCCAAACCATTCAAATATTTGTTTTAAATTGTGTCTATAGAAGAACTATTCCTGCAGGTTGGATTTGAGTTTTTTCACCTCCAAATAAGTTGAATCACCCCAGTCTGTCCAAAATCACAAACATTTCTGTGAGAGAACATAGTCCAGCACTATGGGCTCCTGATCATTTCTCACTTACTAAATACAGTTTGTTAATGGAATGCTGTAAAAAAGAATTCAAAACTCAAGTCTAATAACCAAATAGTGTGTTTACACCTTAATTTAACCTATTTGGTTTGTCTGTGTATTACAATGTATATCTGAGTAGTAATAACCCTTTCAGACTTAGCTTTCAAGCATGGACTTGGGGATGTACTGCTTTGATTTTATGGAGAAAAATTTATTTGGCTGTAACTTTTGAAGATATTGTCCCTGATCAGGACATGAGAAAAACCTGCTTTACATAAATCAAAAAACTCAAATCATTATCAGTTGAAAAACCTTTGATGTTAAAGTGAATCCTGTGTTATCACTGCAGGTAAAGTCAGCATCAAGCCACAATTAGTCAATATGGCAGGAGCAGATGACAATTGCCATTTACCAACTCCAGAGTTGTGAGGCACTCTTTGTCCAACAGCTGTTTCTATAATTAGCAAAATGCTGATAGCCTGTGAACTCTTCTTCATTAAGAAGCTCCTAATTGACTGGTAGCTCATGATGTTAATACATTCAGGAAATGCCTAGAGCTGAGAATTCAGCTCGTGGCAGAAGTTGTGCCTTCTAAACTCAAGTTTTCACTGCTTCTTGATGTTACTCAGTACTTAAAGTGCAAAGGGAAAAAATAACAGGTATGCAAACAGGCACCATGATATTTTTTTTTAATTCTCTACTTTCTAATGTGTCACTTTAAGCTCCTACCCTTGAGACAACCACTAAATTTCATCCCAGTTGGCTTGGTTATTCTCTGATTTCAGGAACCATCTGTTCCAACCAGCCATCATTTAATTGGTTGCAACTCTAAAAGTGGCACAGACCAGGTGTTACCATTACCCCACTCACTTGTTACATACGGATTTTTGCCCATTAAGGAAGCTTCTTCCATACCAGCATTCAGATGTAAAAGATGGGAATTCAAATATAACGCTTTTCCTCATGGAATGCTTTCTGTGAAACTTGTCAGCAAGTTTATCAGTGGCTCACACTTTATCTACTGTACACAGAAATTTTTTTTTAATTGAGCTGAAAATGCTGCTGGTCTCCAAAGGGCATCACACTAGAAGATGCAGTGGTGACTGCAAAGAGGCAAAGTTTTTTTTATATTTTTTTGCTTTTAATTAAACTTCCAGAGCAGAGTCTGAGCCTGCAGTTTTGATATACGTGCCATAATGAGAGCTAAATATTCCACTCGCAATGGCACAGGCTCAGTAATCTAACACTGATAAATGACTTAAATGAGATAATAACAGCTATAATGGAAACATATTTTCCCAGCTCTTAATGAAATAACATTCATCTTCTGAAAGAAAAGAAATACAACAGTGCTTTGCTTTCAAAGCCACTTCCTTGGCCCATAAAAATGTATGTTTTCATCCCATTCATTTACTGGGAGTGATGAAGGAAGACAGATTAAATCACAGATCCTAAAGAAATTTCAGTATCTAAATTCCTGGATGAACAATGGGCCCAATTTTCTTATTTCAATATCAAAACAAGTATTTTTATCACTCAGCTTTTCCCATTCAGCCATGTACAGGCATTTCAGATCAGGTTCATCCTGCTGTCTACCTTTGATTGTATAGAATTTGTTCATGAATAGTTGAACTGAAAAGCCCACCATTCTAAAACAGCAGCTTTCACTAAACAAACATCTTGTTCTTATAATCTAGAGCAAGTTCTTATCCAGGAAAAAGACACAACTGACCTCACAATAAACTAGTATTTGTTACGACAAAAAGAATCCCAGGATTTGTGAGATGTGAAGAGGAAGATAAGATGCTTTCAGAGGTAAGAGATCATCAGCAAGTTAAATATTCTCTGCCAAGATGGAGCTAATAGCATCTAGTAATTAATTATTTTTAAATGTCAAAGGTCTGTCTCTCTAGGTTGATACAGAAAGTTATAATTCAGAAAAATAAAAATATTCTTTAAAGTACATATTATGAACCTGAATAATTTAAGGTGCTTCGAGTACTTAGGCCAATTAATCGTAAAACATCATGTAGGATATGGAAAAGCTGGCATCACTTTTTCTGGCATCAAGCTGGAGCTGTGGCTGGAGTTGCCCTCACCACACTGCTGCAGACATTTGCGGACATGGATCCACACTTTGGCATGAAAAGACTGTTGATATTTTCAGCAAAAAATATTTTGTAATAACAAGATGGTGAAATAGGTACAAGAAGAGAGAAAGCTTTTGTGCTATATGCTGCATATGACCCAAGATTAAAACAATCCTTGATTTCAAATCAAAACATTTTTAAACACAGAAAATTATTCCCTGACCCAGAAACCTGGGATAGCATTGACCAGATTCCAAGGTGACCTTTTCAGTATATCCTGTATTCTTCAGAAGGAATATTCTCTCATTAGCTCTGGCAAGGGATGTGTAGGAGCCCAAATTATGCATTGCCAGAGCAGGTGGGAAGGGTAAATGCTGTTTGCATTTATTATACATATTCGTAAAAGCTTTCCTGTGTCAGACAAAGAGGCTGCAACCCAAAGGAGATACAGCATGCAGCAAGATTCAAGATTTAGAGTGTCCTCAAGAAATGAATTTCATTGGTATGACTGGAGATGGAAAGAACTATGGCAAAAGAAGAAGCTCAGAAAATAAACTAGGTTAAGTGATTTATGATTTATGCACATTATAAATAAAAAAATGTATTATAAGTCCAACGTATTTTCATTAACTTCCAGTAATTTCAGTATTTGCATAAAACAGTTCTGTGGTAATTTCATATCTTTCTATGACACTGTTCTCAGAAAACTGCATTTGAAATTTAGGTTTCTTTATTGCTGCTACATTATCCCAACAAATGTATTTTTGGGCGACATAAGGAGGAGAAAACTGCCCAAGTAACAGCCTTACCTGAACACCAGCTCCTGCTCCAAGATCGCTCCAAACAGACACAACTGAACAACTACTAATGCTGATGGACACTTCTAATTTTTACTAAGGGAAAAGCCAGGCTTCACCTATCCCATCTTTTGATAGTGATGGGGAAATTCTCAATTATTCATAGGGGATAGCTTTCATTTTAGGCTGGTTGTTACATTTCTACACTTTCGAATCTTTTGCCAACTCCATGAAATTCCAGAGCTTGCAGGATACCATCCAGCCACTCTTTTCTCTCTGCTGGAATGCACAAATGCCTGATTAGTTTGGTTTTATTTTTAACCAGGAGAAGAATAAAGGGGTATTTTGGCAAACCACCTTAAACTGTGCTTAATTTTTACCACATCTTTAAGTCTAATTGAGCTGAAACTTAACAGATTTAAGTTACTTGCTAAAGGGAGGGTTTAAACACACACTTAACCACGTTCCTGAATTTGGGCCAATATTGGCAGATACAGTAGCAGCAGAAGAGGAAGAGAAAACTAATGTAAAATCACCCCTTCCTTGAGCCAAGAAGCAAATGCCTTCTATAAACCTTTTATGATCCTTAGCTGCCTCAGACATCTGTAGGAGTCCTCCCACTCCGTTCATTAACTTGCCATACTGGCCCGGCTGCTGACTCTACTGTGTCAATGAAGGATTTGTGAGAACTGAGGCAAAACTACATAGTTTGCTGTGGAAAAGAATGGAATAAAAGTCTTTTCCCCAGCTGCATGTCCCTTCCAAAGGCAGTACTTGAAATGATAGAAGTTATTTTAATCCATACTGATTTTACAATACAAAGCAACGTCAGTTTTCAGGGCTCTCATCCAGGACAGCACATCAGTACTAGCTGCACTTCAGGCATGTATAATCCCTGTCATTCCCCTGGGCTATTCATCTTCTCAAAAACAAACTTTTTGGTATAAATCCCATCTTGGAAACAATGTGTGGGTGTCTGAATTATCATTGGCATGAGTCTAAAAAACAGACTCTCAAATGTACCTGGAAAACATAGTCTGTGTATTTAAAAAATAAAAAAGAGAGGGAAAAAAACCAAACCACCCTGAAAAACAACAAACCAAACCCCAAAGAATTTAGGTTTCAAGAATAAAAGATTTTATATTTGGATTAATCCTAAAAACTAGAAAAATCTTCATTACTCTAAAAAACAGAAATGTATAATCCTCTTGTTTAATGGGAACATTTCTTGTGCTGAAATTTGAGAGAAAGGATCATTTAGTCATTTCCTGAAAGAGTAAGGATTTGGGATATGTTCAGAAGAGCCACATGATTAGTCTTGGTTCTCCAAGTTGACACACATTTACTGAAGTCTCTTAAATACTGATATGGAACCAAGATTTCCTCTATGGGAACTGAATAATATTAAAGGAAGGAAAAATATTTAGGATCCTCTGGATACCATACATTGAGATAGTGAGGTGTTGGTAACAACTGTAGAACTTGGCAGGCATCTAAATGGTTTCCATGGCAAGTTTCCATTACTGATGATGTTCCTAAATAGAGGTAATAATGCTAGAACACCTCTAGAAAGAATGAGGATGCCATTCCAAATGTTATCTAGCAGGACAATAACCAGGCTTAACAAAAATCCAGGCTGTAAGTGAAGTTTATGACAGACTGCTGACAGATAATTCTATCGCTCTCAATTTTTCATTCCCTATGGCCAAAGCGACATTTCCTAATAAAAGAAATGTATTAATACCATCCATGCTGAAGAGTCAAACTGCTTTACCCACCTAAACACCATTAACCGATCGCCCATTGATTCAAATGTACTGGTTCCATAAAACAGAAGAAATGATCTCATGTTGCTTTGAGATGGACTAAAATAGATGCAATCAAATGGGTGTTACAGCAGTTTCTAATTCAGCAGAACTCTGTTCACAGAGACCTTACTTGTACAGAAAGGTAAAAGGAACACAAGTAGTACATGAAGAATCTTGTAATCCTGGGCCTAGATCTTAAAACAATTCAGCTCTGGCCAGCAGAGAGAAGAACCAGTTTCATCTGACTTCACCTGTAGAAAAGCAACAATGATGTAAAAGTCCACACTGCCAAATCCACTAACTTGAGCAGGGAGGAAAAACGATGAATGCTGCAGTAGGAGTCTGGGACAATCCTATGCTGAAACTCAGAGAGCAGTCTGTCCCAGGCAGTCTGAAATACCTGGTCCTGAAGCAGCAGATTGCATTCGATTCTTATTTTAGAAAAGATTAGATTAGCAAAGCAATTTTGCCATCTGAGTTGGCTGAATATCAGCTGAATTGTTCTGAACCTCGTATCTGCTACAAGACTCCTGGAGTCATCATATTCAGCTTGATGTGGCAACTCTTTAATAAGCCAAGACAAGGAGCATGGCTACAGTTACATAAAGGCAGAGGAAACGTACAGCTAACAGGGTATTGTGCTGGACACCACATTCCTGTTTGGGGGAAAAAATAGATACACAATTACTCCCTGCAGAACAAAACTTAGCTGATGTTTCTTATTCAGAGACACCTCTTTTTCTTTTAACTTTTTTTGTATGGAATCATAAGGATAATGAGAGACTTCAAATCTTCTTAGTGAAACACAGGAATTTTCCTTTGTAATCCCCCAAGCACTGTAAACCTGAAAGGAGATGGACATTCTAAAGAAACTTGGCCAGTCCCTACCAGGGTCATATAAAGCCAAGATCTTATGACTGAACACATCAAAGACATTATCAAAGTGCCTGATCTCTGCCTGCTATGAAAAGCTGCGTAGGCTGAATGAAAAGTATCCAGAAAAATAAAAAGGAAAAGAAACCTCAAAGATCACATGCTGCTCACTCCTGCCTCCTCTGAGGCCTGACCTTATGCCAAAGGGCAGCTCGGAGACTGGACGCACCGGGAGAGCTCTTTCAGTTTGCTTATTTGTGTCACAGGGGCTTCCATACCTTTGCTAACAGCTTCAGGGCAACTACCTGAAGGGAGATCCTCATTAATGTCCAGTGAAACCACCCTCAGCAATGGAAGCAGGCCCATCCTCCCCCACAGCCCAAGGAGTCCCGCTGTCCCTCCCCCGACTGTGTGTTTCCCATCACAAACGCTGCAGATTATCTGTTAATTCAACCAAAAACTCCTTCGTAGGAGAAAAAAACCTGTCTGCATGCTCAAAGAAGTAGGTTACTTTTATGTTTTAGCTTGAAGAAAGTTTTATTTCATAGGGTTTGGAACTAGATGATCTTTAAGGCCCCTTCCAACCCAAACCATTTTGTGATTCCATGAAGAACGGGTCCAGCTGCGTTGTCAGTGTAGTACAACATAGAACTGGTCAGAAAAATCCAGCCAAAAAAATGTCCTACCAGAAAGCCAAGACAGCATCAAAAGTGTTTTTTAGGACAATGCAGAGCTCCTTGTGAGCTGCTGTTGGGAGTGCCTCGGGTCTCCTCTTCCCCTACTAACACTGGAACTCAGCTCACCTACTCTTCTGTGCTGCACTGCAGTAGTTGAGGCATGTGCAAAGCATCAGGAAGAACTGAGACCAATTTTAGTATAAATCAATTGTAGAGAACACAAGATTTGGATACACTGACACTGAAGGTTTACCGATCTTCCTGTTCTGCCAGAAGTTTTGACGCAATATACTTCCATTGTCAATTCTGAATGAAATAACCACTTAATGAATTTCTCAAACAGGATTAGAAATAAAGGAAAACAAAAGAGAAGAGACACTTCATTTGCCATAGACACTATCCAAGCATTCACATCTTAACGATCTTCTGATTTGCAGCACAAATGCTGACATTACTGCCATAAGCGTGACCCCCTTGCCTGTGCCTGGTCCCACTCACTGTAACCCTCATCTGCATTAGGATCTGTGTGGCTCTGTCTCAACTGCACACAGAAAACAATGTCATGTACTGGGCAGACAGCAGCTCAAAAGTAAGCTACTGAGTTCAAGTTTGGAGAATGATCAATACAGGATCATTCCTAGCGGTTGTGCAAACCAGGATAACTGGATACCATCCATTCATTGCAGGGCTTGTTTCAGCCACGGGGTTCTCTCTTCACATACCTAAACCTTCTGGTAGCTGACAATGCTTTGAAGCCACTGCATAGATCAGCGACAGCTGCTTTATAATCACAGTCAGGGCAGCAAAGCAAAGCTTCAGCATGGACATGTTTAGCAGATCCCTCAGTATTGCAAGCTATCCAAGGAAGTTCTGAGCAAAGAGATCCTTTGCAAATCCAACATGCACAACCCTCATCCGAAATTTTCCCTGTGATTCTTGTTTTCTTCAGCCAAAACTTACCAGGGCTTCAGGCTCTTTACTTTCTTCACTGTTGTATCCATAATAATCAGGAGTTTTATCCAAATCCTGTATGTTTCCTTGTGTCCTTAAGCCCTTGTCTGAATGACAAGCCTGGCAAATCGGTGCATTGCCCATATCAGTTTTTCTGCTCCCTCGGAGCAGGAGGATGGCCCTCGCACCGCAGCAGGTGCCCAGCGCTCCCGAAGGACAAGTGACGGACCAGCCAGGAGGAGGGTCCCGCCTGCGCTCCGCTCCCCGGCCACTCGGCCCGGGCTCCCTTCCCCGAGCCGTCCTGTGTCCCGGAGAACCCGAAACCCCAGCAACTGCGGGCAGCGGCCGGTGACCATTTCCAATTCAGGCGCTGCCCGGCTATTTTTACACCTACCAGGCCAGCTATGCATGTCAATGGCGTGGGGTGGGCCGGGGGACGGCTCTCCAGCACGGAGCCGGCCGGCCGCGCTCGTAAAGTTAAAGTCCCACTGGGTGGAATGCCCTACACGCGCGGGTTATTGAGTTACCCGGTTGCGTGCCTTTCAGTGTTTTGATTTTTTCCCTGCCCTGCTCGATCTCACTGCTTACATAAAGCACTGAATTTCAGAATGTTGCTAATGCCTTCTGAGTTTCTAACTCAAAAATGTGATTTCTTCGAGTCAGTTATTCAACATCTACTTGATCTTTACAAACCAAGACAAAGTGGATGAGCATAGATTTCACGACCATTTAATTCCTGTGATTCACATGGTATTTCATGTTTATGTAGCCAATAACTGTGATGAGCTTGCTTTGGATTGATATGTCCCCCGGGTATGATTTCAGATGAGCACAAATGTATCCAAAAAGGACAATATCTGATGCTAGATCACTTTTGCTCTTGTTTATGCCATGTTTGATCTTGTTTGGGATTTTTATTGTCAATTTGGTTTAGGGTCGGTGTTAATATTTTAGCTACAATAGTTATGATTTTAAAAATGAGCCCAAAGCAAAAAAAAAAAAAAAAAGATGAAGGAAAATAAGAACAATCCCACCAAAACTGAGAATAGGAACATTCCCTCTAGGCTAGAGTTACTTATCATGATTGCACCCATTAGGATAAAAACAATTTTGAGGATTGTTTGTTGGAATCTACCCATTATCCAGACAAGGCTCAGTGCAGAATTAAAAACCACCAAAAGCAAATCAAACCACACCACCAAAACCCAAACAAAACAAAAAGGAAAAGGCAGTTGAGAATTAATTGGCAGTTTTCAAACACTTCAGGACCAGCTGAGGGTAGCAGAGGCAGTGGAGACAAAGTGTCTGTAGATACCAAAGTCCTGCGGAATATACCTCCATGAACATCCAACCCCAGGGGAGTGGGGCATGTATTCAAAGATTTAGGCCCCAAATTCCCCAGAAGCAGAGAGATCCTCAAAGAATTGCAACAACCAGCCCATTTTTCTTTTCTCTTTGGGGTTTCAATCCATTGCCAGTATGGCAGCACACATCAGCAGGCAGCTGTCCATGGCAGCCTATCGATTCCCACCCAGTTCCCCTTCACAGCAGCACCAGTTATGATCCAAGAGACAGAGCTCTGCCCAGCCCCCCATTAAGGATTATTGATGGGCACGAGGTTCTCTCCTGTGTTAATTACCCTGAGGAGATTTTAAGGGGCTCTGTGATTTTTCCTTGCTGATGAATGCTCCGGGATGGATCACTCAGCACCTCAGGTGCTGTGATGTGTAACAAGCATGGATACACGCTGGATAGACACATGCACAGAATAGTTAAATTAATGCTTGCGTCTGCCTTTTTGACATTTTTGCCAGCAACTGGCAAATGTTTCAGAATGTTTGTGCAAGGCTCACTTGCCCATAATTACCTGACACCAGTTTCCCTAAGCTCTTCCAAAGCACTATCCTGTGACAGTAGTAAGGTGTGGGCACACCACCACAACTTCCTACTTCAATTATCAAAATAAAAGGATGCACAAAGGAATCCCACCAAATGCTTGACTTGACCAAAGTCCATCTAACCAAGGTTCCAACATAAACTGGAACTACAAATCCTTGGATAGAGCAAGCTATCTAATATGCAATTAACTTACTGGAAAACACGAGGCACCACTCAGGGAGAAAGGGTGCCCAAACGTGAATAACAGGCATTCCTGGGAAATGCTGCTTGTGGAAAGCAACAATCCGTGTAGCCATGAGAGGGAGAGCAATGGAGAAGCTTTCTGCCAGAGCCTTTCAACAGTATTACTGTTGTTTGTCCAAATGGCCCCAAGTCTTTAGGGCAAATTACTCAGAAAGCAAAAACGTTCGCATCCTGCCAGACTCAGGGCATCGTATTCTAACAAAGTACATGTTTCATGATGGAGGGCTCAAAGCCCTTGTGGAGGAACACGTTGCTGTATCTCTGCATTCCCATGCTCTTTGCTGTCTTCTTAGGGCTGCAAATCCACCCCAGCAGGCAGCAGTGAAGAAACCAAACCCAGAGGCACAGTTTGCAGGCACACAGCTCATGCCAAAGCACCTCAGTCCTCCTCAGCAGCCCAAGAGACCTTTTCACAACACTGACTCCAAACCTCAATTACTCCCTTACGTAGGAAGCCTTCAGAAACGTTCCAAGTGCCTGGAAGAAGGAGAGCAGAGTATCCCATGTGTTAAAGCGCTGATGCTGATAAGAGGGCAGGGTCCCTCTTATCCCCCCAAATGGGGGAAACATTCTGGTTTCTTCCCTAAAGTGTTTCTAAGCCTGCAGCACTTAAGATTGTCAGCCCTAGGGCAACACAAACCAATAAAGCCCTCAGCAAACTTTTGGGAATTACATCTTTCCCAAAGATTCTCATAGTAACCGTTGCCATGGCTAGATACTCTTCGTTTGTTACTACTGGCCAGCAAAAAAGCAGTGTGATACAAATGCACTGGTTTGCAGGGACTTGCAAAATCCCAACCAAGATCCCAAAATCCCAAAACCTCAAAGACTAACAAGCGAGAAGCAGTGAAATCCAAGCCGTAAGCTCATCCCCAGGGGAAGACTTCATTTGATGGGATACCATTCCACAGTCCAGGAATGGCAAAGCTTGAGTATTTTAAGATGAAACAGGACCAAGGACAATCACACACACACAGACAGGCAGCAACAGAAGCTAAACTGCTCTGCTGCCAGGAAAAATGTTTCTTTATCCTTTTTTTTTTTGCCATTAATATTAAAGCTTAGTTTGTCAGTAGATGCTTCAATTAGCATAACCAAAACGACAATTCAGAAGCCACTGTCATAGCATTTAGTGCTGCTAAAAACAAAAGGGAAAAACAAAGAGAGAAAGACTTCCAAGTATCAAGACAAAGAACAATTGTTAGCAACATAAATCTCCACGTTTATTATTGTTAAATCCCTCCCCAAAGAGCCATTTCCCATGACACTTTTGTGGTTAAACATAGTAATTAAAACAGAGAGAGAGAAGAGACTGCCCTGGGACCACTAGACTTCTAGGAGATCTCCTGAACTCTGAAATTATTCCTAAATGCAAATTCTTTCACTCTCGAAGATTCTTCTATGGGAAGGTCAAGTACAACATAGCTCACTTGCTTCTAGCAATTATTTTGGGTCAGATGTTGAGCTCATGTAGATTATAAACTCTGATGAGTCATGACTTGATATCATGTATGTCCTCCTTTATGCTTTACAATAATGACACTGATGAGATCACTATTTCCCAAAAATTCAGCCTTTTCTTCCTCTGGTCACAAGAGCACAATAAGCAATTCCCAAAGCCTAAGCAGCTTTTACAAAGGGGCCATTGTCTGCTCCAGAGGATCTAGCAAAAAATCCCCTTCAGCTTAAATATTTTGAGTCCCATCAATTGCAAAAATCTATTTTGAGCCATTTTAAAGAGGACTTGCTCTGCTTTTGATGGTGAATCATTTGACACATTAAGCCTAATGATCCTCTCTGGACAGCTCTTAATCCAAGTGGCACCATATATATTTTAGCCACTACAAAAAAAAGGAAAGAGATAACCGGAGGTTTAATCACTGCAGATACAGATCCTGCTGGCACTGGATCCTACAGATCCTGAAAAAACTGTTTTGTGGATAGAAAAGTATAAAATACATACAAAAAGGCACCTGAGCCTCCAGCATTCCACAGACAAAACACATCCTTACTCTGCAGATATGGGAGCTTTTGGATGACAGGTATAGTACAAGAAGATAAAAACAACCCCAGATTTCATAGAGATGCCCTCACAGGCACAGCAGTTTATGTATCACCTATTTTTCTCATAAAAATTGCAGCTGATATTTCTTTTCTGTCTCAGCCTTGGTTCCACCTCATGGGCAATGAAAGGCGTGAGTTAACATGAAGCACTGAGGAACACAAGGGAAATCTTACAGGGATTGTTGACTCACCACAGAACTAAAAATCAGTACAAGGAGAATTATTCAATAACACCCTGAGGGTAAAAGGGTTAAGATGCAGTTCTGACCCACCCGTGCCAACACAGCTACAAAGTAAATTATCACTTCTCATGCCCAAAATAGCTTTTTTATTTATTTCACCAGAACTAAGGCATTTTTTGAGAACTTCATGTTTTTAAATCCTCCTGTGGCACTAAGCTCTAATTGGTGCCTATTTGTATCAGTCTAAATCTAAACCCAATCTCTGGCCCTTTATTAGCTCTGCTTTTTCTTCCTTAACACAGACAGGATACTAATTTTACCTTAAACCATCTTGTAGCATATCGTGCAGCTATCACATTCTGAATTTGGAATATCAGTAAGGCCTCCGTTCTCTTCTCCAAGAAAATCATTCCATTTTCCCTTCTGAATACATCAGCAGGAGCTCACTGCTGATTCTGAAAACCCCAAAACTCCTAAGCTCTTGTTGCTGAAATACAGACACTTGTGAAGTTCTCACTTATGCTGGATTTCTTATGAATTTGATACAATTTTCAAAACCAAATATTGCCTATTTTGATATAAAATCAGTTTGTGGGGGAATTACATATTTCATATATAACATATAAATATATAACATATATAACATATGCCTCATACATATAGGAATACAATGTATAGAGTTTACCACATGTTGCATCTTTTGCTTTACTGTAGTTTAACTGAATCAATTAATTCAATGAGGAATGAAAGACAACAATGTCAAATACATAATTTTGCCTTTGCTAAAGACCATATGCTCAGGAATCCTCAAAGAATTACATACTTTTGGTTAATACCGTGCCTCCGATTTTAGCTTTTCCTCTCCCATTGTACTAATGGCTGCTGTAAAGGTACATCATCGATGGTAAATGATACAAAGTGGTTCATGACAGGTTCTTAAGTGAAAACCAAGAGTTCCTTTACTCAGTTTCTATTTCATTTTGCACCCTGTGCCTGCCTGTTATCTTGGGGCCCATTAAATACATCTGTTAGAAACAAGAGTTACTATTAATCTGCATTAGAAAAGCCTCATATCTTGAGTATTAAGCTATTTTTTTTAATGAATTGCTCTTGATGGTTAAACTAGAAACATAAAGAGAATATTACTGCCACTGAAAAGAAACTAAACCTAATGCTCACAATTCCCATGCCACCATGAGTTAATGCACACTGATCTAGGTACAGGTGCACACATACTGAGTATACCTGTATGTAAGTGTAAAGCAACCTGGCTGGGCCAAGTGCACCCACATTTGCTTGAACTACAGCCATAAAACTGCAGTTTTTCTGTTCTTCAATATTACAGCTGTGTTTTATGTGCTCAGCTAATCGCACCGACAGCTACTTGGAAAAACAAAACACAATCCAGCATTACTGACTTCAAGTCTCTGCCTTTAACAAGGCTCTGGTGCAGATGAACACACATCCACTTCGGAGCAAGCTCCAAAGGGTTTATCTTCCCAATTTCTGAAGAAAGAGTGAGTCATGAAAGGAAAAATTATGTGCTCTACTCATTGCATATCAACAAACAGTACTTGAAAGCTTGGGTTTGTATCACTCCTGTCTAATACTTTGCCTTTCCCCGCACTGACAGAGTTGCAGTAGATGATAAATAAAAGATGACAATCTTCCAAAAGCAATTCTCTAGGATCAAAAGGGTTCTAACAGAGTACAATCAAGAATTTTTGTTTCTGTAAGCAAGCAATTTGTGCCTTATAGTTACATAAATCATCCAAATGAGGGCCAGAATTGTGTGAAAAACAAGTAAGTCTGCTGAGTAAGTGACTAAACTTCATTATCGCAGCCATACACACAGCTCTACATAGACAACTTGAGATCTCGTGATTGAAAACACACCTTTACATCATTCATCAGCTACTTAAGACCTGCCACCCAGGGAAAAACCCAAATCACCTCCATGAAGTTAAATAGAAACACCAAAGGACATAGTGAAGAGCACATCATCTGCAACCAAGCCTGCATCATATTCTGCTCTAATTCTGAATAATGTATAAATTAGAAATTGTGAGATTATGACCAACTGACAAAGCAAGTGCTTGGGCACTGTAATCTCTCAGGACTGTCAAAACCAGCAGCACCTATAAATTAAAGAAAGCCAAGGAAGGCACAATGACAAAACTGAGCAGTTTATTTCCAAAGAAATCCTAAGAATGCTGTAAACCTTTCTTGAGATGCCATTCCTAACTCATGATACTGCAAGATGCACATTAATGGTGCACATCCTGTGGCTGTTAAACATGAGGCAAAATAGCCAAGGCTTTAAGAACAACTTCACATTCTTATGAGGAATAAACACATAACAAAGAGATAACCAAATAAACATTATTTTTGTAGATAAGGCATTAGAAAATTCAGGGAAGCATGGGACAGGACAAAACCTTTCACAAAAGAACCCCCACAAACTTCTGAACTCAAAGAGGAGGAGTTTGACAGGTTCTCTGCAGTCCTCGGTAGCACCCAGCACATAGGATTCACAAAAAAACTGCCCTCACAGAGCAACACAACCCTTAAATTTAAACTGTGCTGCAAACAGGAGTTACCCCCTTCCCTGTCTGATATCTCTGAAGATATTGATAACTAATGAACAATACTCATATGGAAGCCATAAGCTATGGAAAGTAACATGCAGCATGAACAGATCCACACAAAACACTGGTTTCTCTCAAAACCCAATAATGCAATTTTAAGAAAAGCATAATTACAACAGAACCAAAATTAGGTGCCAGTAAGGTCCATTAAAGGACCTCAGTTAAAACAGACAAATCAGCAAAAAACCCAAACACACATAAACCCACAGATTTACTGCCAGCAAGAAACAGAAAAATTTACTAAATAATCTTGCATAAAGATTATTGTAGTTTTCTTTCAAAATTTTTTATGGCAAGAAAAGGGCTATAGCACTTGTTTGAAATTTTATGTTATAATGTACTGTAACATTTGATCGCTACCACATAAATTATGTTAATGAATTCTCCTATACACCCTACAGTGTCCCAAGAACTGAGGGAACCCTTGGCTATGACCACTCCCCCACGCACCCTCAACAAAGTCCCAAGACTCCAACGTGGACAGAGCCCAGGCAGATGGGAGAACTCAAATCAAGCACCAGAGAATTACATCCCTCACGACATCCAGCCCTCTTCCAGTTGGGAGTACCTCTTCCCATCTGCATTACTTCTTGTCAGCCCCGTTCTGTCACTGTTACAGCTCATTTATTTGGCCTTCATGGCCCAACATCAAAATTTGGCCCCAAGGCAGGGACAAGATGGAAAACAGGTCACAACCTCCACAAACCACTCCTTTCTCCGACACCTTCTCTCAATACTGGATTTCCATCTTTCCTCTCTGACAGCACCTTCTCAACACCAGCTGGGACAGAAATATATAAAATTTCAATCACATGGAATGGAAAATTCATATATTTCCAATTAGGTAATAGGCAAGGTCAGAAATAAGATTCCAATTTATCCAGACCTGCCTCCTGTTACCCTTCCATTCAGAGAGTAGCACTTCCTCCTACAACCAGCCTGAGCTGGGAAGTCCCATGGACTTCTTTATTTAAGTGCTTATCAACAGAAGAAAAATTGCTAAACTACTCCTTAGTCTGTACTACAGTAAACAAATAATTAAAACAAAAAGGGAAGAGGAACCAGGATTCCCATCTCATTGGAAGCAACTTCCTATTTTGTGGAATACAGCACTAAACATATTCTTTCCTATGAGATTTGTACCTTCAGAACTCAATCCAGGTGATCTTTCAGAACAAAAGCGAAGTTATGTTCTGTATTTGAGATAAAAATGCCTATAAAGCAGTCCTACAATAGTGCAATTCAACACTGATAAAGTGAAAGAGGACATGTAAATATTTCAGTCTGAGGTCATGAAGGCGATCACTGACAAAGCCCCACATCAAAGGCCTTCATCAGGTTGACTACAATTCCCATTTGAATTTGCAGTTTACACTCAGAATGAGTAAAAATAATAGGGGGGAAAAAAGCAATTTCGTAAGCTAAACAATGGCCAACCCCCCCCCAAAAGTAAAAGCACATCTATTATGCAATGATACACTAAAACAAAGCAATTTTGTGTAATAAAATACTTGAAAAGGCTACCATCTCCCAGGCCAAATGAATATTAAGTGAAAGACCTCAGATCCTATGTGAGAGTTCCAAAAGTCCTGCTGCATTCACAGTGACAAATGAAATTCTTTATTACTGCAGAGATGACTCATTTATGGGGAGATATCAACACCACAGGGGAAGCAGCTGTCTGATTAAATGAATATTTGTCTATTCTTATCCATTCTCTAAGAGCCTTCTCCAGCACCCACTGAAGTGAGCCTGATCTTTGCTGTTGGATCACAGCAGGATCAGTTTATCCCCGGCCAGGAGGTCCTCTCTCACACACTGCTCCAACTCCCTCCAGCACTAAAGGACTGTCAAGGTCGAAAATCAAAAAAAAAAAAAAAAAACCCTGTGGAAGTTCTGCCAGCCAGATTCTCTACAACCCACAGCCTCATTGATCAGCCACAGAATCATGGAATCATTTAGGATGGAAAAGATCCAACTGTTCCCCCAGCACTGCCAAGCCACCACTAACCCGTGTTCCCAAGTGCCACATCCACACATCTTTCAAATCCCTCCAGGGATGGACTGTCCTGGGCAGTCTGTTCCAATGTCTGACAACTCCCACATGGCAAAACTTTGACTCTTTCTTGCTTAATCAGCAACCACCACCTGATGCTGCACTGTCTTTGCACAGCAGTAAAGCACCTATGTTTAATTTTTTAATACTTTCACAAATATCCAAGATAAAGCAGCATTTGGGAAGACTTTTGTTCATTCTCTGATCCTGTTTTTCACTGACAACAGGGGTCTCCCACCCCCACAAACTCTGAGGGGAATAAAGTTCCACTAAGCTTCTGTATTAATAATCTCAATGCATTACTCTTAGTTCCATATATTAAGAAGTAATGGAGGACTATAAACTAAAATAGGCAGCAAAACATATTGCAGATAGGCCTTTCTGAACTGAAAGGATCACCGATTGGAAGAATCTCAACTGCTGCAAATCACTGTTAAAAGTAAAACCAGAGAAGAATATTTAGAATTGATGTTCAGACGGGTTAGAATTCCACTAGCTCCTTTGCAAGGAAGCATACTTGTTCTGCAAAAGGCATATGGGCACCTCAAGTTCCAAGTGTTAGGAAAAACCACCTTCATTTTACCCCTCTGCTTTTGCAAATTTCTCTCCAATTATATTTGTGATTTTCCAGCACTTTCTGCTTCTCTATTTATTTTAATCATTATTTTTAGATGGGTATTAAATTTATAAATAGTGTTAGAACACCAAGGCTCCCTTCGTGCCAACAACACAGTGATTTGAACAGGACAGGTCACAGAACATATGACTTACGTAAAGAACATTTTGGACCTCAAGGTACATTTGCATGACATTATTTTCCACTATAAATAATCTCTCCTTCAATCACAGAGCTATATTACAGAAAGTGCACACATGTTTAAAAATTACATTGGAAAATATAAATCACTAAGATGGTTATGTAATAGGAGGTGAATTATCTCCTGGTTGAAATCATCTGGAAAAAACCTAAATCTCTTGAAATCATTGACCAACCTTTCAGGGATTTCAATGAGTTAAGATTATAATATATACTGTTATAAAACCACGTGTTCCCTTATAACCTTTAATTACAGTTCCCTATCCCCAAATTATCCTTGTCCATCTCAAACATCTCTCTCAGAAGACGGCTGGTTCCTCTCAAGCCTTCTGCTTTTGTATCATTAAGTTTGCATATTGAAGTTGGTTAAAAAAGGATAAAATACTCCTTCCTACATTTCACACTTCTGGGCCAATGATCATTACTACAACTAAGCAGAGACTACAACACAATGATGGTTTATTGCCCAAAATAATGGAATGTGTGCTGCTAAAAATCCAGCCAGATGATGTACAAAACGGCTAAGCAGCAATAAAGAGAAAACTGGTGTTAATTAACCTTTTCAACCACCTGCATATTCATCAGCTGTAGCAGGACCTTGGTTCCTCCTAAGCTGCCCTCAGAGAATTTCCTTCGTTCCTCTGCTTTAATGAATTTTCAAGCACTGCTAAGAGCACACACATTAAGGCTGGTGTCAGAGCTCTGTTCCACAGCTGCACGGACAAATCCTCCATGGAACTGGGAGGGACACAGGAGCCCCATGTTGGCGGTACTGGCACCTCACGTCTGCAAAGGACCGGATCCCACGTGCACTCCTGCTGGCACCGCATTCCCATCAGCAGTGCCACACCGCAGGCATGGGGAGCACCACCAAATCCTAAACCAAACAGGTTAAGTGCTAGGCTTCCTTAGAAATCCGGGGAAGACGGCCAAGCACGTACTTCCTTAAGCTTGGGAGAACTCGTGCTGCAATGCAGAGCTGGCTCTAGGCACAGTTATTAATTATTTCTGATTTCACTCGTTTGGGAAACCTTTTCCAGGGCCTCATCATTCACCAGTCTAATACCCTGCACCATTTGAGGGTGCACACAGCTCTACTGAAGTACCTACTGCTAACACCTGCATCGCAGGAAAGGAGAGCTTAGGAAATAAATTATTACCAAAGGAGTGGCCGAGTGGTTTGTCTACCCTTCAGACAACGCTGCAGGCTTTGTGCTGCCCTCGTCATAATCAAGAAAAGGGAAGAAAATACAACTTGGGGGATTTTTCATGATCCTAAAAATACCCCTGTGATGCAGTGGCCAGTGGCTGCAGCTGCCATTTGCCAAGCACAATCAGGCTGCACAGCACAGACGCTGTGGCTATGGGGGCAGTGGGGGATGGCTGGATTCTCCCAAGAAAACACAGCAGCAGCATGGAGAATATAGCACAGATCTCATCTAGTTGCCATGGAGTCTCCGTGCATTTCCTCAGGAAAATTTTGCTGCGATACAGCAGTTGCACTGACCAGTCAAAATAACTTTTTTTAAAAATCTGTATCACTTTCTGTCTCCAGCAAATGTCATTTTGCAAAACGGATCCATGCTCGAGAAATCCATCCGGCTCTGCACACACAGCTTGCCATGGCAGTTTAAGGCTCACATCAGGATTTTAGATTTTACTCAATTCATCCCGCTAAATCATGTCACTGTAACCAAAACACTTTCAAAAGGTATCTATTCATAATCTTTTCCATGAGCAAGATAAATAGGCATCATTTGGAAAATGACTGTTTTTTTCTTTGCTGTTACACAAAGTTTTGAGGTTTTAATTTATTTGATGCAAGAATGTTATTTCAATAACAAGGGGCAACCGCTTCACACTGACAGAGAGCAGGGCCAGATAGAATATCAGGGAGAAATTGTTCCCTGTGAGGGTGGGGAGGCCCTGGCACAGGATGCCCAGAGAAGCTGTGGCTGCCCCATCCCTGCAAGTGTCCAAGGCTGAGTTGGATGGGGCTCTGAGCAACCTGGGATAGTGGAAGGTGTCCCTGCCCATTGCAGGGGGTGGAATGAGATGAGTTTTAAGGACCCTTCCAACACAAACCATTCTATGATTCCATGACTCCCAACAGTAACTAAACAGAGCTAATAGTAAATCCATGGAGACCCCTGGAGAGGCTAAAACAGAGATAACTTGCACTGTTACCTGACTTAGTAAGTAGAACTGAGTCTCCCTGGCCTAGAAATGTGGAGGGCAGCAGTGATTTCTTTCCTTCAGGCAGCTCTGATGCCCAGCACCTTGTTCATCAGCAAAAATAGAAAAGACTTGCTGAGCTTAACTATTCTCCATTTGCACATGGGGCCGTTTGGGCAACGTTAGTTACTGCCTCCTCTGGCTCCAGTACTGAGACTAATATCAACACAATGTACGTGATTTCTTCCCTCCCTGCTGCACTGGTGCCTTGAAAAAGAAATGAAGCAGGGGAACAAGAAGGCTCAAGTGGGTCCAGGCAGTCCCCAGTAAATCATGGCCTGAGCAGTGAGGCACGAAGTGGCTTTTGTCTGCTTGAGTCTCCTGTTGCACTGTCAGCCTCACTGGTTTTGAGCAGTGACATGTCTCTGTTAGACATCCTGGCACAGAACAGGCCAGAAAGAGTAAATAATTAAAAATAAGCTTAAATTATTCAACCTAAAACAGCTTAGAAAGGCTTGTAATTATGGTTCTATCAGCTGAAATCATTTTCTACCAGCCTAGGGAAATAAGAGCTACACTCATTTTAGGTGAACACCACTTGTCAATGCTGCCTTATTTTACATACAGGAATAAAGAGAAGGCAGATCTAAATTATCAGGCCAAAAGAAATCCACGCCCTTCCCCAGGTCACATACAAGAACAGCATCACATTAATATTTGCTAAATATGAAACACTGCAAGTTTTTCCTGATCCAGACAATCAGTGTCACTGGGCTGTTTCAGAGCACAGGCAAACAGGGCAACTTTTAAAATCTTGTGTTACTTCCCTCCCCGTTCTCCTTCTGTTCATTCTTATCCTATCTTCATCAGAAAGGGATTCTGCTGGAGGACAAAAAGCTGACCTTAAACAGAAATGTGTACTCTGAAACCTACTTAGGCTCACTTCCCTAAAATGTCTCTTTTCCAAAGCCCTAAGGAGCTAATGAACCTGCTAGATTTTGGGGAGGTTAACATGCTAAATCCTTCTTTAGCATCAACAAATTGAAGGTAATTACAGACATTTTTTTAATTGCATCCTTTGTTTTCAGTCACTTGTAAAAGGGCAGCCAGCATTTAATCCGTACTGATCCATATGTGGAAGGTCTTAGCATAGGAATGAGCGTTAACATGGTTTTGAAGCAAAGTCTGAAAAACTACAAGCAAAACACTAAATCTATTTACAATAAATGGAACTTCCATAAATAATTACCAAGAGAAAATCCTTGAACAGCACCAACTCTGTGAACCACCTGAAATTCACTTAATTACATTTGTCATATTTCAGTAATTCATATTATACGCTCCAATACTATATATAACTCTGTAACAGTGGGGAATATCTACTCCTACCTGGACAACCCCATGGACTGAACAGGAAAAAAAATGTTGATTTTAGCTGTCTAGGGCTACAAGGACAGGTTGCTAACAGGCACATTCATCAAGATGTAGTTAAGTATGGAAGACCTCATCAGGCGTTCAAACAAAACTACCAGCACCACGAGTGCACAAAAGGAGCTGCCTGGGATTGAAGCAGAGAACAGGAACTATTTTTTATAAAACTTGAAGTAGCACCTACATTCTCAAAAAGTAACCCAGAAGATGTTTTTTAAGCAGGGTCAAGTCAATAAAGTATGAAAATCCATCTGATTGCCCACTGTAGTATTTTGCACCATGTCAGGGAATGAGGTGGTGCCCGAACGGCAACACTCCCGCCACCCTGCTCAGGGCCATACTCCCCGTTCCCACCCTCTGGATTCACTATAGATTGGCAAATACATCCACCAGGGCACGGCTCCAGCTTTCACCATTAAACTGTCAACTCGGTGCTCATATGCCTCTCTCACTTCAGGTGCCAAACTTTCCCCAGGAGTTCAGTGGAAAAGCCTGAGGGACTAAATTACAGAAGGCAGATTTCAAAAAGCTTGACACTTCACAGTTTAACATCTGACATCCTCATTAAACTTTTTTTTTTTTTTAATCGCGTAACACAAAGCTGCCCATACATCACATAATAATTCTTCCAGTGATGCATGAAAAGTCATGAATTTAAAGGACACAAAATATTTTACAAGGAGGTAAACAAAACCATCCCCAAAGCCAGAAAAGTTTATCAGGGATGATTTCCTACAATGTGCAAATACTCCCTCAATTTTTTTAAATCATTCCTGCTAAGTTAAATTTGCAGAGACAGGATAGGTGGACAGTCACCGCAGGCAGGTGCTGGCATTTCTCCTCTCTCTAGGCTGCTCTTTTAAAAGCTCAGCAGAAGTTCTTTTTCTTGGTTAAGACAAAGTGAGCAATGGAAACTTGGGCATTTTGGACACTTTAATAATTTTATGGACACAATCACATAATGAGTTAATCCAGCCATAAAATCCAAAGTGTCTGCCATGACACTGGATTGCACCCAGCAAGCTTTACAATGCAAAGGGATTTAGCATTCCAGGAACATATTTCCCTCCTCCTGTGTCCAGTGTCTGACACAATAGAGCCGATGGACCCTGTTAATCTTTTCTCCAGTATTCCAAATATGAATTAATTCAACTTAAACTTGTGAAGAGGCACAGTCACCCACAACACCAAAACCACATTGAGATAAATGATCTGTGTTTCGAAATACTGTCTACATATGATTTATTAAGAGCAAATAAATCGTGTATTTCAAAAACTATCAAGGAAATTAACTTAAATACCACATATAAATCAAGGAATGATTAGACAACAATATAAAGGTGAGCAAATTTAAACTTGAAAATTGCTCCTTTCCCATCAGAAGCATGGGAATTGGAAATCATCAATCTTGCTTCATTTCAGAATACTGCGTATTTGTGCCCATGCACATCACACCCCTCAAACAGGACATGGAGAAAATGAAGCACCAAGTCCCAACCTATTCTGAAGTGCAATGTCATCTAAAGAAGCTCCATTTCACAAGGAAGCAAACTAGTGAGGTATTATTTTCACGCCCAGAAATAGCTCCATAAGGAAAACATAAGCTTGAAACACAGAAGGAAAACGCTCAAAGGGCATCAGGAATAGGTACCTCCTACACAAACACTCCATTACAAAACACCAAAAAGTTTTTTCATGGCTGGAGAGGCATTTGAAACAACTAGAAATTCTAGTGAATCACAGAGACATTTGCCAAGGCAATGAACACAACACTGAACAGACAAGACATATTCAGTGCTAAGAAAAGAACAGTAGGTTAAAGCTGCAATGAACCTTGAAAGCTTCAGTATAGAGGGTCAAGCATTGAGAGACTCTTTCCCTTCCTTATCCTGATACCAACTCCACAGGGATCCTGCAGCAGGTTCACACCAGGTGAGATAGTGGTTGGCATCCATGAACCAACACAGGAGTGACCAAGAGCAAAGAACTGGATCTCTGCGTGACTTCCTCCTCCTCGGGATGCCTTCTTCTAGCGCACCCAAGCACTCCTTTGTTCTTCCATGTCCTCCTTCCTCACTGAACTCTGGCCCTTTCCAAAGGGATGAACTCTGGGGCTGCCAGCCTCATTGCAGAGCCAAGGTACCCAATGACAAACACCCACCCGCCCTGCCAAAGATGTGCCTGAAATTCAAATGGGCCTGGATCTAAGACAAATCTGACAATGTTTTCTATAACGTGAGAAGTCTTTCATTTTTTTCTTTTGTGAAAAAGGAGATGGCAATGTGAAACAAGGTCTGCTGTTGAGGTAAACAAAACCAACTCATTCTCTGTCTCCTGCAGCTCCTTAATGGAAACCACTTACTGCATGTTGACTCCTCCCCAGACACACTGGAATTCTGCTGACAGCAGAATCCCTTCATGCTTGTCTTTCTGCAGATATGGTCCAGCAGTGCTTAGGGTGTCGAGGGAAGGACAAAATTCACCTGATGTTATTGGTTCTCAATCTCTTTTAGCAAACAGTGATGAATTTCCCAGATGCTATGGAACATTTTGTGCTAAGAATGCTGAACTTATGAATCTGGCCTTCAAAAAGGTATAAAAGCTTTTAAAACCTTTTTAAAATACTAAATGCTAAATAAATACCCAACAACTGCTAGTAGAGACCGCATGTCAAACTCTGTCCTCATGACTGATGGCAAAATGGTAACAGCCATCAGCTTACCACATCTGTAACATTCAAAAATCAGTTTTATTTGGCAGTAGAATCTATTTTTATAGCAGGTTTTTTTCTTTGGGATTTTATTTTATGTGGGTTTTCAAAAATCTTTTCAACACTTGTCACATGCAGAGACAGGAAGCTGTGTCTGCTTTGAGAAGTACTTTAGACAGGGAGAAGCAAGTGCATGTTACATACAGCCAGAGGCTAGGCAGCTGGACTCCCAGGCTGTAATTCCAGCTTTGCTGCTGACTCAGTGAGTGACCGTCATGGAATCACCCCGGTTCCCTCGCCTCACTCTGCAAAGGGTGAACCACAGGCAGCTCCCTCCAAAGACACCGAGAGGCAAGGGGATCTGGGCCTTATGTATCATGAATTTAGGTAAAATGGAATTAGTCAAGCCTAAATTTCAATAACATCTATATACTTGCAGCTGCTCACCTCCTGTGTTAGTACCTGGCTTTTAATGCTCTTGATACATTTGGGTATCCACATAACTATTCAGAAGGCTGGGGGGCTGTTTACATACATGTGTTTGCATCACTACCCTTTTTTCCACACTGCAAGAAAAGGTTACACCTGCATAAAAGGGAAAATTTCCAACTTGGATGCAAGATGAGCAGACCTGCCTCTCGTCAACTGGTTTTTAAAATCAACAGAGTCAATCTCAAAAAGAATGCAGGAGAGGGTCTTCAGCCTGCAAACTCCTTTTCCCAGTTTTTAAACGTGGAATAACTCTGTTCCTCTTTAAAGAACCACTAAGAATGGCGAAGAGATGATGTGGGCAGCCTGCTCCCAGCTCTGCTGCTGGCCAGGGGGCTCTTAGGGCCCGGGGCTACGTCAAGCAGCAGCCATGACAACATCTCAGAACGTTCTGGTCCTACCCCAGCAGCACGGAGGCTGCAGCCACAGTTTGCGGTGCTGCTGCCCAGACGGGTGACGGTCACACGGCAAAACATTCAAGAGGCAGAGCCACGACGAGCCCACGCCCTGCAGCATCTCTGGGAGCTTGGAGAAGGGTGGGATGGTACTAACAGATGCCCAGCATCCTGGCAGAGTGGGAGAGCTAAGGCCATGGCCCTTCATTTATCCTCTTTCACATAATCAGGATGTTCCAGAGACACAGGAAAAGTTTCTATCACAAGGCCAAATGAGCACTTCATGCACTCAGCACGTACTGGTGTATGGCACGTATCCAAATGAGGACTGGGAAAGATGGTCCACAACACCTGACATATTCCCCCACTCTAATGATCCTTCCACAAACCAAATGGATCTCCACTGTAGGGAAAATCCACTTGCTGCAGTGTAAGACCTTTCAAACAAATCACAAAGCTAGAACCAGATTGCCCCTATGCAGGAAGACTTTAAACGCTGAGAGCAATCAAAAAAATATTCATTTGCATTTTGCCTCTCGTGGACCTGCACACCTAATTTGTTCCTAGTCTCCATTTTCTAAGAAAGTCAACAAAAACTGGGAGGGCCCCTACTAGGAGATAATCCCATTTCACAGTAAAACCATTTATTGCTCTTCAGGAATTAAAGTGACAGATACATAAATATCTCACAGATACGTATCTCACTTAAACTGATGACCAAATAAAAATACTGTATGTACCATACAGTCTGTATTTGGGCTGTTCTGTGTATATGATGGGAGTGCATACATACCCACATACGTGATCTGCTCTACACCCTGCACTCTGCACAGCACGAGCATGTATAGATACAGACATAAACAACTCATCCCTGTGCCGCCGTGTGCCTCCTGCAGCAGGAGCAGGACGGAAAAGCCCAGCCTGACCCACCCCCAACCATCTGACTGAAGGCAAGTTTAGGGTGCAGCCAGGCACTTGTTTATGTAACAGCAAGGTACAGCCGCAGTAGAAGGGAGCCAGGAGCAGGGGCTGAATATTAAAAAGGAGGAAATGCACACAACACTGAAGTGTTCTCTGTATTTTCTAAGCAAAGCCCACTGATGGTCCCTGGATCCGAAAATCTGATTAGGAGCCTGCATAACCACACGTGATTGCTAACACGAATGCAGCCTGAGCCTGCCTGCTTGCAGTCAGGGATATGCAGCACTCTGGGAAAAGAGATAGCAGAAGGGGCAGTATTAATTCTATCCAGCTTTAATTAAAGTAGTCCAATAGGCATTTGAATCAAACATGTTGAGGAAATAGGATTTGTGAAAATCGGGAAAAACAACACACACTGTAATGAAGTAACTGAGGTGGGTGCTGGGCAGACACAAAAAAAAGCCCTTCCAGCAAGGACATCCACACGTTAAGTACATTTTTTAAAAAGGCTGTTTTGCAGAGGATTCCACAGTCAAAAATGTAATCACAAAAACTACCTTATGCTGCAGTGTCCCATTTAAGGGATTAGGAGAGTAATCACAATCTGCCCCAAGCAGCCCTGCCCAGCATCCAGGCACTGCATACATCAGAAATGTCATTCCTGTTTTCGATAAAGAGAATTTGGATGTGACTTAATGAACTCTGCAAAGAGAGCCTTTGAAAAGTCATGGAGATCACACACTCAGAGGTCCCAAAGGCATCAAACGGCCTCGGTCATTTTATTTAAGCCATGCAGTTCAGAATATAAAAATCCCTAAGATTAAATGCAAAACAAATTCAAAACTGCCCAGGTATGCCAAGGGAGCAGATGGCTTCTGAATTCTAGAGATCTGCCAAAAGGATCTGTAAATTCAAACATTTACATGGCTGGATTCCGGGCTTTTCTTTTTAGAGAGATCTGGGTTTATATGCAATGTAGCAGAAAGGGGGGGAAAAAAAAAATATTGTGTCTCTTGATATTTTCCCTTCCAGAGAAATGTATGAAGAACGGATAAAAATATGGTGTCAGGGAATGAGTTAATGCATATCACGAGCTAGAGAATCCAGACATGGGAGGAAAGAAACGGCAGTGAGGAGGCATTAACACAGGCACTCCCAACGTATCACAGTCCTAAAGCTAAGATTAACAGAACCTTCATCTTAGTATTTTCTCCACTATTGCATTTTTTGTGTCCTTGGAAACTATAGAGTGATCTGGCAAACAAGTCATCTCTATTGATTTTTTTATTCTTCTTTATTTTTTTAATCCCAAGACAATGAGAGTTGTCATTCCCTCTTTCTAACACAGAAGGAAAACAAGAGTTAATTAGGAGAAACCTCCCTAAAATCTGAACCATCTAAAGAGATATGCCTTAAGAGAACTGGAAATTGCCATCAGTAACAGAGGCAAACCCGACAGATTGCAGACTTGTGTGCCAGGCCCTACCTAGACAAATACACCTGCAGTGTGCAGTGTAAATACACTGAATCACGGCAGCAAGCCCAGAATCCCTTTAATGACACCCAAAAACTGCAACATGGCTCAGCGGATGTTCCCAGAACCCCAAGGCAGGTCCTACACGCAGCACTGAGCACTGCTGGGGAGGTGGGAAACGGAACTAAAAATGGGAAATAGGGGGTGAAATGCTGTTGTGAAGTCGAGAAATGCACCTTCACGCTGCAAAGCACAAGCACAGCCACCTCCTTCCCTGACAACTTCTCCAGATCAGCCAGAGGCTTGGAACACCTTGCTGGGAATGATGGCAGGTAGCTCCAGGCCTTTTGGGATGAAGGGAAAGCAGCAATACCGGCATGCCATCTTTACGTGCATGATTTCTGCGTGGCTGTGGGCTGCCATGGCTGGCAGCACTTGAATCTCACTGCAGATGGGTTAAGTCCACAGCGGGGCTCAGAGGGGATGGGAAGGGATGCAAAAGGGAAACGTGATAGGAAAGGTTTGGAAAATGAAGGGGAGAGCATTGCACATGGCAGTGAACACCTGTGAAGTGCTGCACAGACAGAGGAAGGGTTGGGGGGAAAGGGAGAAGGCGGCTGGTTTCCCCCTCATACCTTGCGTTTCCGATCGGCCCTAGAGATTTTCCGCTGCCTTTTCCTTTCCTTCTCAAGGTTTCTCTCCCTCTCTTCGATTTCAGACTCTCGAACTTTTTTAATGGAAGCGGCTGCGTGAGCCATTTTGGCGAGGAAAACACCAGCTCCAAGGAAGCCGTTTCCACCACACGCAGATATCCAGGTGATTTATTTTTTCCGCAAGGGCACTGGCTGCGAGCCAGAAGTTCACGGCGTAATCCCGTCTTCCTCCTCCGGCAGCCCAGGAAAGGTCACGGCTCTGCCCCAGCCCCTGCAGCACCCATAGCTCGGGAGCAGGAGAGCCGCGTCCACGCACGCAGTGTGTCAAAGTGCCCGCAGCCACACACACACGGGCAGGGAGCAGCCGGAAAATACCTCCTAGCAGGCTGGAAGCCCTTCAGCTTGGCTGTGGCTGCAAGAGAAGGCGGGCTTCAGATTCAGCTGGGAAGGAGGGGAAAAAAAAACCCACGGGGGNGGAAAAGAAAAATCGGCCTTTAAACACACATCACCAAATTGGGAAGGTCTTTTGGGATTCCTCCAGAGAGGCTGCGTCTTCTGGATGAGAGGAGGGCTCCACTTCAGCATCCCCAGCAAGGGGGGGAGGGGGCAGCTCCCGTCAGCTTCTCACATCGCCTTTACGCAGGGTGAGAAGAAAATGGTGCAGTCTGACTTACTGACTTGCTGCTGCTGCGACCGGCTGTGCCGTAGCCTGGCACACGCCTTCCTGCTCCTCTCCCCCTCACGATCTTCCCTCACTGCCGAGGCGGTCCATAGGAAGCCGGGAGGAAAATGTGCGGGGCCGGGAGAGCCCAGGCTCAGCCTGCTCACCTGCAGGCAGCAGGAGAGACGCCTGGAAAGGGCTGGCAATGCTCAAGTCCTCATTGTGCCTCTCTGCAGCCACGTGAGGCTGCACCAGGAGAGCTGCATTCAGCAGCGAACAGAACGCAGCGAGGAGGGACAGCACAGAGCACGCAGCGTAATCTGGGCTCAGCCTGCCCCGCTCAGCTCAACCCCACCAAAGTAAAAATAATATCACCAAGGGTGCTACTTGTTATTATTCAACCCCAAAAGCTGCTTTCAGGCACTTCCTAAGACAACTTCTGAAGGCCAGCCTTGAAGATGGACAGTGCTTATAGCTGTGGACCAACAGCGACCAAAAGAGACAGTGACAGTATGTTGCTACTTAGTTCCCCCCCCACTCCCCAAATATCATTTGGGTTTGGAACACTAATTACTAGCGTTAATATCAGAGCCAGATGGTTCTGACATTTCCTCATTGCTTATCCCCCTGCTAAACCGGCACATCAAAGTTCTACTCCCGCCTCCCTGGGTAACTCTTATCACTATTAGCATCAAGCTTTTATTTATCAAAACAGGACACGGGTAGATCAAAAGAGTCTTTGCATTAGTTGCTAGCAGACAACTGATCCCATTTCAGCCCCCTCCAGCACCACTGCTCTGGTCTCTTCAGGCAGGTGCTGAGGGAGAGGCAGGATGTGACTCCCCAGTGCAGCAGAGCTGTCTACATCCCTGGCTTAGTCACCATCCCAGAGTCACAGGGATGTGGCAGCTCACCGACATCAGCACTAAGCCCCACCAAACCAAAGAAACAACTCCCTGAGCCAAGTTTCCCTCTGCAATATAGTCCCTGACTTCAGGGAATTGTACTGAATGGTCTCTAGAGCCAAGCACCATGAATTCTCTGTAACGCAGCCCCACCACGTGAGCGACAGACATCCTGAGAGCTCTTCACGTGACAGCAGCTCATAGATCAGCCCAAATTCCCCCCTCACGTAACAATGGTACCCACAGAACTTGGTGGTCTCCAGTTCATGTGAACCAGGACCATTTACTGTCACCATGGAACTAATCCTCATTGATGACTTCTGTTGTTACTGTAAGGTTTCACTTTCAGAATATCACAGACCAAATTTTCACAAAGGATTATACATGAAAACTACGAAGCACTACAAAAGAATCTTTAAAACAGGGATCTATTTTGTGTTTGAGCCAGTGATCTGTGCATTCAATCAAAAACACATTTCCCTAGTGGAAGGAGGCATGAGAAGCAGCAGGGCAGGGAGCACCAGCCAAGCTTTTTCTGGCTCCTCTGTTCGTACAGGCTGACTTTCTCCCAGTTGTTCCCATTTGTGAAAAACTCGGCTACACAAAGCTAATGGCAAAACCACAAGTGGCTGCAGCAACAGCCACCAGAACAGCGAGACAGGTGGAGGCAGCCAGGGGAATAAAATAAAGGGGGAAATTGGAATCTTTTATAGCACTCTGGTATGCCTTGTCTTCTTAACGTTGTATGAACCTCACAGGTAACATCACTTGTAAACCAGGAATTAACAGCTGTAGTCTAGAGTTTAACTTTCCTGATACCTTTCCAACCTTTTCATGGGATCTTAAACAAGAACTTTGAAAATAAGACCAAATCACAAGCCACCACACTTAAAAATCCCAGTCCTAGGATTTCCCTAAATCATGGTTCAAGGTGTGTAAGCCACTAAATGCTTAAATCCTGCTACATGGTGCACACGGTAGGGTTTGATACACAGAAGGGTTTACAGCAATCATGATTATTAAACCATTTGTCATTGTTTGATCATTGATACATGAAGGCTCATCACCTCAGTATCAAATAATTATTCTTTCAGAAAACTTGCTTAAAAGCTAAGCAAGGACTTGATGTACTTTCTAACCCTGGCTACACAAGAGAAAAACATCAGACACTGGAACTGAACAAGTGAAGTTCAAGTTGGTGCCAAGTAAAATAAAATGGTTCTTTATAGGATAACTGGTAAAGAAGAACTTCAGGGCACCTCTATGAGTTCACTGTTACGTTCCACAAACATTTTCTCCCTAACCTCAAAGAGACATAAAAATATTTCATCACTGTGTGGCAGAAAAAAAAAAAAAGTGACTTTCAATAGATTATTTTGGAAAGAACATAAAGTATGTATCAATATTTGACACAGCTTATGTCCCTGCAGGAAAGAAGTGTTCTAAGACAGATTTTCCTGAAAAAAAAGTAGAAAAAGGCTTGTCATCGCATTGCATATACAGATCCTAACAAAAAGAAATCCTTCTGCAGACATCAGTCTGAAGATTACATCTTCAAGTAAAAATGGAAACTGAGCAATTTCCCCTAAACATAGAAAACGTATTGTGGCGGTGCTACATCAGAAAAGCAGAATATACAGCGATGCTGCCACAAACGGTGTGTGGGAGGGGAGTGGGAGAGTGGGCAGATGCACAATAACAGAAGAAGAACTCATTTCCAGAAAAAGGGTGGGTTTTCTCTGAAAAGCATGTGTCATCCTCAGCTCGGAATGTAAAAATACAGAACTCGTGAGATTCAACAAATTCCCATTTGGCATAATAAAGCTTATAAAGGCTTCAACCGGTACAGGGCCCTGGGTGATCTGTGAACAGACCCCAAGTGATGAACCTCACCCTGAGATCCAGAGGTGGATCTGGGGTTAATTGGGGTTCCAGCTCCTGCCTGCCTGTGCACAAACTGGCATAAAGCATCAGCTTCCTGATGTGATCTGCTGATTTCACAGTCTCCAGGTTATGCTCTCTGACCTGCCCCACCAGCTGAGACAATCAGCTCTGGCACTGCGGTGCTGCAACGGCCACGGCCATGACCAGCACCAGGCTTTACCTGGCAGCTTCCCGGTAGACAGACTTGATTTGCTGAGCAAATCAGCATCTGCAGTCTATAAAAACCTAGTGGGTGAAACCCAACAGTAATTGAGTACAAGAGGAGAGGATGTAAACAAGTGATTATCTTCCCTGAAGCATATCCACTACCAGGGGTCCAGCTCACAAAAATGAGCTTCTCTCCACATAAATCATGTGGGCAGTGCAAAAACAAAGTTTAAACCAAGCCTAGAAACTGTGCCAAGGAAGTGTGACTCAAATCTGTTCCCAAAGGTACAAAAAAAAGGGAGGCATTGATGGAGTGGGGAAAGCCTTTCATGTTTCATAGCCAGAATGGAGACTGTTTCCAGTTCTAGGCTCTAGTACATTGACAAAACTGCCTGGAAATCAAAACCAGTTTCAAACAGCTAAAAATGGGGAAGGGCTGTCCTAGGCAATTGTTTGGCAAGGATGGAAACTAGACAACTCAACATGTTGTCTATTGTTGTGGAAAACCCTTCTGGACAAGGCAGATTACAATTCCATAGGGGAATTAGGCTCCCTCCAAAGCACTGCCCTGCCTAACTTGTACACAATAACCCACAGGTGCATCCTCATAATATTTTGCAAATCTGCAGCAACCATTATCTCTGTCCCTATGTATTGTGCACTGATTTAAACTTCTGCTCCTCGCTGAGAGGCAGGACAGGTTAGGCCAGGCTTGGAGGTGTGCACATAGCCATGAGTGGCCTGGAAACCAGAGAGTCCTGGCTCACTGAATTAGCTCAGCTCCACCCATGAGCGCAGATACCGACCTCCCCTCTGCTGCTATTCCAGCCAGGCTAAATGGCAGAGGTGGGCAGCCTTCTCCCTCTACTCAGGAAGCTCTTCTCTGAGCACCTCCTCTTGAGGATGCGGATGGAGGTGATGAAATTGTTTTGATAGGCACAAAAATACTTGGAATGGCAGGGCAGAGTAACAATGTACTTAATTCAACTATTTAAGAGTATTCAGAGGGATTGTGTGTATTAGCATATCCAGCCATTTCGGTACCTACAGAAGTATGTATTCCTAGAAAAGCAGCAAAATAATCCTTGCAGAAAGTAACAGCACAAAGCTAACTATGGAAGCATAGGTACAGTTATAAATGGCCTCCTGTCTCACTCACTGCTTAATCTACACCTTTAGTTACTGATCACACACTAAGAATTCTATAGGTACATAAATCTAAATGGACAACAACTCTGGAAGTGAGTTAGCACTCATAAATCCATGCTGTATAGGTTTCATTTTACATTTCCTGAGAGAAAAGATATTAGGGTTAAAAGAAAAGCTCTACACTCTCTCATTCTTATTTTACTGAATATGCAAAGGCAATATGTTCCTCAAAGTTCCGTGTTGGAAATTAGTGTCACTGAACTGGAACTGAGAAGATGGTGTATATAAAACAATGTCCTCCATTTTTCTGTACCTTGAGTATATCTATTTTATTAATTGAAAAGCAAGCAATACTAAAGAAATAAAAAAGGTAAGTCGTAGTACAGATGGACCTAAATCAGACCAGTCTTAACATCTTTCCTTTCTTTTCTGTTAGACCACCTGGGTATAAATCACAGCATCGACACCTTTAGTGGTCAGCACCAAGAACTTATCACATATGATACAGTAATATTTAAAATACCACACCCCCCTTACACAGTGCATTTCTGTCTGGAAGGTGTTCAGTTCAACACTGACAAACTTTAAATGCGATTAATAATTAATCCAGAAAAAAGAGATACTGCTTATCTACCTTCATCTCGGGAGAGTCACTGAAAATAGTAATCTGCTCTTTTACAATTATTTTTCCTGTATCATGGATGAAGAAAATGAGATATGTTCCTAGTAACATAAGAACTGTCACTGTGGGATGAGACCAAAGTCTTCTGGTCAAAAATTGGGTATCTAACAAAGCGTAGAAAAGGACAAACATGGATGATAATTTCAAGTACTCCAGCGGCTTCTGTTGTGACTGCTGGGCACCTGTGCCAGGCATTTCCAGTTCCGCAGCAATCCTCACTGGCTGTTTTCCATGAACTTGTGCAGCCTCTCTCTGAACCTTTCTGAATTTCCAGCATCCACAACATATGAAGGCCAAGTTCTACAGCTCAACCGTGCATCCAAAGTACCACTGTCCCAGGTGAGTGTTTACAGACCAGCAAGGAGACAAGATAAGACAATTGCCATTATAAAATCATGAAAATCCTCGCAGTCAGCCTTTGCTGCTGCCCAAGCTGTGCCATGGCAAAGACAGGCTTCGCACACACCAACAACTTCCTGACCACCAAGAAATGTATGTAGAAAGGCCCTTCAGAGACTGATGTCTCTGGTTTAAAGAAATACCCCCGTTTTGAGGTAGAGGCATCCCAGCTGCATCCGAGTTCGCAATTCAAGAAGTATATTTGTTTCATCAGAATCCAAAATAAACTACAGACAGATATTCCTTGCAAGAGTGCCCATCCTGTGGTTTTCCAATGACCGCTAAGCTGCATTAACTCCAAATTGCTCCACTTGTATTTGTTTTGATATTGGTTGAAAATATTGATGTTACATTCTATTTTAACTAAGTCAAACAGGGCCTCTTGCAATAGCTCACTAAGGGCAACAGCAGACATTTTATTGATTTCAATGGGTTTGGGAACAGGACCTTGATTATTTAATTCAACATTGCAATGTGTCCTCTCATCTTCCTTCCTGCCCTACCTGCTTTCACCTTTGATTATTGTGTTTGGTTCTGATCTTGTGAGGGCAGAAGATGCTGCTAACACAAAGAAGGATCCAAGGGACCATCCTGAAAGTGCTTCAGAGCTGTCAGGTCTGATTCCCAAAGCGTACGCTGTGTTCCCCAGGCTCACTCCTCGCATGCCCTCATCCCGCACTTATATTGCTGGATCTGCTGAAAAGGGGCAGGGCCCCACCTTGTGCAGGTGCAGCTTCCCAGCCTGGTGTCTGCTCCATTCACACCACCAGGAAGGTGACCCACAACCAACAGCAGGGGAGCTTGCAAGGGTCTGCATTCATCCTGCTGCTCCCCCACAACCACCTAGAGCCACAGACAAGTGCTCCAACAGCCTGAGGGAATGCTCCTTCTATGATCCTGCATCCTGAGACAGGACATATTCAAGCTTAAGGGTAATTATCTGGGAAAAAGTTACAGAAAGCAAGTTTCAAGCTGAAAGATATCTGCATATATTTCATTTGTGTCCCTAAGAGACCAATCCTACCACTTGTAATCTAAAAGTTCTATTACTTGTTTTCCCAAAAACAAGGGGAATATTGCCAGTGACCAGCCCGAGGAGTAAAAAAGAGGGCTCTTCATTCTAACCCCACTGACCTACCCGATGCAGTAGTTCATTCCATTCAGAAATTATGCTGTTACAATCATGTGGCTGGACTACAGTGCTGTATGTAGTATAAACAGTTTAACAGAAACATCTGTTGATCTGGAAACATAATTCTGTTCTCTCAAAGCCAAGAGAGTGATGTAAATAAAAATAATTTTACCAACTATACTGATATGAAAAGTAATTATTCCAGGGCAACAAGAGCTTATAACAGGAAAACTGACTTGTTTGCCACTGGAAGCCTTAAGCCAGTGTGACCCACATCTCATCCACTTTAAATCCTTCCAGTTGCAACCTCGCTGCTGCACATAATCAGCTCTGCTTAAGCATCCTTGCTGTTACGTGTAGAAGTGTGCCTGCACTTCAGTGTTGGATTAGGTCACGCGGGTTCATGTTTGAATGGGCTCTATCTAACTCGAATTCAAAGTTTACCTGCCCATAGTGATCAAAACCAAAAAGGCTTGACTGATTGCTACTTAAACAGTTATCATTTTATACGTATGCATATGGATTTTCCCACTGTTTCTAACAAGAGAAGACCTGTCTGATACTTGTTTACAAAAACAGAAGATAATGTTTTGCACTAAGGATTCTGAAAAGCTCTCAGACACTACTTTTAGATACATCCCAAATTAACAACCATAGTAGACACATAGCATATACAACATGTTTTCTAAGCTAGATGTTTTTCACCTTTACCTCACCATGGAAAGAGGGTGAGATTCCTTTACTTTTGTAGTCTCTTCCCCCACTAAATAACTTCAGTGGTTCCAATGTGTGACCAAACCAATACGGACATAGCATTATCACCTATGGAATACTGAATTCCATATACACAGCCAAACGGTGCCTTTGGCAGACATTTCTTTGGAAAGGACAGCAAAAGAACGTACAGAATTTGCTACAGAGTGAATCCCAAGGCTGAGCGCTTTCTGCTCCCTTCGGGCACCCTCGCAGAGGTGTCTCGGTGCCTTTGGCGCAGCACCCTGGAGAGAGCCCAGCACTCTGGAGAGCGCCTGGGGCGGGGACGCACCGAAGCGCGGAGGAGAAACACCAGGAACGTAAAGCCGAGGAGTCGGGAGCCGCTGGGGACACGTCCTGGTCCCCCTCTGCAGCCAATGAAAAGTCAAGTTTCAAAATCTAAGAAAGGTAGATGTGCTTCCTGTGGCACGGGCTTGTTTCTTCTGAAAACATGGAGGCAAATGAAGCACAGTCAGTGTTGTACTTCCCACCAGGAATGCCTGCGGATTGGATGGCAAACGATCCCCCTCTCCTGGTCAAGTAATGCTAGAGCAGCCTTGGATTCACATTTTAAAGGATCTCACAACGATTTGTGTTGGAGGCCCCTTAAAACTCATCCAGTCCCACCCCCTGCCGTAGGCAGGGAACACCTTTCACTACCCCAGTCCCTTCCACCAAGCCCCGTCCAGCCTGGCCATGGACACTTGCAGGGATGGGGCAGCCACAGCTTCTCTGGGCAACCTGTGCCAGGGCCTCCCCCCCCCTCACGGAGAAGAATTTCTTCCTAATATCTAGTCCGAAACTACCCTTTTCTCAGTTTGAAGCCATTAACCCTTATTCTAGCCCTATGTGCCCCTCTCCAAAGTCCCTCTCCAGTTCTCCTGTAGCCCCTTTAGGCTGAACACCCCCAGTTCTCCCAGCCCGGCTCCAGAGCAGCCCTGCTCCATCACTGAGCATCTTTCATGGCCTGCTCTGTGCCTGCTCCAACAGGTCCATGTCTCTCCTGTGCTGGGCCCCTCAGGGCCGGAGGCTCCAGGTGGGGTCTCACAAGAGGGGAGCAGAGGGGAACAACCACCTGCCTTGACCTGCTGGCCACACTTGTGACACAGCCTGTGACAGCTGTTTCAGCATCAAAGCAGCCCAAGCACAAAGTTTTGGGATGGCTGAAACAGCCCTCCTTTAGGGTAAGACGGAACAAGATGCTCTCTGTAGCACGAACGCTGTGAAATCCTTGCTATCTTGGTGAAGTCCAAAAATACAGACTACAGGGGAATTTCTAGAGGAAGCACCTGAGAAGATCCAAACACCCAAGGCAGCAGAAATGGAGACACATTTTCCCTACATGACAGATAAAAGCCAGAAAGCCAGGACTGAACACCAAACCCAGCAACAGAGGCCATGGGCCTCTGACCAGGGTACAGGGCACTGCTGAAGGGCCCTGCCTCCCTCCTGAGCTTCTCTTGGTCTTGGATCAATCATCTACACTCTTCAGTAGGCACCTGCCAGGCTTTTAAAGGCATTTCATAACCTAATACAAATACCTTTTCTAAGTGGTATCAATTTTAAAAGACATTTTTGAGTCAGCTAAATACATATATTCCTCAGAAATCACAGAGGATGTAGCTTTTTATCCTTCTATGACTTAAAACGTAATGCAAATCTCACTTTCAAATACTGGCTTTTTCCTTGTCCTTCCTAAAAGTAATACTGTAGTATAATTTTTATGTTTTGGCTTCCAGGCCTGTGTTTATGGGACCATAAAGTGAAAAACTCCTCAAAGACACACACACAGTAAAAAAGTATATTTGATGCACAGCATTTTCTTCCATTGTGAACTCATCAGGTAAAAGAGCTTCTCCATACCAGTACGTTTTTTCAGTTACGTGAAAAAAAGCATTCCCCAGAATCAAGAGATACAGCTGACACATAGAAAAGACACATTATCATTAATCTGTTCCTTTAGAGCCTTCAATTTCCATTAATTCCTGTGGAAGATGAGGATGAAGAATATATCTTTTCAAACAACTAACAGGAATGGCTCCCAATTCATAGAACAGAGGCAGTGCTCTGTCTAGATTAATCACCTTCACCTTAAAAGCAGTATCCTTCTAACCAGAATAATTTCTGAAAAACACGTATGATTTACTAGGAGCCTTGGGAATAAAGACCTTACAAAAAGAGAGCTGTGTGAATCACTTTCCCAAACAACCTCTTGCTATTAGGGAGACGTGAAAATGCACTGCAGAGACCATTACCAAAAACACCTCCTTCCAAAAGCACACTGTCATCTGACAGGCCTGACATAACTGGGAGCCTTGCTGGAATTCAGCTGTGTTCATCCCTTCACTATCCCTACAATATTAGTGATTTAACATTTCATCAAGACAATGACGTTAAAAGTGATGAATAAAGACTACAGCAATTTACCCATTTCCTCGTCCTTACTCTGAAAGTCACAAAAGGGATGCTCTCACTTGGAAATCAGACATCTGGCTGATTGGGGTTAAACTGATTGTGAACTGAGGTGGGCATGGACTGGAAATATTTCTGCACAAATCTAAGCAAAGCTGGCCCTCAGCAGCCAGACGGGCAGAGGTTCAAATCTGAGCTGGACATACCATTTGTACATATGTGGCAAAAGGGCAGATGATTCATTCACACGGGTTAAGGCTGAGCTCTGCACTGGAAAGGGACAAAGGCAGCAAGTAGAGACTTAACATTACAAAGATGGACAAAAAGAACTGTAAATGTCTCGCTCTAGACCAAAGACATACTCTTCATCCCAGGTTTTCCCTCAGTTTATCATCCTCAAGCTCTTTCAAAGAGCAAAACAAGCTTCTATCGCCACAACAGGCAGCACTTTAATTCCACCCTGCCCACTTCATGTTCCTGGAGAACCTGTGAGGGGAGTGTGTAACAGAGGTAATGCTCCCTCCTGGCTCACAGAGCTGCCAGACTGAGAATTCCTTTCAAGACAGAGAATTGCCTTCAAGACAAGTTGATGGCACAATCACGTAGGCTGAGTTTCACAGCAGGAGTTAACTGGCCTGGATGGAAAAGGCAGAAGCTGGACTTTCCTGTGGGAGGTAACTGAAGACAAACACTAGCTAACATTTAACACATCACCAGGGATGTGAGAAGCCCAGATTTAAAATCCCATGTGTCCTATCACCTCAATGGCCCAATTAAAACACTTATTTATGAAAAGTAGAACAGCTCCCAAAAAAGAAAGAACAGACTAGTCAGGCACTAATATATTTATTTGGGACTTCAGAAACCTCTCTGAATCCAAAATCCCCAAGTAAAGCCACAACCACCAATCTTTTGACAGAGATTTGACACCGTGCAGTGGAGCAGGCTGTCAGAGTACTGAGTCAGCCAACACATCCACATGGCAGAGCACCTGATCAGGTGTAAAAGCAGGGAAGGCACCTCAGCACTTTGTGCCCCATCTTTCAGCTAGGTTAATTGGTTAGCCTTGTGCTCTCATGCTTATCTGGTCTTTGCTGGTGCTGGCTTGAAGGTCACTGCATTGCCCACCATTCTATAATGCAGAGATAGACATCATCTTTTCCATATTGAAGGGAAATATTTGCAAACTTTTCAAAATCCTAAATAGAATGCAATCCCTAGGATTCACCTCTCCATAACTCCGACAAGCCAGCAAGACTGGATTTACCAGTCCCTTCCCCTCCTTTAGGCATCCTCTCTCTTCCTTGAGGACACAAGGATGCACAGCAGAGGGCTTTCTTAATAAGAATCAATCTTCAATTCAACATCTGAAGAGAGGGAAAGAGTGGCAGAGAGGAACCAATATGTACTGTAACACCAAAGCATCCCCTGCACTGCTGCAGGAGTGCAGAGGAGCCAGGAGTGAAGGAGCAAAGCTGAGCCTGGGGAGGGGAAAGAAAGGTTTGCTTAATGCTTGGGGGGTTTCTTTCTCATTAATAAATGATGTTTTCCACAAGTGTATTGGCAACGCTGGTGCTGAGCACCACACGGTGGCACTCCAGCCCAGTCTGTCCCCAGCAGTCTCAGCTCTGCCTGGTCTAGGAAAAGCAGGCACCTGATCTCCGGGTGCCAACACTTCACTCTGCCATGAACTATGTTCTCAGGCTTTGATACAGTTAATACTGACTAATACCTTAATGCAGTGTAGAGGAATTAAAAGCTGCCCACTGGATAACTGGCTTTTACTGCTTGAAATAAAAAGTAAACTACTTTTCCACTGATTTTAAACTTCTCTTGGGAAAGGTCCCATCCACATTGTCTGTTCTGGGGCAGTGAAATGGGAGTTCTGCTGGCCTGAAGCACTGCTACAACTGCTGATTCTCTTCCTCTCCTACCATAACCCTGGCAGACAGGTGCTGCCAGTTCATGCTCTCCCACCTTGCAGTAAGCAGGCAGAAGAAAACTAAACAGCAAGCCATCCCAAGTTCATCCTCACAGAAAGCCTGCTGATAAAACTAAGGAGAAGACTTGATGATGAACCCAATCTAGTTGACAATGTCCCTGCTCGTGTCAGGGGGTTTGAACTAAAAGGCCTTTAAAAGTCCCTCTGATGCCTTGAGGTTTAGCTTTTATATTCTTTATTGCCTACTGTAAAACTCTGAAGTGTCTTACAGCCTGCTGCTGCTGCTCTCTCATGTTAAGATAAACATGTTTAACCTAGACAAAGTCTCTGGGTTTGCTGTCCCAGGACACCCGGGCCGTGCTGGGCCCAGAAATGTGTAAACCAACATCTTGGAGAAGGGGGGCTGAGCTTAGAGAACGTACATCAGTAGCTAAAGTTTTAATTGGTGAATTTATGCTGATATGCAAATGGACCAAACCATTAAAAGTGTGAAGAACTCGTGACTTGTCGTCCATCTTGGGGTCCATTTTCGGCAGTAGCCTCTGGGCTCCCCAGGGTGTACCTTTGAAGGCCTTTCACATAAATACCACCTTTATTCCCTTACTCCTGTCTAGTCTCTGTTTCCAGGTAGCCTCCTCAGACATCACCTTCCAAACCAAAACTATTCTATGATTGTATAATGACACCCAGGGTATTTTAAGGAAAATCTGCAGGCAATGCCCTGACCTCCCAGCAGTGGGTTAGTGCTGTTCTTCCCACCCAGTGCCTGGAGCTCTCTCTCCCTGGCACGGCCACCCAGGGCTCCCCAGGTGCTTTTCCTTTCTAAATACTTCACACTGCAACAACCAGAAATAGCACAACTCAGCAGTGCTGCTGGGCACAGCCATCCCTTACATGAACCCTTAAGTGTTCATTGTAGTGTAACAGGTGCTCACACATGAACAGACCGTATGACCCTGACATATGCGATTTTACATTGCATTTACAATGAACCACTCTGCTTCCACTGCTCTCTGTACTATCCAGGACAGAGCATGGTGCCTCCTGCTTTTTACACCACGATACCTTTCTCATTTCTTCAAATTTGCTGCTCTGTGGTGGTTTAACACATCAGGGAGGTTTCATCATACAATCTATGGTGTAACTGCACACAGTATTCAGAGTTTCCCCTTGGGAGAGAACAACACAGGATTTCTCACTGACCATCAGCAGAAATGCCTTTGGGATTAAGTGATCCCTTTCAACACATGGGAAGGACAAATCTTTCACTTTCAAATGCAGAACAAATTCTTTTTTGCCATAAACACAGGTGCCTTGGAACAGTGTTTTTCACAACCTCATCATCCCCGAGAGACAGAGAGAAAACTGTATCCAGCAAGGACAGAGAAGTAACCTTTGCAAAGTCTCCTGCTGGCTTCTGCTCTGTATGATATCAGATTAGCTGCTGCTGTGCAGTCATGTGTAAGGGGACTATTTCTGCATCAAACTGCATGTGTGTGCAGGAACAGTCACTTCAGCTGTCGGTCTGTAGAGGAGGGTACAAGAAACCCGATTATTGCTACTTTGTCCTTTCGTTTCTTCTCCCGAATTCATTTAGTGTTGCTGTTTCAACCTGTTCCTATGCTGGGAAAAGGAATCTCTGCAACAAAAATAAGCTTGGCAGGATCCTACGTGTGGTCTCACCTCTCACGACATCTTGAACTGTGAGATACGTACTTAACCTTGCACCACACAGAAATGCACCCAAGGTGAGATGTGTGGGGGAAGAAGCAGCTGGTAGCCTAGGAGGAGAGTGAGGGGGCTGTGGAAGGAAATGGTATCAGATGGGAAACGACAAGAAATCCTTTTCATTTGGAGAAGCACAAAGAGGCACGCCTACAGCCATTTCTCTTCTCTGATCTCCTCATCAGTACAAGCTCAAATAGGAGACTAACCCCTGTGATCTGGGAGCTGAACACTGAGTGCTCACTGTGAAAAACGATGCCACAAGGAGCCATGAGGCTCCTTTATGAGGCCCCTCAAGTCACTCTTCACTGTTCTTTCTTGGGAGCCTTTCAGCAAGCGCGGGGAGTCAACTGCACCACAAAAATCTTGATGAACAGCAGATCCAAAGTCCACATGCGCCTCTTCATTGTGTAGGACATTGCTAGAACACCTTGTTATTAATAACAATTTCTTATGGACTAATACAGGCACTAAGAAAACATGACATCATGCAATGTGCATGAAACAGTGCACAGAGTAACAACATTTAGGTTGCAAAGACAAGCACTTAAAACCTGAAAAATTCCTAATTAAGACCATAATCTTTATTCAGTCCCATTATACACGTCCTGTGTGATAGTATGTAATTAAAGATCACTCACTATATATTCAAGAGACCTCTGCCCCCTTCAGTGAGCAGGCCCAGGCAGCATGCACTTAAAAAAAGCTTTGAGCACTGATTTTCTCCTTGATGCTCAATGGGTGGCAGAATGACTTTCATTCTGCACGATAAACCTGATTTCTGAAGATTAAATTATTAATTCCCTCATAGGCCTTTCTGTAGTTTTCTCTATTTTATATATATATATATATATCTGTAATAAGTACTAATGCATTTATTTTCAAGAACAGCTTTGGGACATGAAAGGCACTTGATCTTCAATTTACAAGGCCAAATGCACCCTCTAATTTTGCCTGCACCAACCAGAAACACTTTGAATCTTACTTTTCAGGATATATTCATTACATGTAGCATTTGTACTGCAAAAGTGACATTTCTATGGGCTTCATTTGCTATAATGGATGCTCAGAATTGGTACAGGTAGACAATGAATCACAAGCCACGCTATCAAATAAAAGGAGGGAACATGTAACTGCTGGCTGTCCCTGAAAACACAACTTTTCCCATGTGAGCAGCATCACACAGGACCTCTGAGGAGAACAAAGTCAGAATCCACATCTCCAGGGAAGTGCTCAGTTTCCTAAATGTCCAGTTCTGCTCTCTTCCTTATGATCCCACATCTCTGACATCCCGTTTCCAACACAGCCCATGCAAGAGCGCTGCCGTCCCCTGACTATTAAACTCATATGTAACCCAGGTGTAGCTGTGCCCTGTAAAAGTCATATTTATCACGGAAAAATAGAGCACAATGTCACCACCAGAGGTCTGCATCAGAGAACACACCCCTTATATCTGGCACTTCTTCATCTTTATGCATAACTGTCCTCAGACTTGCTCCTGGGAATGTCTGGACGCTCAGAAATGCTGTTGCACTTGACACACCAAGTGTCAGGCTACCGTGTCACCAGCCAGCATCAGCAGTGTCACCATTTCTACCTGTACCGGACTGCACCCAGGAACTGGTGAAATACAGACTGTGCCTCAGATGAGACAGTTAAAAAAACATACAGAAAGGGAATAACCTCCCATCAGCAAGCACTGTACACAATGCCAGCTTGGCACTTGCCTTCCAAACCAGCTCCTGGACTCGAGGGTCATCTATTGACATCTCCTTATGCCTTTTGGCAGCAGTCTCATCATCCTTCTTCCTCAATGCTTTAGCCTTGCACACAGCAGTATTTCTCATCACCCCTTCTCCCAGCCTTTTTCCACCCAGGGTGTCCCTGTTCCACCCTCCCCGCTGGGTTTTTGACAGATGCCTCCAGGCAGCACTTGGTGTTTTGCAGACGATCAGAAAGCTCAGCTGCAAGCCTGCTTAAGCTCATCCTTCCTGAATTCCAACATCTTCCCTCTTCCCGGCAGCAGCACAACAAAGGCGGGTCCCGGTGAGGGCACCTGGGGACTCGCAGCACAGCTGCCACAGAGCAAAGGCCCTGACAAAAGGCAGGAGCCTGTGAGCCAAGGGCACGGCCAGGCCAGCAGGGATCAGTGGCGGGGCTCATTCCGTGCGCGTTCCCTGCCCCTGAACACACGGCACCGTTAGGGCGGATCGTCGCTGCGGAGAGCCCCGGTCCCCATAGCAACAGAGCCTGCGATTCTGCATGAGCCGGGCAGAAAGCAGCCCCGCACACACTGCGGGATTGATACGGGATGAGCCAACGAGGTTCGCAGGATTCCCAGACTCCAAGGACCTGCATAACGAATGCTTTGCCACATCAGCGTGCCACACTCCTACAAATTTTGCAAATCTGCCTCTCGCAGCAAACACTGGTGTAGTATGAGGAATAAACACAGCAGGGAGGGACTGTGGTCCAGAAGCTGGAGAGGGAGCAGACACTTGCAGAGTATTTCTGGCTCATCTGCTGATTTTCTATTTTTCTTCAGGCAAAACATATTGAAATTCTGGAAAAATGTGTAGAGTGCTACATTCTCTGTGGTTTTGCCAAGCACTCTGATAACTTTAGCAGATAAATATGTCCACCAAAGTAAGAAACCTCTGACAGCAGATGTTATTGTATTAACGCACACAGATAAAAATAGAAAACCGGAGTTCCACACACCTACCACCCTGCAGGCTGATTTTTTTTTTTTAGCACAAACCTCCACTTCCCATCACCCTTTTTTTTCCCCCTACTCTCCAAAGTGGAGGAAGAAAGTGGGTTTCCCCTCCATCCACACCTTCCAGAGCATTACAGTACTTACTGTAACATCTACACAGCATATTAAACTGGCTACATTTCTTCTCGCCCTTTGCTTTGCCGATTTTCTCAGCAATAGCCTGAGTTTCCATGTAACTATACTACTGAAACACCATAAAACAAATTGCTCCATGGATACTGAGTAACAACACATTCTTTTCCCCTAACAAAATCCATGCCCTTCCTGGAAAACCTCCTGGATAATATATACTGATTTAGACTCTTATTGTAGTCTGGATTCTCTTGTCTTAAATACTGGGTAGATTGTTTTGTTTCTTTACTCATAGAAGCCAGTTTCTGTCTGTCTGTACACACATAGACATCTGTATTCTTATTTACTTAAAGCCTCTACTAAATAATCACTGATCAGAGTAAAAAAAGCAGTGGAGAGATGCAGAAATGTTGGAAGGATGTTGTCTTCCCTGTTCTTAACAGGCAGCTTGCTTGTCATGGACCCAGCACAAGACCGAAATACCCAATTCCGCAAATGCTGGGATGGTTGAAGATCCATTAAAGAGTGATATCTTGAAAGACTGTAAAGAACAAGACAGTTGGGGTACAGGGCTGTTGTAAAGCACCATAGATAAGTAGGCTTATTTCTAATTGACCCAGGGCTCAATCCAGAAGAAAATGAGTTCTTGCAGCCTTACCAGCTTTATTGAACTCTATTTCTACAGAAGCCTCTGGTAACAAGAGTCTTAAAACGTATTAGTAAATTATAATTAGGGATTTCTTATCTCTTTTACATGCTTACAAATTAAAATCCAACTAAGTCAAAGAAAGGCTTCCATTGACCTAGAAGGCTTTGGAGAATCTCCCTATAATTTTCACTGATGGTAGCAGGAATTGTGCTTGTAAAGGAAAAATAAGAAGCTAATATTTTGCCAAGTGAAAACCACAAAGTGTGGGGAATTCTTGGTGAGCATCATTTTGTAAACCGGGAGAGCACATGGAAGAAAGATAGCTTTGTCTCGCAGCAAAAAGCAAGGAGAAAACTCTCTTTCACAGTAATTAGTGACATGGGAGCTCAGACAGCTCAATTAAAGCCAATCCCAAAGCAGCCAGGTCAAGCACTGACTGTGCACAGCTGTATCACTCCCCTGGAATAAACAACCTGCCCAGAATAGTTGGTTTATGGTAAATGTTTCCTAACACACACATTACCTAAGCCTATTTACCTTAACCACCAATGGCAGGACACCTACACACACCCCGGTGACCTCAGCGTTAGTGTATCAGGGCTTAGTTCCTCAGGACAGGAAGAGGAAGGATTAAATTTTGCAAATGAAATTAAATTAATCATTTTTACCATGACAATTTTTCCTAACTGCGATACAGGGCATGGCCCAGCAGTGTGAGAGCTGAGCAGGCTCTAGCAACACTGTCAGTGCTCAGTTTCTGCAGGATTTCTGTGCATTTCTGTGTTGTGACTGGACACAAGTCAGTTTAGTTTTGGTTTTAAGTCAGTAATAAAATATTTTTTTAAAAAATCTCAGAAACACGCATATAATATTGAAAAGCAAAATTAAAAACTAACTGCATGCCTCTTCTGGCTCATGCTTTTTGAAGGAACCACCCAGAGCTACTCTTGAAACATAGACATCTCTTATACTCTCTGTAAGTATAATAGTATTCCACATTGATTTTTTTTATTGTATCTCTAGCAACAGGTGCGGTATCACTTTGGTTAATTTATTTAGTTAATAAATAAAACCCTCTAATTTACAGGAATATTTTGTAGCAGCCAGCATCAGGATACTGAGCTATCAATCCCACAGAGGTGGAGAAGTGACCATGTGATGCTCAAAATACATGTCCCTATCTGGGGACACAGTTCACTACGGGGTCCTGGGTTCTTTCCTCGGGAGTCAACAGCTCCAGAAACTCCTACACAAACCATAAGAGTCATGGAACAGCTTGGGTTGGAAGGGACTTCAAAGGTCACCTTTAAAGGTCCAATTCCCCTGCAACGAATATAATGTAATAGAAAGTCAGATACCTTTAGACCTTGCCTACTTTTACTCTGAATTGTGCTCAACTCATTTATTCCATCTATCAAGAATTAAACATACTGATTCCCCAATATCAAAGGTAAATATTTATAAATATAGCAAATAATTCATTACAGTAAACAACCTCTTGCTGCCTGTCCAAGGCTCTAGCAGCTCAACAAACTGACAACTCTTCCAAACACAGACAGAAATAAGCACTTCTCAGAACAGAACCTAAAGTAATTGGTTTCCTACCCTGCCTCCAGTCTGACACTTCCAGCTAAGCCAGAACAGCAATCTGAGTGTGAGGCTTTTGGAGCCTGAGGAAAAGCGAATTGTTGCTGCTTGGGATGGGGATTTGCACCCTGTGTGGAATCAGAACATCAAATAACTTCCCACTGAAACTCAGCAGCGTTTCAGATAACTTGCAGTGAAACATCTCTCTGTGGTTACAAAAAAATTCTAGTGAAACTTTTTCAGGTGCATAATGGCTTGTCAGTACAACACTCTTAATGAGGCATCTTAGCAGATCATAAAAATAGCTATTTCTACCATAAAAGTTGCCTTTGCTTATTATAGATGGGGAGAAAAGAAAAAAAAGAAAAGAGAGAACAGCACAAGAAATAACTTCCACCCTGCTGAAACATTTCTGCAGAGGAAACTCTCATTTTAAACAACAACAATCACTGTCACTCAGGACTCAAAATTAATGAGGAACCTTGGGATGGGGAAAAAAATCCCCAAGCTAAAACTATTTTTGGATGCTAAGCACCACGCAGCACTCATGAGAGCAATCTGCACAGGAGTGTCAACAGCCACACAACCTGGGAGGCAGTTTACCTGCAGGCTGATTAACGTGCTCTAGATTACCTGTTTTGATGTTTTACCTTGATTTGCCTCAGGACATCTCTATAAATAAGTCAAAAACCTTTTCCCACTCTTTTCCACTGAACTACCATGCCAGAAACTCACATTGTGGACAATGATGCCTTTGGCTCCAGTAAACATGCTGAGACATCATGAGATGTAAGGTGATAAATATAGCTATTTTTTGTATTTATTACACAATTAACACATTTATACATATATATATGTATATATAGTTTACATACATATACATAACACTCCAAATTAAATTCCAAGGTGAAGATGCATCACTAAGTAGCTACAGAGCAGGAACTCATTTGTAAACGTTACAGCCCGAGAGGCTGTCACTGCTGTGACGTATTTTTGCTTTATTTTAAAATCACACTGCATGGAAGGTCAGCCCTCTGTTATCACCTGATGTGGATCTGCTGGACAAGCCAAAGGAATCATGCTGATTAGAGCTTGGTGAGGACCTGTCCTTGGAAATGGTCCTACAGTAGAAGCGATGCGGTAATTAGGACAGTTTCTTTCCATATCATTTCAATCCTCTATCAGACCCATTGGATCACTTACAATACACCACCTTAGCAATTTTCTTCCACCCCAGGGTGGTAACATCACTGATCCAAAAGCTGGCCACGCTGTTCCAGGAGGCTCAGTAGCTTTCTCTGAAAGACGGGACTAATTATTATAATCCCCTGCAGTGTTACTGAGGTGGCAAAATCTCAGGAGACTGGAACTGGTGATGATGGAGTGACAATAGGCTTGACAACAAAGCCTCTATATACTGAAAATCTGGATGTGCTCAGTACCAGCAGCTGTAACTAATACTGATTTCCTTTGTTTTCCTTTCTTTTTCTTATATTCAAAAGGTATAAGTAACAGTAGCAGTCAAATAGATTGCTAACCAAGCTGTGGAAAACAGTTACAATTCAAAAGCAACAAAATATAGCAAAGGTTGAGTTTTGTGATTTGTACCAAAGTTCTGGAACTACGAAAAAGGAGAGGAAAAAAAAAAAGGAAAAGTCAAGCTCTGGAACAGGATGCCCAGGGCAGTGGTGGAGCCACCACTCCTGGAGGGATTTAAAAGATGTGGAGATGTGGCACTTGGGAACATAGTTTAGTGGTGGGCTTGACAGTACTGGGGAACAGTTGTATTCAATGATCTCTAGAGGGTTTTTCCACTCTGAACGATTCCATGATTCTATGCAGAAAACAGCAGAGGAAGAAGAGTTCCTGGCTGATTCACCAAAATTCTGATACACAGAAAAACACACCAAAAAATCTATTAATCCAATTGTAAGGATTTTGAGCAAGGCCCTGCTGCCCTACCTAGGAATATTTGTGTCCTTTGAGATCCCAAGTACACGGTGACTGTCACGCTTCTGCAGGCCCTGCTCTGGCTGTGTGTCCACAGGGCCCCCCAGGCAGCTGCAAAGCTGCCCTGGTGACACCTGCGTGGCTCAGCAGAACTGGGACTGGAAATGGCTCCCTGCTGACTGGATCGCAGGGAAAATTGGATAACCTTCACAAAACTACACAGAGGACTCCCATAACAATGAAGTAGCCCTGACATAAAGGGAATAATGATCAGAAGGAGCAGACAAAGTCAATTTGTTAAGAACCTAATCATGTCAAATAAATTACAATTTCTGGGGTGGTTTTATTTCAGTAAGGTCTTTCAAATGGACCTGCATAAGTAAACTGGTACGGAATAGATGGAGATAAAATTACAAAAATAAAGCTATTTCCTATTCTCTGCTATGCATCTCTGACCTATGAGTGCTGGATATCAGGCACTGGATTAGGAGAAATTTCAGCAGCTTGGAAGGTAAAACACATATGGGGAGCTCCCTCAGTGAGAAGAGGAGGGGATGGACTCAGATTCTCCCTACTCATCACACTGTTCAAAACCTGGTTTAAACTTCAAAAATCAGAACTGGGCAAAATTTGAAAAAAAGTTTAAAACATATCAGTCAATAATTCTACCCATCTGAGAGGAGTTTTTCTGGTTTTCTGCCAGTACAGATGATACAGAAATACAGCTCTACACTCACACACTTCATACGTACTTCAGCGCTAATTGCTAGTGTCCATGCAGTCATCTACTAATTGCATTACTTGTTATTTCCAACACAAATACAGGACAGAGATATCTCCTTACTCCATTTGGCTCTTCAAAAGCATTGCCTGGTTGTGCAAAAAAAGCCTTCAGAGAAAAATAATCAGAGGAAAAAATTCCAAGCCTGCTGCAGATAACGCTAATTCCAATGTACATCTTAGTTATGAAGCTTTGCCTTTGATTCGGACACTTGTTTCAAGAAAATTAACATACAAACCAGAAATTATCACAGAAAAGACAAAGGATGAAATTAATTTTAACATTTCTGTCTTTTTTTTTTCTACCTTATTTCAGTAAAAATGGGGGCTGGTGCCTTTCATACACCAATGACGAGTTTGTCAGGTGAATTTTGGTACCATCTAAAGTGGTTTTTGTCATCCACCATAAAAAACTGATGATCCCTTTGTTAACATACTCTGACTCCTTTGTTGACACACAGGGGGTGTAACAAAGTCATAGAATCATAGAATGGTTTGGGTTAGAAGGGACCTTAAAGATCAAAGTCAGCAGCAGAGGTTCATTAATTTGCAACCAGTTATGCTTTAAAAAGCCTAGTGAGAAAGTAGGTCTTCCTAGTCTGAAAACTGAGGGTAAAATAATGCTTGAATCAAACTATATAAAATTCTTTCCTGCTAATTCTGTTCATGTTATTGAAATGCCTTAAGTTTATCTCAATAAATCACGGAGCTGATAGTCCTAATGTTCATTAAAGAACTGCACAGAGAGAAATGCTTATTTAGAGCTGAAATGCCCCAGTGTGAGATGCACATGTACACCTACAGGAAAAAAAGCACACACGCCCCATCCCCACTAAACGCCTCTTTTAGGAAAACTGTAAATTATGTCTCAACATTTCTCAGTCTTCCTCATTTCTAACTTCCCTTACAGCTACCTAAAGCCAATCCCTTCACTTTTTGTCTGCAAAAAACCACCAAAATGGGCATGTTCATCCTTCACTATGCAAGTCATTAACAAAGAACAGAGTTTGTCTCCAAGATTCACTTTAAAAGCAGCACTACTCATGCTAAACTGGCACGGTAAAAGCACAGATATGTCTCTTACCAAAGGGAATTATAAGACTGCAGCCTGAGATTTAAGAAAGTCTCAGTGCCATAATATCCTTTTAAACTGTCTGTGATTAGCAGGTTACCCTGAATATTCTCAGCACCTTTAACTATACATTTCTGAGGTGACATACACACAAACTCATACTGACCCAGGAATGCTTAAACAAATGCAGCCAAACTGATACAAACCCTTCTGAAAGCACTCTCGCAGGCTTTTAAATATTAATTACTTTTTAAGAAATGTAAACTACGAGAAATAAATATGCATAGGGTTTCGAATTAATGCACAAATGCAAATACAGAGTAGGTGGCATGAAGCTGAAGTGTCATGCCCAGGTTACTCTGAACAATAACACCTTGAGAGCTGCAATACAGAAATGCAAAAAATTAGTGAACCTGAGAGAGAATTAGATACATTTCAAACTATCTACTCATTAAATACCAAAAGAACTAAAATACCATGCTGCTTTATAGCCTGTCACTTTTTTAAAGCAGCAGTCCAAATTAATTCCAATGCTATTTGCCCTCTTTGGCATATCCTCAAATAAAACACCACCTGGCTTAATTAAGCACGATTGAAAACGTATCGCCCATTGTGGAGGAGCTGAAATTCTTGTCACTATTGGCAGGAGGAAACAAGAATCTGGAGCTCCCAGATCAAAAGTTTTCTGAAAATGTACTACATAAAATATAGGGGTTTCATTTCTTTATATTCTAAATCAAAATGAGATTTTTTTTAAAGGAAACAGGGTGTGGGAAGGCACCTCTTCTGCTAGAGACTGGGAAGGTGGTGGGGAAGCTGCTCTCATTTATCTTGGCCATGCCCAGGCTGCCACTGCCTGCTGTCACACCCCCTCCCAGGGAGCCCAGCACCTGCACAGGGGTGACAATGCCAGTAGCATAAGGACGAGAGCTTGAATAAACTCTGAACAAAATGCCTGGGTGGCAGCCAAGGCCAGTGAGACAGAGGTTTTAGGCGTATTCCTTAAAAATATCAAGAGAAGAAATGAAGGAAAGGGGTGATAAATCATATTTTCAAAATTATGCCTATAGAATAGAGAGATACTGATAAAACCCCTGTATTTTTTAGAATCAAAAGACAATTCTTTTTTCAGAAGTTATTCCTTTTTGGGTTTCCAATTACTTTCCTAAAAACCTTTCCATCATTTCCTGTGAGTCTCCATTTTATTTCACTGCAACTGTATCATGTGCCAGCAAACCAGTTGTGAAACCCTTACAGTTAATAAGTTCCCAGAGGCTACAGAAACATTTCTTCATTCAGAACAGCTGAAGAAATAGTTCTTTATTTGAGCAGACAGATACATGGAAGCCATTTAACCACCTAAGAAAAAAATTCACTGAGCACTGCATGGAGTGACAGTGGCTGGAGTGGGCAAAGGGCTTCAGCAATCATTTGAACCCTTAAGGCCAAACCTAAAGATTTAGGTCAACTTTAACAGATGTTGAATGAGATCAATGGAAAGAAAGTATGTTTCTTTCACCTATCTCCTGAAATGTTTTGTAAGACAAAATATAATTAAAACAGAATAAACTGCTAATAATCGCTGCTGTTATTTGCAAGGGTTTTTCACACCTGGAATTTTCTTTGTAGTTCTCCTGTATCAGCAGCTCACTGTGTATGTGCAGCTCTGGAGCTCATCCTCTCCACACTCATTTCATGCTAATAACTGCCTGCATTGCCCTCCCCACTGCTCTCAACCACAGCCAACAGGAGATTAAAATTCTGGACACCAAAAACATGTCACAGTAAGTAAAACCTAAGTATCTTCTCTGTTAGCACACGCATCCAATGACATCATCCTTATCCCTTGACATGACTCCTGCACTGACAGAAATCTCTCTCACAAGTGCTGCTGCTCCCAACGCTCTCACAATTAATGTACCCTCTCTCTTGTCCTTCGAGTACTACATGGATGTGCCACATCTGAGATCATCCTCAAGGCTGTACTGCCTGTACACCAAAAGCTCTGAGGAAGGCTTCCAGCAACACAGAATGGTGCAACAACTTGGGTGAAGTCACCTCCCAACTGTGTGAAAGGAATCCCTCCCACCAGTCACACCAAACCTGCTACAGCCGGGGGCTTTGGCTGATGTAACAGGGCAGTGTCAGAGTGTTCAAATTCAAGCACAATTAAGAGGAACCGCACTTCATATTTTGGAAACAATCATGCAAATTGATTTGCCAAAAACTCATCCTGATTTCCAGCAGTACTGGGAGGCTTGTAGGAAACCAGAGAAATAGAACTCTGAAGGTTACAAAAACAATAATAATAATAATAATAATAATAATAATAATAAAAAAAAAAACAGTGAAAATAACTCTCCCTGGAAGAAACTGCTGTAATGCCACCTGGAGTAACCCACCTATACATTTCACCACCTCAAGGCAGTATGTGATAGACTTAGTCAATCCTTACTGCTGAGGTACAGTAGGTAAGAGGTGAGAACTGCCTTTAGAATTTAAAGGTGAATTGACATGTTTCAGGAAGAGAAGTAACTGCAAGTTTCCACAGGTATCTGCTGGATTTTACGCCACACACTGGGAAATGGACTGACGGTATCACATGTTTTCCACAAACACCAATATAGACCAATGGTTGTCATTACCACTGCAATAAAACCAGCCAGTAATTTTATTAGGTAACAAGGAAAAATTTCCAGAGAAGGATTAAACACCTAGTCCCAGAATTTATCAATCTAATCTCTCAGTATATTGAAAACCAGTCCTAATTCAGCTATTCATGTAGCCATAAATGTCAAAGGTAAACAAGAAAATATTCAACTCGTTCCTGATGGCATGAATCTCAAAATCATTAAAAGGCAGTCAAAATTACTGAAGTTAATGGAATCCTTCCATGAAGTTCAGCAAGCTTTGACTTGGGATCTAAAAATGAGTTGTGGGTTTTGTTTGAACACAGCTAAGATAAGGGTCAACTTTCCATGGCACATCCAACCTGAATGAGTCCCTGAATACTTTGAGTAACCTCTGAGAAAAGACTTTGGGCTCAGAAGGTCTTTGGGTGAAAAGAGAAGGGCAGGGAGAGCACAGAGAAGAGGCAGGGTTTTAAAAAGGAGGGGTATGAGGAATAAAGGCCCCTGAAGCTGGTCCCCAGCAGTAGGAGAGATGCAGAAGAGCTGAGGATCGCTGGATTCTCAGCCTTGTTTTGGCCCTTGCACCTGAGGCTGCCCCAGGCAAACCACTGCAAAGCAACTGCCTGCAGTGATACCAATTTTCTCCCGTAAAGCATATTAGCTGCAAGAATGAAAAATGTTGTTTGAGAAAATTAGTTTGTATTAATATCACCGCTATCAAAACAGCAGCCCAATCTCAGCTGGTCAAACCAAGCATTACAGCAATGTAAATCACATTCTCATTTCATGTTCCTGCAAATCACATTTTAGACAGAAAAAAAGCACTAAATAATTACCTGCTTTTCAAGCTGTTCCAATAAAGGGGTTTTATAAGTACATAATAGTGAAAAGCATCTCCCTGATGATCTAGTCAAGCACTGAAACCCTCACAGTAAAATCAGCCTCACCTTCTCAATGCTCCCAGCTGCTCATTTCCATCCCTTCCCACTCTGTGTCCTGTACAGGGCGGAAGAGGAGAGCTCAAACCCAGATGAATTTCTTACTCTGCTTCCCAGGAAGAACATTCAACCAGTGGCAGCATTGTCTCACACCATTTGTCCATCTGTGGCCTCAGGCTTGGAACAGAGAGACCCAAACCCGTAACTCCATCACTTTGAGAACTTATTTCTAAACACGATTACAAATGCCACAGCTGCATTATGGACTTTGGGAGACTTTTCAGGCTGGAATCTGAGGCATTCGGTTTCCTTCAGTATTAGCTAGAGCTTCTCTTTTGGGGAGATCTATACATCCATTTTCTCAGAAAGTTTCAGTAAAAGCTTAACCGTTTGTTCCCTCCTTTGGGAAAAATAATTAAAATAAAATAAAATTCATCATCATATTGATCCTCCCAAGAGGACGGGTGGGAGAAAAGAAACAAAGGTCCCAGTTCAAATGTGCCTTCCCATGTGAATGATCCCTTAACTATGGGCTCCAGCATCAACACCCAAGACGTGAAGCTTTTCTTACTCCAACGCATACTTGACTGGTTTGTAACCATATCTTCGTCACTAAGTATATCAAAAAGGTGGATTTCATTAATTGTATTTACCAATTACATTCAGCAATTGTTCGGTTTGGTTTTGTTCAAATGCATCTGGTTTCCATTTGGATGAAACTACAATGTGCAGAAGAGATTTCCAGGAGGAATTTTTTCCTCAATCACTAAAAGAAATTGGGATACCATACACAAGTGCAGTCTAAGTACAATCCAGACTGTATTACTTCTTTTCAGAGGTAATAACTGTTCTTTAACAATGATTTCTAGGAAAGGCATGCTGTACATCACTATCCTAATTGCTGTCAGCCACATTTCGAACGGGCCACACTCCTAAGCTCCTTCTGCAAAGGAGCAATCTTGAATCTTAAAGCGTACATTAGTGCATAATGAGTTCCTGGCAGCTGTTTTCCGACTGAAAGCCATCGCCCGCTGCTTCTGTTGGGGATGTGGCTGTGAAAAAAGCAGTTCTGCTGACGAGCAGCGGGGAGAGAGGCATGTACAAATACAAAGCATCACATAATTAACCACAAGCCCTCACACACTTACACCTCCAAACACAACTGCAGTGACTGCAAGCTCTGCAAGGGCCATGGTCTCCTTGAGAAACACCTCCTGCACCATTACAAGAGGTTAATTAAAAATGAATGCAACAACGAAAGCCTGGCTTGTCTTTCAGGCAGGGAATACAAGCTACAGGAGGGAATATCCACACCTTTCCTCCCCAACTCTGAAGGAAACCTGTTACCAAAGAAAATGTGTAACTCTACTCTACACTTGACCCATTTAACTTGTATTTTATACCAAATAAGAGGCTATCAGCAGATCCAAGGGCTGAGTGGGAGGCTGTGATCTCTAACCAGGGCAGTGACCTTTAGACAAGGCACAGAACATGTTTCCGTCTTTCTCCTCCCCTTGTTTTCCCAAGTGCTGCAGTCATCGTTCTGTCTTCAGCCTGGGTAAAGCAGTTAAAGCACAAATGGAAATGCCAGCTCATAAAGCGCCTTTCTTCAGCGTTTCAAAGCTAATGAGCATGAATCAAGATTGATTGGAAAATCTGTGCCTATTCCAGAGCTTCTGTTTCTGATATTCACCCCCCCCTCTGCTCTGTCAGAGGTGCACAGCAACAAGAGCCCAGCTCCTTGGTTGATGGCAGCTGGCAGGGCCCCGCTGGCTGTACCAAGCCCACGCTGACATCCAGCACAGACTGGAGCCCACTGTGCTCCGTTGCCATGCTCCGGAAAAAACACAAACAGCCTGGGACACGGCACCACACCACATACCCGAGTACACACGCACATCCCAGGGCCTCCTTCTCCTGGTGTTTTTGCCAATTCATTCACTTTCTGATTAGATCATACCAATGTCTCCACCAGCACAATCAGACGAGGTTTCTAATGGCTCACGCCATGAATAACTGCCACTGTTCCTCGACATTTATACGTTGACATCTGCTCTCTGATACTGAAAGCTGCCAGATGTATTAGACGTTTAAAATGTTTGAAAAAGGAGGACTAGCAGAGTCTTTTGATCACAAGAAAGCAGCACAATTTTTAATGCAGGAAGACACAAACAAGGTTTAGAATTGCATATCCTATAGAAGGGTGTAAATTGTTCATAAACATCAGTTCCCACTTTCATTTACCTACTTCAAAACTATCACCAATGTTCTTTGCTTCCTCCACTACACTGACACACACTTCAAACCCTGCTTTATAAAGGAACCCTAGGAGTGAAGCAATTAGCAGATTTAATTGATCATGAAGCCATATTGTTGCAGGAATCTGTGCACTCCTGGTGCTGGTTGAAATCCATACGCTCTGCTTGCTGAGATCCAGTACTACAGTGTAATATAAATGCATGGCAGACAAGCCTGAATGAAACAAATAATAGCAACCAACCCCTTCTGAAGCACTCAGCTTGTGGCAGAAACCTATACACTGTTTAACCTAGAAAATCACTTCCAACTGCAATTACTGCCGTTTACTCTATCCATTCCTTCAGAGCTGATCCTATTCCCCAGAGAGCACTTCATTCATGGGCTGAATTGGTGTGTGTGTGTGTGAACTAAACCCAGAGAAAACAGAAGTAGGTTACAAATTGTGTACCTGCTTGTAACCCAAGTGCAGCCAGCTGGAAGAAACCACAGAAGAGGTGAGATAACGTGGGGTGGTGTCTACCTTTGCTTCCTAAATTGCTGCATGCCAAAGGAACATTTTTATTTCAGGAAGGTTTGGGGAAAACAATGGGACTTGCAATGCCCAAAAGGATACACTGCCTTTTTGTGTAAAAGGTAAAGATATAATACTACATTTTCCATCCTCCAAATTCCCATTTTAAATAGAGAAAGATGAATTTGACAATCAATTACATGTCCTTCCAACTACGATTTTTTTTACCAAAATTGACCTGAAGTAATTCACTGCCTCTCTCACGCCATTTTAGAAACTGCTCTGAGGGAGCCTTACACATTGGCCCACCTCCATCTACTTTTTAAATATTTTTCCCCTCCTGTATTTGGGGCTAGAGAACAATCAACTGAAGTTGAAATAAATGAGAAAATGAAAAGCTACTAGGATTCCACTGAATGAGTAACAGGACTGCAAATTTCTACTGAAAACTGAAATACTGGATTATTCCTACACAGTGGAGGCATAATGACAGGATGTTCAAACTTTCAGATCAGCAATTTCTGTCACCAAGACAAAAGAAGCCTACTTAATCAGCTAGGAAAGATATTGAAATAATTAATTCTTGAAAATAAATGAGAATGGAAAAGCCTCCGGCCATCTTAGTATTTTTTTGGCCTCCCTCTGCTCCTTGCATTTCAGAGCTCCAGGGCTCCCAGTGTCTAACCTAAATATCTACGTGCTGCATATGTCAGTCTCAATTTGTAGAGTGAAGAACTGTCCCTAGCCCGAGATGTCATCAAAAGCATCAGCACAGCATGCCCAGCACAGACAGGGACACAGCGCCACAAAAACATGGCATCTCTCACGGGGACAGGCAGGTAACAGAGGTGGACGCCATGAGCACAGGGAGGCAGAGAGAGCATGTGGCTGCCTCCAGCACGGCCCCAATGCTCATAGAGAGCCCAGACAGGCAGCTTTAAGCCCAGCTCAGCCTCTGTCACTGCAGGAACGCGTGACAAGGCTGTGAGATGCGTGAGCGCGATAAAACACGTGCGATACTTGACGGCCCCAGGCATCCTGCAGGGAGAAAGGGAAACTGGCTGGGGAAAAAGGGACTTGCTTCTCTGACTCAGTTGATGTTTGCCAAACATTGGTGAAAATGAGCAGGAACTGTGAATGATAAATTGGGAGCCTGGAACGAGCGGCAGGCGGATGCAGGCTCAACCAGCCACGCCATCCCCTGCAACAGTCACCACTGATCCAGATCAATTCCTCCCTGTTATCTTCACAGTATTTCATCTGTGAAATGCAGCACTGGCACAAATCTGCTAATACACTAAAACAACTCCATCCCTTTGCAGATTCCCATTACTCTGTTACGAAAACAGGAACATTTTTTAAAACAGTATGTATATTACCTTTAAAGGCCACAATGAAGAAATTTAACCTTCCAAGTAGTTGTGTTAGTTCTAAGGCTTGTTCATTGCATTGATACAACAGAGCACAGTAATGGTTGAAGTGACCCTGTTACACTGGAACATACAGACCTAGAAAAGCCAGGCTCAGCCATGGGGCCCAGACCACATGCACTCTCTGTCTTACACACTTTATGATGCTAAAAAAACCACCACAACACAAAACGCTCTAGTCCAGATGTTCAGCTCCAGCACAGGTCATTATTTACCCTGTCCTGTCGCTCCAAGTAAATGGCAATTGTTTCTCCAGAGCATCACTCACCATGGAGCTGTCGTGATGGACACACAGGGCGTTTGCTGATGCAACTGGGGACACAGAGGTGAGACGTTCTAACCCATAGTGGGAGAAATACACATCATTTCTGGGTTGTTACCATCACACATAGCAACTAAAGCTAAATACAGCAAAGCATTTGCAGCTACAATGTTAGTTTTACACCTGGCACAAAATCTGCTGGAAGACTCGTGATAGGAATAAAAGGCAAAGGGAACAAGCAAATCCTGATTTCAATAATGCAAGAATAGCAGTGGAGTTGCATCAGATTCACGACAGTGCAAACCATGTTAAAGCACAGGGCAGACATTTAGGAATACGACTGGTTTGACCCTTAACACTCTTAACAAACCTGTCCATGACTTAAAAACGAGTTTATTTTTTTCTCTATCTATTCTCTTCTTTACAGAGCAAATTCTAGGACCATTTCTCTGCCTGTTTACTTTCATGTAAATTGGATTAGCTCCTCTGAAAGCAAAGCAGTCCCAGTTCTCTCCCACTGGTTCAGCTGAAAGAAGAAAAAGACCTTCACCTGGTAACACAGCTACAACAGCTGTGTTACCAGTAAAACTAGCAATATTGAACACCAGTGAGTTGGATTAACTTGAAACTACCACTTTTCCTTTGTGATAAAGTCTTTTAGATATTTACTGCTGAAAGAAAGAAAATCCTGTGGTTTTTCTCATTAGCTCTTTTCTGCCTGTTCAATTTATCGCTTATTGTCTGAAAAAAAACCTTCTTTCTTCTAAAGCTAGAGGACGTGATCTCTCTCAGGTGGCACACTCTGGTTTCATCCCAGTTGGATCACCAAACAGCACAGCCAAGAGCAGTGTGGCCACACTATTTGTCTGTCACCAGTACTAACAGGAGAGCGGGGCAATGAACAGCAACTAGAGAAGGCTCAGGGGGATTTTGCAAGTGTGGAATGAGGGCAGTTCAGGAAAACACCACCCAGAAAACTGGACCTGCTGTCTTACCGGTCCCCACACCAATTTCAGGAGAGATGGTCACTGGTTGAAACCCTTCTTTTGATGGCATTCAGTTTTCCACTAAATTTGGTAGTTGCAAGAGTGAAATAACCAGGTAAACAAACATTTTAAAATATTTAAATAGCCACATTTACTATCAATTAAAGTGCTGCGTAATATTATTATGGCACTGTAAATGACACAGAGGAAAGCACAAAAACATGGGAGCAAGAGAGACCTCCTCGAAGGAGTTGAATCCAGTCCAGTGATATGTTAGAGAAACCATATCTCATACATAATTAAGTTTCTCTTGGCTTTTTATCTGATTAAACCTATTAGAAGGCTGCAGAGGAGCCTCATTTCCTTTTCCCCTCAGGTTGCCTTTGCTTAAGCACACTAAAGCTAAGCTCCTCTGGATTCTGCATAGGACAGGCTCACTCTTCTGGCAATCCCTCTCTGCATGTTTTGTGTACATTGAGATTCTTGTTCTTGAACACAAGTGACCAGCATGACACTTGTATTTCAAAATGGGTCTCAATCACCTTACACATGGAATAAAAAGTCTTAAGTAATTGAAATTAATTAAAAGGATTAGCTTGTAAATGATTCCCTTATCAAGTATACAGCTTCCACTGGAAGTACTTCACATAACGCAGCCAGTTTTATTTAAAACAGGAGATTATGATTAGGTTAGAAAATGGAAGTCTCACTTCTTTTCCTTTAAATCAACATTTCAACTTCCTCCAAGTCTTTTCCAATACGGGTCTGACTCCAAGATTTTAATTTTTCTTAAAGAATGAGCAATCCAAGTGTCAAGACTGGAATTCTGCAGTAAGCCAAAATGGATTATTTCTGCATTGATCTATCAACAGTGTGGTTTATGAAGAGCCTGTAAGTTTAGGAAGAACTTGTGGCTCCTAGAAACCCCTTTGCCATCAGTGCTTTCTGTAGTAGATATAGGAACATACTTCATTTCCCACATGATGACCAACAGTAGTTGGTTTTCATCTGAAACACTCTAGAATGAAAAAAACATCCTTGAAAGGAATTGTAGGAATTTAGTATTTGAGCCCTTTGCAATAGACTTGGCAAAAGACAGAAGGAAAACATGAACATATTACAAATTCCAGATCACTCGCTGCATTACTCCTTCAACACCAATCTCCATGAAGCTACACCAGCAGCAGAACAAGTTCTGTCCACTACTGCATCCTGTGCTCTCCAACACTAGAACTGAGTGAGCATGGACTTTCTTCCCAGGAACACAAATTTGATCATATCCCAGTTATCACACAGAGGCAAAATACCACAGGAAAACTGGATGCAACCCTACCACTAGATTAACAACCCTATTAAGGCAGCCCACTGACTCACCAGAACACACAAAGCCACAACCATCACCACGAGGCTTAAATTTGGCTTTGCATAGATAGTAATTTTCCCCATTTAATAAAAGTTCCAATTTTTCCCATCCTATATTAGGACAAAACTGAAGCCTTCTTATTTTAAAGTGTGCACGCATTTAAAAAAAAAAAAAAAAGGGTACTGCTGAAAACGAGAGAAAGTTGTACATGGCTTCCTAGCTAGGACACCATCCTGGAATACAGAAGATCCAGCTGAACGATGCATCCAAGAAGAGCTGCTCTCTGTCTCTCCCAATACATAGATCAAACTCATCTAGCTCAATTAATATTTAATTATCCACACAAAAGGGATCAACTTCCACAGAACAGATAGAGGGCATATTGGCTGGCGCAATGCAGCTTTGTTCGGCAAAAGTAGTTCAGGACCTGAAAACAGGCTACATTACTTGGGATTTTGGAGCTCTTGTACATGGCACTTTTGTCTCTGTTCCCAAAATAAATTGTGCCTACCTAGTCAAAACACAGAGGAATTCAACCTGGAATTCTTTTACTCTTGGCTATTCCAGGGTCTCTCTCTCATTAAGAAAGTTACCAACTTTGAGGTTTTCAGAATATAATTTGTAGAATTTTAAAAGAAATATCAAAGGCAGGAGCTGCATTTCTTCGTGAACTCACTATGGGTGAAGATTGGTGAGAGCTTATCTAAAACCAGACCTGAGCCACCAACATCTAGTGCATCCAAACTAAGGGATTAACAATATTTTTGCTTAATATTTGTCAATTGAAAATGCCCCATTAATATTTTCTAGTTGTAAAAGAAGATACCCAAGCATTTATTATGCTTTTGAAAAACAAAGATGAATCAGCTGCTGGAAGACTCTGATTATGGAGACTCAATCTAAGAGATGCTTTCCAAGCATTCATTTGGCAGTTGCTGCAACCCTGAAAAGGCTCTGGGCCACTTTACTTGGAAAACAATGGGAAAACAAGAAAGCACAAATGCAGAGATGAAAAAAGAAGCAATCCAAACAGCCACTTTGACTCCTTAGACCTTCAAAATCTCTCTCCTAGTACGATATTGTTCCCAGATAACCTAACAGTCCAATTAAAATGTTGGGTATGCACTTAATCTTTTGATTTTTGCTTCCTTACATGGATTTTCATACCCTCACAAATAAACCTTTCAAATTCAGAGGTGAGACAAAGCAGGTATCCTCTTTCCTACTAGGTTCTGCTTAAATATAAGGCCAAGATGCTATATAAAATCCCCCACTGTGTGGAGATCCAGGCAATATTCCAAGCACAATGGGGTGGGGTAAGGATGTTTTTGTTCAAATTCTCGTTTAGACCGGATTCTCTCATACCCTTGTGGTTACAGGTACAAAATCTTCCCTCTGTGATAAAAAGGAGCCTAACAGTGTCACCTATTGCAAAAGAGCTTTTCCTCACCAGGTCAAAGCCCTTGCAGAAGTCCCTGAATACGTGTCTGCATGTTATTACAATCTGTAGCAATTTGTCTTGCTCGTGTACAGTGTTGGTTAAAATGCAAATTCTATGCAAAACGAGGGACTGAAGAATTCATCGGTGTATGCTGTGTATGGATTAAATAATTCTTCTTCATCCTGTAAGCAGTCCCCCACATTTCAGTGGGGTAACTCAGGTTATAGCAATTGACATAAAAGAAGGGGAGGGGAGAATAACTGTAAACCCGTTTATGTCATAATTATGCAGCACCACAGGCATCTCTCCTCCTAAAGGGAAGAGAAAGCCCAAACAGAAATAAATAGCTGCCTGCAATTAAAGCCATTAAAAAGCGATTACCTCAAGCGGGGGGTTGAAGCAGCAGGCACGGCAGGCTATACCTTGCAAATCAACCATTTGTGACAGAAACACTGGACACACAGAAAAAGTGCCCTGGGAACTGGGTGTGGCCAGACAAATTCATGTTTTTACACAGTTATTTGTCATTAGCATCACCGAATTAGCACGGACGGTACAATAGCCAGCAATGGATCTCTCCGTCACTGTTTATAATATGACCTTTAGAAACATGTCCAGAAAAATAAACCAAAGGTTTATAAACCTCTATCTCTGTAGCTTGAAGGAAAAGGGATGTGTGGCAGCACGTGAGCCAATATCATCTTCTGTCAAAACAAACCACCCGCTCTCTTAAGGGCAGCCGAGGGAAACCTGCGCTGAGCAGCATCCACTGCCGAATGACACCAACTTCAACACAACAAAAAATACAGAAAACCCCCTCGGCTCAGCCATCCGGCTCGGTCATCGCGACGCTATGGATTCCGCATAGAAACAGATGGGGAGAGCCCCCTTGCTCGCGGAGGCAGGGCAGGAGCATCCCCCCGGGCTCCGCGACCCCAAGCACCGCTCCCCGCCCGGCTCCGCTGTTGGTCCCGGTCCCACCTTCTTGGGTCTCTTCCTCCGCTGGCTGCCGCCGTTGCACTTCTCACCGCCGTCGCTCTTCTGGGCCGCCTCCTCGTTCATCCTAGCGAGTGGCACTGCCGGCACCGTGCCGTGCCATGCAGGCTCCGCGCCCAGCCCCAGCCGAGGGTGGCACCGCCGGGGCAGGGCCGGGGGCGGGCACAGCGACAGCGGCGGCGTTGCCGTGGCGGCGGCGACGGGGCGGGGACGGGCGGGGACGGCGCACCCGGGCAGGGGGTGATGCTCCGCGGGAGAAACGCTGTTGGAATCGCAGACAGGTTGAGGTTGGGAAAGACTCTTAAAGCTCATCTCCTAGTTCCAGCCCTCTGCCACGGGCAGGGACGCCCTCCACCAGATTAGGTTGCTCCAAGCAACCGCGCCCGTCCAGCCCGGCCTTGGACACTTCCAGGGATGGGGCATCCCTGCGGCACGAGATGCTGCTCACACACCTTCCTTGTCCCCAAACCCATACACGTGAACCAGGTATTTGGCCACAACTGTAACATCCAAGAGATGATTCACTGACAGTATCAAAGGAGACAATGGCAGCATGATTGGCACAGCACAAGGCGTTAGTTTGTACTACTAAAATAAATCACCTCCTCCTTGGGCTGGAAGAACAACACAGCAACATTCACATGTAAATGCATTCTTCTATTTCTTCTGATGAATACTTTAAAAAGAAAAAGAAAAAAAAATTACACTGTTCCACTTCCAACTGAAAAAAAACCAGCCAAGTAACTTGCCCTCCTTCTCAAACAGCAGCGAAGGCTGGGGAACAAAAGAAAAAAACTCCCTTTAACTGCTTACTCAGCAAAGGAGAAGCTGGAGAAAGTGGAAAGGACCCAATGAGGCATGAATTCGCTCTCCCACAATCACGCTGTCTGCGAACACAATGAACATCTGCAGCACAACAACAATGTGAGCAGTGTAACAATCTCAAAATCTTTTTTTCTTTTCCTTACTCTAAGAGCGACTTCTTTGTTTCTGCGAGCAGTAGTAAATTCTAGACTAAAATGAGAAAACTCATGTAGAAGTAAGGGGAGCTACAGATCCTGAAGAAGGCGGGTGCTATACAACACTGCATCTGTTATGCCATAATTAGAGCTGCAATCACAGTCACAGCAAGGATTTTGGGGAAGACGTACAACAGTCATTTGCTATCAGCGTCAGACATCCATGGAATTCATTTGGGGAACCTGTGAAGATGTAGTTATTCTTTTAATTTACAAGCACAGATGCTAGTTTTAAAGAGAGGGGTCATGTCCCATTTCTCATTTTAGTCAAATTTTGCACAAATTCATCCCCGTGCCCAGCCCTTTCTCATCGCAAACTAAGCCATTTACAGTCTTTGTCTGACATTTGTTTATTCCCAGTAAGTGATTCTTAGGTTTAAGTACACTGTTGAAGTATGTGGCGATTACGTAGTGTGTGTTTTCTTCTTACAGTATTTCCTGTACAATGTTTCTTCTTAAAAGAATTAAATCACTGATACTTCTGAGTGTAAAGATGAAGTAAACTTCAATCACACATGATGGTTCTTGTAACTAACAATCACACCCGATGGTTCTGCAAACCCAGAGATCGCATGGTATTGCAATGATGTAAAGGGGATGAAAAATAAACCATCTAGCTCAACCAAATCCATCACTTGTCCCTCTGTCCCTAAAAGAGATGGGACTTTTTATTATATTTTTAATTCTGTATTTACTTATAGTCTTCAAGATGAAAAAAACAAGGAAACAGGATTGCTGGAGACTTCCATGATAGCCAGGAAATGAGCAGATTTTCCCAAAAGACTTAAATGATGGAAGGCTTGATGCCTGGTGAAAGGAAGAATTCCCTGGGAGTCATGGTGAGTAGCAAAAGGGCAGCACCCCGGGGAGGCAGCCAGTGCTAAGTGCAGGCTGGAAGGTGTGAGGGAGGAGTGACACAGAAAGACACAGTTTGAGGATTTCCAATTTCCATCCACATTTCTCACCTGACCTTTCCTTTTTTCTATCAGTGCATGGGAGTTGCACTGTCACACAACTTCCTGACGAATCAGGGGTACAGTGTGACAGTGCCCACAAACAAAATACTGGAAAAGCCTGTTGTGACAAGTATTCCAGCTACAAAAACACCCCAAATTCACATGTACAAGTTTGCTGAAGGACGACAACCTCATTAACTTTGACTGCTCTTAGCTCCTCTCCCTAAATCCTGGGCGTTCACCTTTGGCAACACAGCTTTAGGAGCAGTTAAAGAAAACAAATGGTCTTGCTCAGTAACAACACATCAGTACTCTTCATTTACCACGACCCCAAAAATCCAGCATGAAACCAAACCAACCTAACCTAACCAGCCAGGGAATCACAGCTGGTGTCAACTGACAACAGGTCTAATAATAGCACAAAATCAGGCCTAAGAACTACACAAGCTGCCTCAGAAATGCCCAAACAGCTGAGGAAGTCCTAAATATTCAGAACTGCTGAAGGCATTCATACTCATTTAAAGAAGTTAGGCAAAAAATATTGTATTTTGCGTGTGTATTCCATTTCCTTCACAAAATGTATTAGCTGAGAAAAAATATGTATACATAAACTTCAAATACAGGGAATCACACAGAAAGTAATTTTTAACTCGCTTGAAACAGGGAGGCAGCCACACACCTGATCAGCCCTCAGCAGTTAATAAAGGGGCTATCAGCTCTCCAAACCGTATCCATGAACCCACAGAACCAGGAGCAATGGCTGGTGATTTATGATAGGACAGTTCCCATGAATGAGGGTTTAAGTGAGCAGGTGGATTAGCGTGTGGAGACTTCCCACGGATATATCCCATCGGTTATGTTGTTTCCAGGCTGTATTCATTACACCTAAGTCCAGCTGCTTAGCTCAAGTGCCTTAATCCACCCCACATCTGAACCCCAGCCTCAACCTGTCAGGTTAACAACATACAATTACCTCCCTTCAGACAGCTTTGATCAAGGGGATTTCACCCCGGCTTAAATTTACTTTACGGAGCTGAAAAGAAATGATGCAAAAGTGTGAAGCAGCTCCCTGAAAGTCCTTCAGCAGTGCGCTGGTCGTTCTCTCTGAAGCCCTGCCAGAAGCTTCCTGCAGTCCATCAGCTTTCAGGGCAGCGATACTACAGGAATCCCTTTAATTTGCTAAGTGCGGTCAGTCAGAAGGGCTTCCTTACCGAGTTTTGCTTGGGTGTTTTCCAGACCCAGGACCCTCGCTCCTAATTCATTCCTATCATCATGTAAACCCAAGCCAAAGGAGAGTGTCCTTGTTACAGCTGCTGGCAGATGGCTCCAGCCCGCACCAAGCAGTGTGATGGCACAGCTGGGTCACTGCTGCTGTGCAAGATAGCAGGCTTATCACTACCTCAGGCATGTCTACACCGTCAGTCTGACACACGATTTCCCAGAGTCATTCCTTATATCATCATTCTAGGTGGCTTCCACAATTAAAAAAATAATCCTACAAGACCACCTCAATTCCTCCTGAATTTAACAGGAGCAGATCCATTAAGATGTTTCTTGTAATGGTGGGAATGTACATAATGAAAATTAGAGTCTTATATTCTAGTTGAACTCCAGCTTCTTTCTACATCCTGACCTTACTTCGTATTCTGCACCTGTACTACCTATACTTTCATTAAAAAAAAAAATTTGAAACAATGTTGTCAACAAGTCAGAACATTCCCACACTCACATTTTGGAAACTGAAGGCCAGGGGTATCTCATCAGTGTGTCAAATACATACGGGAGAGGGTAAACAAGACAGGCTCTTCTCAGTGGTACCCAGCAACAGGCACAAATTGAAATGCAAGAAATTCTACTTAAACAGAAGAAAAAACACTTTACTTTTAAAGGAACATACTACCGTACTACCTGGCTAGACTATGTATTCTTAATCCTTAGAGATACTCAACACTTTACAAGGCATGGTCCAGAGCAACATGCCCTGGCTGACCCTGATCCAAGATAAGGATTTGACTATGATCTCCAGAGACCCATCTCCATTTGGCCTGTCCTAAAAGCAAACCCTCTGCATTTGTCACATCACAGCAGTTGCTAAAAGCATTAAAATACTCAGCTATTCCAGCTGAGTAATTGCAGATATTGTCATTGTTAAAACAGGGACACCTATATTCTGTCAGTCGCTTCAATGCTTATAATAAAACCCCCTCTAAATACCATGTGTGGTAAATGCTCTGTGTCTACACAGCAGTACACCACAGATAATCATCCGGGATTTCATCGACCCACCACTACAGTAGTTTCTGCTGGTTACCTTGAGCTGAACCTCAGCTTCCATCTGGCTCATGCTGATAAGAGACTAACAAGAGAGCAAAACACAGGAGGGTGAAAAAGCTGCCTATGGTTTACCACTGAGTCATTAAACCAAGCTGTAATAGGAAAGAGATAAATTATGCATCTATTTAATTATATTTAAAAATCTGAACAATTATTTTTATGATGACGAAGTTAAATAATACTTATCACCCAAATGAGCTTTCTTACACACGGTTATGTAAGTGTTCCCTATTTATTTCCTCCTCAAGGTATAAAGGACAAACACAAGTTACTAATAAGCAGATTCCTCCAACCACGTCACAGCTTTCCATTAAAAATCACAGAGTGCTTACAGTCCATCTTGTTCCAACCCTCCTGCCATGGGCAAGGACACCTTCAAAAGATCAGGTTGCTCCAAGCCCCGTCCAGCCTGGCCTTGAACAATTCCAGGGATGGGGCAGTCGCAGCTTCTCTGGGCAACCTGTGCCAGGGCCTCCCCACCCTCACAGGGAACAACTTCTTCCTAATACCCAATCTAATCCTGCACTCTGTCAGTTTGCAGCCATTCCCCCTTATCTTTGTCCTTGTAGAAAAACGCGTTTAAGAAGTACTGGAATGTTACAGAGTTTGAATCTAAAACACAAAACAAAGCGATCTTTGTTTAATCTTGATTTCTGTTACACAGCCATGATTGACCGGGTATTTAATCATCTCAGGACAGCAGGATAGCCAAAAAACGGGCATCCAGCTTCCAGGAAATACATCTGGTGTGTCCTTCCATTATTTTAATAAACCATGTTTGAAAAGGAAAACCAATAAGTATACAATAAAAGAGGAATCCCAGGTCCATTTTACTCCTTATTTCTGAGGAAAATAGTTCCTCAGAACTCTTCAGTTCAGCACCTGTGCCGTGGAGAGTAGGAGGAGCCGAGCCTCTCCTCCTGTGCCAGGTTAGAAAGGGGCTCTGGGGATGGACCCCCAACACCTGCACAGCACAAACACCTCACGTCACTGGTTTCCACACAGCACAAAGAGAGTAAATATTTCTGTGGCAAATACGCTTGGGTGACTCATTTCCTCGGAGGAGTATCTGTTGCTGGTAGCAACCTCAAAAAAACAAAGAGGATGTCTCTGCATCCTTGTGTAAAGAACAATAGGTAGGACCCTCTCATCATCAGTCAAATATGACACAGTTGACAATGTACAGCCATACTGAAAGTGTGTACTAAAGGTAAATATTTCCAAATCATGAAAATTTAACACCTGAATTTGATACTGTTAACAACTTGTATATGTGTTTAAAATATATATATATTTAATCACTTGGCTCTATTCCTTGTTGCTTCTGTCCTCTAGAAAAGCATCATTCCACGAAAGTGGCAAGGAACTATCAATATTTAACGTGTTTTACCAGGATTCTCAACAGCCTTTAAACACTGATGAAAGCCAAGTCAGCTGTGCCATATGCTGGAAGGAATCAGAGGCTACCTATCCAAATATCCAATAAAAAATTAAGTCATAAAGAATGCAAATTTGACATTCTTTTCTTTCTCAAAAGAGTGCTCTCTATTTTTTTCTCATTATTGAAGCCAAGCCACCAGACTCGATAGACAACAGGGAGTAAATGTGAAAAGAAAAAACTAACTCAAAAACAACAGGTTATTTTAACGCAACATTAAGTTACTTTGTCCCTCAATATTAACACCTCCGAGTTGCTGGGATTCCACTGTATTTCTGCATCAAAGTTATCAGCCAGGTTCTGCACAGACAGGGTTGCCTGCCTAGTTCAAAATGCTCCACAAAACACGTACACAGCAACCATTGCTACACAAACCAGTAGTCAAAATGTAGATTTAAAACATGCTGGACTGGGAAGAAGAAATTCTTGCCCTCAATTGTGGCGTGCTGTAGATCAAACAAATTAAAATCCATGAACTGAACACACCATTTTCTGCCCAGTGGGAGCTGCAAATTGATCGTTTGCATTATCCATCCATCTGGGAGTTAGGATTGCAGGGATGTGACCTCACATAACACCTCTGTTGAGAAGACATCAAACTTCGGCAAGAGAAAAGGCTCTTAAGTCCCCTGCAATTATCATGCTGGTCACATGCTCCATGGCGATTGCTATAGTAACCAGACACTTGCCATGGAGACTTTCTAGCTCAAAGCATTCTTCTCTTATGCCTTCAATTATTATTCTTCAGATAACTGTTAATTTATATTTTATTTTGGAGTAAAGGAATTGAGGGGTTTTTATGATCATCTGACAAAGAAAAGAATGCCAGAAATGAAATCTGAAATCAGTTATAATAGAAAGGAAAATTAGAATAGAGGTTTGTGTCATGGGTTGATAAAATACAGTATTTCTATCATTTAGCACACACAAACTACAAGAGAAATGTGTCATATTTTCAGCAGAATGTAACAAAATAAAGAATAACTTTTTCTCTTTTTTTTTTTNTTTTTTTTTGGCCAAGTACTCAAATGAGCCTCCAAGGTTGCCATTACTATAGGTGTGGCTGTTAGTTAGGATTGCTTTATAGAACCTTCTCTCTCTAGGTATCATTTTCCTTTTCCTGTAAAATATTCTGATCAAATTTCCATCTCTTGAATTTAAGGTTTTTGATACTGTCTCAAGATGAGTTTGAAATGCTCATCTGAAAGGGTTTAGCTGTTAAAGGTTTTACATCCACATGTTTTGGATTAAAAAACACAAAGAGAGTAACAGGATTGCCAACATCACTGGCAAGAAGAACCACCAGGACTCAATCTGGGAATAATACTGGTGGCACAGGAGGGGCAGAGAGATTACGCTGGAGGTTGAAAACCGGGAGATGGACACAAGAGTCACGGCTTCCTAAAGCTAATATTCTCAAAAACTGGAGAGGAAAAGGTCAAGAGGATCAGATGGCTGTCTGCTGTTCCAGAAGCAAAGGTACCCATGCAACTTCAATTCTACCTGTACTGATGCTTTATACACTTTAACCATGTAATTTCCTATCTCTTACTTGACCAGAGCCACCTGGTTCTCAGGGCTGAGATGGCCACACCAAGGGATCCACAGGAGATTCAGAGCAAGGGCATCTGGTGTCTGATTTGCAGACAGATTTAGAGAAATTGGAATACATAGTGTAGGACAAGGAACGGGACATTGTCTTCACAGCCAGAGAAACCGATCGGCACAGCAGATAACAGCACCCATGCTGCTCCATCTGTCCCCTCTTCATGCCTCATACAAGACAGGTACTTAAAAACAAGCTGTTCACAGAAAGTTTCTCATTTTCTAGATGCTCCTCATCCACCCTGTGATCTTTTCCTCCAAGAGTTAAAAACTCTCAGGCATAATTACACTCAAGAAGACAGTTTCGAACTGAGATCAGTGAGATGAAATACACTAACTTGGAAAAAAAAGGTCCCTGTTTTCCTCAACTAAGGGTCCAAACACTCAAAACTTTTGAGTATCATTTATCTCCCTGTCTTTCAGTATTCCTTCCACTGAACAGGAGTAAGTATGTCTCTTCACTTAACAGAAAGATAATGAAAATGAATTAATTATTTTCCGCACACTGGATAGGACTTTGATGAGCACAATAGATGAGCCCCAAGGGACTAATAATTCTGTCTTCAAAGGGATGTTTAAACAACGTGTTCTAAATAAGGCCCAGGGCCACAAATCGAGCAACGAGTAGGAAACAAGCTATGGAATAGCTGTTCATTAAATGTGTATCATCAGTTTGTTCATCGAATGCAGCAGGACCTGGTGGAAAAAGTATTAGGGGCATGTGTAATTGAAGCCTGTGTAGTGATGTTCGGACATGACTGGGTCAAACAGAGGTTGCAAAAGCATCTCCTAACTCTGCACTTTCCATTCACTCCTTCCAGTGTAGTTTTGCAGTATTTATACATATATATATATATACATACATATATATATATACACACACAGATATAAAGAAAAGTAAGGACTCAAATATGAGAGAGGATCAGAGAGTGAGATTTCTTGATCTGACAGCCCCTGCCATTTTCAGTGATCCCATCTCTCAGGTATAAAATGTCAAATCCATCATTAGAAAGTTGTTCAAAACAGGAAAGGGCTTGCAAGAATTACTTCAGAAGAAAAAGAAAAGGTTAATTAACTAAAAATATCTATTCCATAGGCAAGACAAATCATAAGCCCTTCTCATTTAATCCCACCACTGACACCAGCTCCTTTGGCTGTTAGCACGCATCACCAGAGCCAATCCCTGACACCCCAGGAGTGGCTCCAAAGCTGTCGTGTCCAACTGCTCCATACACCAACCCCATCAGGGACATAACCAAATGCATCCTACTACAAACTGGTTTTGTGAAGGCCGGAGACGAGGATGAGCACAGGACACAGCAGCAGTTTCAGTCCACCCACAAGCCAAGGAAATGATTCACACAGTGGCCACTTCCAGCAGGGAGCTCTGCGCAGTGGTGGGGACCTTCTGCTAAGTCACAATCTCTTAGAAGATCTTACTGCTCTTCACAAGGTTTTATTTTCAATTATGATTATTATTATTATTATTACTGTTACATGACCGATTCCCTCAAGCTGTTCCACAGTCCTGTTTCTTCAGGCCCAAGGAGGATTCACAAAGTACTGCAACCTTGAATGATACCTGCCCCCTAAAAAGCTTCACTGTACTGGCATCTCCCTGCACCCCATTTTTTCCTGCCACAATGCTCCATTTTCAAGTGTCATAGTCAAATATCTGGGACAGTTTCTTGCCTTGAGTGAAAAAACACTTCCTCCAACTTCCCGAGAAAAACTGCATGTCTATATATTTAGCAACAAAAACTGGAGTAACATTTAACAAAGAATTTGTTCTTCCCTTACTGTAAAAGAACACTTCGGCTCGTCAAGTTGACATTCTTCTACTGAAAACCCATCTTGTTAGAAAATACTCTCTTTGGAACTGTACCAATATGTACTTAATGAAATACACATTTAATACATAGGAACCGCTTCCTTTTTTATTTTCACCCACAGGTATCGTAGTTTGCAAAAAATATTTTTAAAATAACCACTTTCCCAATATTTGAATAAAAATAGGAGTTATAAGATGTTCTCTTTGTGTTGGAATAAGACACTTGGTTCACAGAGTTGTTTAGGTCCTCAGTGCTGAACTGAAGACAAGCTCAGGCCTAGGTTGTGCTGGGATTTTCTGAGGATGTGCCTCGGTCATCCAAGGACAACAAGAGATCCCTCCAGGTCCCAAGGCTGATCTGAGCTACTCTGGCAAATGACACAGGAGAAACTGAGTTTCAGATGACCCTGTTGCTCTGTCCTCAGCCAAGTACCACATTCAGTGATCTTTTAATCCAGTGAAGCATTTAATCACATTTAAGTGCTTTTCTGTATCATGATGATCTTAAAATGCATGCTGGAGGGGGTAATTATAAAATAACCTCCCACAGCAGCCTGTACATTTATCTGTCCTTCAAATTACAGTGTAAAACAATGGCATTTCTGTGCAGTTTTTTACCTTGATTGAATCATCTTTAAACCATAAATATTTTTAGGTCAGAATTCTTAAACAGCATGAAACAAATGCTGTTCCTGCTTTCAAAGTTGCACTGGACAGGCAGAACTTACTCAGGATATATAATAATTTACAAGTAAATTATATTCAATAATCCAGCTAATGATAAGCCTTAAATAAAAACATCAGCTTAACATCAGAACATGCTGCCCAATAGAGAGCTCCATTTTGGAAACACACAGGAAGAGACCATCTTCTATAGCTAACGCTTCCTCCAAAAAAAATTACTGCATGTACCAGCCTGACTCGCTCAGATTCACCTGAAGAAGGCGACACTGCTCTCACCGTGTGGCAATTAACACTCTCACGGTGAGTAATAGGATGAATCATTCTAACAAAAGCAAAAACCCCCAAATTTTTCAAGGGACGTGGCTACACTGCCTGTTCTTCTGCTTTGAAACAGGTCTTTTCCTTCACACACCGTACTGTGAACAGCCCCCAGCACGTTTGATCTCAGAATCGCTTTGCTGTTTATAGTACCCTAAGCCAAAGCATACAAGCAATGAAAGCCTTTATTTTTAACTCCCTGTCTCAACAGGAAACTCTGACAGTGAAGAGCAAGAACAGTCTCTGGAGCGCTGTTTACTCCAGAGCCAAGCCTGGGGGTGGTGTGGGACCCCCTGGCTTTGGGAGACAGCGGGGTCCAGAGCCACCACTCACAGCAACAAGAGATGATTTCCACATCATCCTCCTCAATAAATGCTGTCTCCAAAAGCTGTGTTGGCATCATTGCTGCTTGCAAGATACTTGAGACGACCTAACTTACTCTATCTGATTATTTTGGCTACTGGGAGAAATCTTCTCCTTCTTGTGTAAAATAAGAAGGAGGATCAGAGGGAGGTGAGACACCTCTGCTGCGCACCAGGAGCTCATTTCAGTTTAAAAAATGATAATAATTTTAAAAAGAATACCAATACAGTGCTGGAGAAATGTTCATCTGCAAAGCTCTGGAAGATGAAGGTCATCTAGAAGATGTGAACAAGATGCAGGATAAATATGCCCATAAAGAAAAAGTTCACAATTGCCATGGTTTGAGACACCTGCTCTGGGAAATGGAGGAAGAGAGCACAAACCGGAGTTGCTTCTCAGACAGTAGGATTGAAAAGCTTTCCAGAAGTTACTGGTTGTGTGAGGAATACCCTTTCATTCCACAGTGGCAGCAACAAAACAGACTTGTGGAAAAAAAGGAATCCAAGTATTCTTTCAAACACACCTTTGGTTTGCTGTTTAAACCCATACTTGACCCCGCCCTTCATCCAAAAAGAGTTCATTTTCCCTCAGAAGCATTTTCCTGCTGACACCTACAATAGTTCAACAGCAGGGAAGGCAAGCTCCCTTCTCCTATTTTTGTTCATCATATTCCAAATTTTTTTTTTGCTTACAAACCATTTGCTAAACTCACTGCATTATAAATAGTTTTCAAATAAAGAAAAACAATCCACATTTTAGGGTAACATGCACTATTTATCACCAAAAATATTTTGGTAAATGGTCCATATCTTTGTCCATTAAAAAAACTCAAACACATCTCTATTCTCAACTTTCCTTTAAGCACGACTTTGGGATAGTAACTATCTTGCCGCATTTCTGGTGGTATTAGAGTGGAGTGAAAAGTCCAACTAGAAATAAAATCTGGGAAGGAACAAGGCCACCTGAAGAGCCTTATGGCACAGGGACAGCTCTGCTGCAGCCACAAGAACCTCTGCTACACTTGACCTTGAGACACGAGAGTGGAAGATTCTGGGGTCAGACCAAGCACAACAGGAATTCTTCTACTGGTGCTAAGAATCAAAGTAGAGAGCAAAGCAAATAAACCCAAAGAGAGTTCTGCCCTTTAAGACACCATGAAGTTGATGAAATAAATGAACTGAACCCAACTTCAGAGTGAATCCAGAAAACACTGAAGAAAGATGTTTTACCTATAAACTGTGAGTTGTAAACACACAGTTTCCATATCAGCAACTAACATACGCAATTATCTGGGAAAAAGCCTCATATATTTGAGTCCAACAAAAGGAGGGCACAACGAGTAGCAAATAAATTTGGATTATAATATTACAGAGTAGCTCTCACTGAAATAGTATACGTATAGTATATGTTTTACAGCATTTTTATAACAGAGATATATTAATAATGGCCTCTTTCCCTTCTGCATTAAAGTCAGGATTCTTAATGAGTACAGAGTGGCTTTAGCATTTCTTTCCCAGAAAAGCAGCTACAACATAGCACAGACAATTTTGAAACCCAATCAGATTTAAAACATCAGAGCTAATAGAACACTTAGGAAACTGGTTATTTTTAACTCTCTGTAACTGCAATTGCGAATTTTCATTCTGGAAACACAGGCAAGATTTCCACATGCAGAATAATCAAAAAAGATAAACAAAACATTTTATGCAAAATAAATGGATGCCTTATCCTGCAAAGACTTGAAAATATTTCCTGTTGCCAGCAAAAATACTCATAAAATTTGGAATGTGATACAACAGCTGGGAACAGTTAGCTACAGGAGAACTAGTCTGGTTTGCAGTCATTTCGGAAATCAACACACAGAGTGGCAACCATAGGTTTTCATTTCCTTTATGATAAGCCTTTCACAGAGAGAAAACTCAGCAGTATTTCTCCCTGCCATACTTTGAAACCTACTATGAATTTCATAAGTTCATATTTGAAGGGTCTAAAGCAGACTTGAAAGCACAATAGTCAAAACAACATGGAAACCACTGTGCAACGGATGAAAAGGACCCTTAGTCATGTGGGAGCATAAAAACCACCAGGGAACATCAAGCTTGGCCCACAGCTACAGTGCTCACTCCAGGCATCCTTTTACTGACTGGTTTCTTGATTCCAGCAGAGAGTCAGAACCAGTTTATTCAGGTTTATTGCAGGATGAATTTCCTCCTGCAGCAGATGTACATCTTATCTCACACGGCTTTTTCACTCTGTTTCCACAAACACGTTCTTGATTTTTACTGCACGGGGTAAGAATCAAAATCTGGTACAAGAAAAGGACTTTCAATTCCACAGAAACAAGTACACAGCAAATAAACCTCGATAGTTGTCAAAAGACGTATTTGCTTCCTACCAGAGAACACAAACATTATTCAGATGTGTATGTCCACAACTGTTTTCAGATTCCAAATACAGAGGTAGAGAATTGTATCTGAAATACGAAGAAACTAAAAAGGCTAATGTCAAACATGCAGACTCTGTTCCAGCAGAAAAGCGTTCATTAATTTCTCACTTGATAATGAGTTTTTGTTCCTTCCCTGCAGTATTTGTAATTTTAGAAAAACACTCTGTGTTTTGATAACATTTGAGAAGCACAAAAAGTCAATTTTGTAACTCTTTCTGGTTTTCACTTTTAATGGAAATATTTGCACTGCATTGTCATGAAACCTAGGTAATATCTCTGAACAGAATAAAGGCTACGGTGAAAAATGGTGGAAAGCAACTGGTAAACACCATTTCTCAGTGTAGAATTGGGCTTATTTCACTTTTAAAACATAAAACCAGCTTGGGTTTTAACACATACCGTTGCATTACTCCAGCTGCACCTTACCATCAACAACCAAAACCCAATAAACTCATATAGGGCTTCTAATACAGAAGTAAAAGTGCTCCCTTTACAAAGTTCGACAAAACTAAACAATGCCTTGGTGAAGGTTTTTATTTCCTCTTTTTTAGCAATCCCTACAGCTTAGTGTAGTCTCTTGAATCAATCACCGATGAAGGCAAACTCTGCATTTTTGTATTGTTGTCTATGATTCCATAAGTCATATGACTTATTTAAAGTGAAGTCAAGGACTGGTGTTCAACACAAGGGGAAAATGAAACTTTAAGTCCTTTCATTAAGGAGAAGGATCCTAAATAAAGATAAAAGTATTACCATTACATATTTTTATCTCATATTAATACACAGTAGTTTAATCACTTCAAAGACTGAGATATTACTACTATTATTAGGGGCCTGGAACGAATTCACACAGAAAACACTGACAGCTCAGTTCTCCCATATCCAGCTCTATATTCTAACAGGATCTCTTCCTTCCAGAGCTGCTTTCTGTTGTTGCTCTCTCCAATCAATAGCGCTTCAGAACATAAACCAGATCTGTCTCCCTGCCCACAGCTGCAAAGGTCAGGCCGATCATAAGATCAGTGTTTTAAGGAAGAATGGACCCAGGGATTTCAACATTTGGGAAATGGAAGAACTCCTGAAAGAAAACACACTTCCAGCAGGCATCACTCAACTGAAAGCAGAGGAAAGCCCGAGGTCTGCTGAGGCTCCGGACAGCCATGGTTCACACTGACATGCAGAGACTCAGAAGGGCCAGTCTAGAACTGGTGGTGTCCTCCAGCACACTCCCATGAGCACCATACATTTGGACTCCAGAAAAGTGTGGGAAGCTCAAGCCAGACAAAATCTTTCAGAGAAAGGGCCATAGAGGCAGGTCTAGGGTCTTCTGCAGGGACACAGGAGAATGTTTCATTCTCTCGGGAAGAGGGAAAACTGCCTGGATATTTCTTTCCCACGGTGTAGTATCTGGTTTGTATATAGTTGTATAGTTGTTAGCTGCAATTCCTCCCTTGGTTTGTAATGGCAAGTGTTTTGACTTTTATCTAGCTCCTCCTGTCCTATGTACAATTTTTTCTGTCATATTTTTCCCCCACAAACCTTCCCTTCTTCCCCTCCTTCCATTCTCTTGTGTTTTCCCTTTACAATTCCCCTTTTAGCTAAACTGCACCCAAATATATATATGTATGTATTTTTTTTGTGTGGAGATATATATATATGTGTGTATGTTTATTAATAATAACAACACACTGTGAGTGTTTACCAACCCTCCTGCAGCTTGTTTGTTCTAGGCCTTCTGTTGCCTTGTGTATGAATCATCCATTTAGGCAGCAAATTCTTCAGGAAAAGGACTGCCTGTTGTTCTAAATCCATACAGTGCCTAGTACATACAGCCCCATTCTTAATTACTATAATAACTGCACCAGTACTTTTGGTTTCCTCACTTCTGGAATGCTGGATGCTTGCTCTGCGTGCCTTCACTTCTCTAACAAACCCTTAAGAGAAAAACTACAGCACAAACAGCACATGTGACACAGCAAAGCTTGGTGTTTGACATGGAAACTCCGAGAGGAGGGTGGCAGTAGCCAAAACAGGTCCTGCCCATTCTCCCTGCACAGAGCATCATCCACAGCTCCCAGCAGGGCCCCTGATGTACCCTCTTTTCCCACATGAAATGCACAATTCCTGTTAACATCCACACCAATTTCACATGCACTTTGTGAGGAAAATCGAGCCCTTTCCACACGAGCGTGACCTACTGAAATCCAGCCCTGGCAGAGGGGCAGCAGTAAGAGGAAGGAATGGCATGTTCCCGCTCCCGGACACTGTAAGACACCCTGAGCTCTGCCTTCCCTAACAAAAGCTTCTTTTCATTGAAGGGTGGAAAAAAATCCCCTTTTATTCTCTAGCCTTTGAAGGGCTTACATCATCGCTTCTTCAATTTCAGGAGTTTAGTGAAAACAAGCTTTCTGCAGGGCTGGTCAAATGACTGTTAACTAAGAATTCCTGGGAGTGTTTAATTTACACTCTCTATTAATTTATCATTAGGGTACCTTCTAATAATGACTCATCTAATGAAGAAACAAAACCCCAGCAGAAACCCTCCCCGCTCCTAGTTACAATGAACCTGGGCATCTCTCCACTAAAGCAGTCACCATATCTTTTTTTTTTTCCCCATCCTATAGTTAGCCCCAAGGCTTCCAAGGGAAAACCACCACAAGCTTTACATATTGCAGAGAAAATATTTTAACACTGGCCTTTCACCACGCATATAAAAAGAAAATTTCATCATTAAGATTGTGTCCAACAGCTGCCTTGAATGTGATGACAGGAATTATTTGTCAATAGGAATAGCATTAATAAGGGAAAAGGTAGTTGCACCAGCCTTGTGTGGTTTTTTTCCCTCACAATTAAATAATAATGTTCTTTTCCCCCAAACATCTCTCCATACATGGGCCTGTGATTCATTCCTTTTTGAGAAAACCCAGTAACCTGAAGCAATACAGCTTTGAGAGCATGAGCACACATTTAACCTACAGCAGGGAAATCCTGTACTGAAGACTGAGAGAAGCTTCAAATTAAGGAAAATTTGTGTTTTATTAGGAACAAATAAGTTGAGCTAGTGATTTTCAACAGAAGGCTCTAAATGTGATTCCTCCCACGAGCCCTTCCACCTCTGTTTTACTATTTCTACAGCACAGGCTGCTTGAAAGAGCTAAGTGTACCCAACAGCACCAAGTCAAGGTAAAGTCATTACTTCATCTACTTTCCCTGTCACCAGGCTAAGAAAACCCACTTGGGCTAAAAGCTATTTTTTATACCTCAAACAACACAGGGCCTTTAGAGAACTAATAGAAATAGTTCTAAATTTCAGGCTAGATGCCGTGCTTTTAGTTATGGTTATCCTGAAACCCGCGAGGCAATTACACCAATCTCTCCTCAAGCCTGGGCAGCAGTTTTCATCTGTCACCTGTAAGTAAGCTAACTTCATGAAAGGCTCTGCTACAACGAGCTGTTCGCATACAGTCAGTCTTTGTCTTGACCTGTGCATTCATCAAAACTGCTTGCAAGCCATTCCTGACCAAAGGTTGCAATGCACTCAACTGTAATTTGCCATAGAGCTTTCAATATGACCCACCATAAACCCTGGGCCACTACTTTAGACTAAACAAGTGTCAGTTCTTTCAGGCAACACAACAGCCTGGCTCAGAGCAAAGGCAGAGAGCTGGCACAGAAAGGGACCACCACAGAGATACCACCATAAGGCACGGGGTTGTTCACAGGTCTCTGCTGTTCAGCTCAGAACTCCAGCACCACACAGATTGACCAACCAGATCTTGACAGATCAGACTGATGTGTCTTGGAAAGGTGGCCATCCCCAACAGGCAGAAAGAGCACCATATAAAGAAAAACTGTGTCCAGAAAGGACAAGTCAGAGATGTATCTGCATTCTCTGTTTTGAGACTATGCACCAGTAAACAAAGAGAGAATGTCACTGACATAATGTAGCAGAGTGCATCAATCACAAGATGTGAAATACTTTACCAGTTAGGTAATTGTTTAATCTACAGGACACTCACTAATAAGTATCAGCTATGACTAACTTTAGCCTACAGAGTCAGAGCATATACAAAAATAAAGCAAGTCAACTTTCACAGACACTGATTTAGACATTTTTAATGTATTTTGTCTGTGAAGTTAAACTGAACAGGATTTCTTACAGTTTGTGTGCTTATTGTCACTCCCCACCAGTGCTCACAATCCAAATCTCTCAGTGCTAAACTAAAAAAGGAGACTGAACATAAAATGCATCCAAAGGAATCTGCAGCTAGAAACAAGCCCTGGCCCAAAACCAAGAGGGACTTCATCTTATCACCGGGAATGAAAAACTTCAACATTCAGCCAAGGAGTAACACAAATGCAACCTGATTATTCATATGCTTGTCTCTGCAAATGTGTCTCTGACCTGGCCCCTCAAGCACTCCCCGACTTCACACAGATGCTTTCTTTCCCCCCTGTACCAGACTACTTAGCACATAGAGAACATGAATCCTTAAGGATTTAATAAAAGATTCGCTTTGGATCAGAAAATTGAGGTTGACTTCCCAGTGCGTCACAGGTAGACACTGGTACTTATGAATTCAGACTGATTGCAGGGAAAGTTTTTCATCCTGGCAACACTGTTGCCATAGCGATCCCGGCTGATCTGATATTCTTAGCAACCGCTCCTAACTCTCCATCCCCGGCACTCCTTGCTTTCCTGCAAGGCTGAGCTGCGTAACCTCATTTCCAAAACCCCACTGACCACCACCAGAACCACGAGAGCAGCACGAGCTCACAAACTGGAGTGCCTTCTCCACAGGTACACCTGATGTGTACCTGCTACACCAGTACAATGTGCTTTGCAAAGGAGAGGGCATGGAAAGCATGCTTGGCCTCGGGACACTGAGCAGGGGAGAGAGTCATGCTGGACCCATTCTGCTAACGCTTTCAGATCCTAGGGACAGGAGAGCAGCAAGCGTCCATGATGTTCCAAGACCACAGAAATCCACCACACAGCAATGGAGCAGTTAATTATTACACTATTAACAATTGCCTCCATTGCAAAAAACTAGGCAAACTGTATTCCAACAGGCTTCTGAGCCAGCTGAAGATAAATCAGAAACTGGCAAACCACAACACCTGTGTTACTCCAACTACACACACTGTGTTTGGCAACCGCCCTCACTTCCCGTCAGAGGCTCTGTGCTGCACTGCTGCCTATGGCTGGGCTTCCCTCCACTAAAAGGCTGAGTTCTCACGCTGATTCCATTTGGGACTGAGTGACTCACAGTTCCTCACGCAGGTAAAGCTTTATGGGCTTCATCTGGGAATGCAAACAGGAATAGTAGAGATTAGTACTCATAGTGGAGGTGGAGGGGGAAGTGGAACGGATAGAGCAGCTGCTAATTAAACACAGGTTTGGGGCTGCTAGCCAGTACCAAACCCAGATGTGCTACCACTAGAAGCACTCAACAGTGCCAAGAGCAATGAATTTGACTTGACTGGCAGCTGCACCACAAAGCCTCATGGCCCAACTGCTCTGCTCTGGACTGCTACTCACTAAACATATCACATATAAGATCTGTAACAAAAAGTAAAAAACCTGCTCAAAACAAATAATCCATTACAAAACATTAACCATGTGCCCAAGAAATAAGATAAAATATTTTGCAAGTTTTAATACATGTGTTAATGGTTGGACTCCAATCTTAACGGTCTTTTCCAGCCAAAGTGATTCTATGGAAGTAGACCTTCAGGGAGGTCTCTCCAAAGGGAACATTTAAAAGTGGCAGGCAAACAAACAGAAAATACTATGTAATGACACATTCTGAAATAAGAGAACCAAACTACAAAGAAACATCATTTAGAAGGTCTTTTTTGGCTGTATTTCCAAAAGCCAAAGAACGGCAATTTTCAGATATGTTCTCAGTGTCAGATTCTATTTTTACTATCGCTATGGTAAATTACAAGTTTCAACTAAGATTAAAGACACAAACACATTCACACTACGAATGTGGAATAAAAGACTGTCATTAAATGAGGTTATTCAGTGTTTCTAGACTAGAAAGCTCCTGATAAATTTTTGGCTCCCTTCCTGAACAGAATCCTCCGAGTGTTCCCTGCTTCAATAATGAAGCACCCCTAGTTTGACCCATGCAATCTACAATTTGTGAGAAACATTGCAGGAGGACAACAGCTGCTCAGCAAACATCCTCATCTTGACTCCATACCAACATGTACCAAGGACAACTTTCCAGAACCACACTGGCTTGCCCTCTATATACCTAAATAAAATGGGGATTAGGCTGGACATTCCAGTTTTGCTACTTTTTATCAAGTGCAAAATAAGCAGAATTCTGCCAGATGCTTAGCTAACACACAGACAACTTGATAAGTATCAGCTAATGCTTTACTTCTCTATTTCCTGTATATTTCTCTTCAGAGGGATCCTGGGAAGATGCAAGACACAGCGCTGCAAAGCGCCCAACAATGTTGTATTTACTTGGACAGATTTTGTGGTCTCTTTCAAGTGTGCTATATATAGCTGATTATTTTGCTTTCTAGTCTAGAAAAGGAAAATCACAGCTGACACAGATTTCTTCTCAGCAGTCGCCTGCAAGCCCTGGCTGCAGATCTCCTCCCACAGCACAGAACAAGCAGCAGAGTCCTGTGGTTGCAGGTGCTCTGAGCGTACACTGGACATCTACTTGTGTTACTTTCTGTCCCAGAATTAAGCACAGATAACAAAAAGGAAATGTTAGAAATATCAGTGCTTCAGGTCAGTTACCAATTTATTGTATTTGCAATTTAATCCAGCCATCGAACAGATTCCACAGAGCATATCATATTAGCCATTGGGCTTAATGTATTCTGGAATCAAAGCTAAGGCTGCATATATTGCAGTATCCAATTTATATACACAAGGATTTTTTCCTTTTTTTTTCCCCCTAAGACCAAAGAAATGCCAATTGACAGCCTTTCACAGTTATGTCACTTTGATGGTGCTGAGCCAGAACCCCCGTGTGAGGAACCCTTACATAATTTATTCTGGTCATTTTCATTCTGAATAGGTGAAAAGAAATATTTCAAAGATTCCATCTTGAAGACAGCAAATTTTCCTTTTTTAACCTTTTTTAAGTGTTTTTAATAAATAAAAAGAAAGCTGATGATGCCACAATCTACCCAATACACTTTCTCCTCTTTGCTTTCAATAATCTCCTTATAAAGCTCTGTGTTTCAAGGTGAGAAAATGTTAGGAGCTCTCCATCAGTAGCATATGGTGCATTAAACAAATTTGCTCATGTCACACTGAAAGAAACAGTGCTAAAAGAACATCATGACTGCAAATCCATAAACTCATGCAGCAGGAAAGCCAGAATTACACTGTTTAAATCTGCCCTTTTGTATATATCAACATTGTTTATCACAACACTACAGAACAGAGCGTTTTTACCATAAGATCCAATAGTAATTAGGGGATGCCACATCCAATTGCCATTCCTTCACTCTATTTTTGGCCCTATTCTTTCTATCTGTTGTTTTTTGTTGGGTTTTTTTCTAACAAAGTGCCTTTGTCCAGTGTCAGAGCTGTTATTGCTCCTCACCCAGTCCATGCGTGCCTGCTGCCTCCTTATCCACTGCTGGCCCAGAATGCCCAGGCAACCGTCTGTCTCCTGGCCAGTTCCCCTCTCCCAGTTCCACCCATTAAAGGATGGCAAAATCAGGCCCACCACTGCAGGGTTTTTAAAGCGTATTTTATTCATGCAGAACAGAAGAACTTCCTTAAATTAGCAAGGGAAGATTCTCAAACCTTCAGCAATTTATGTGTGACACAGTGAGGCAATGCTGTTCCTATCAAAGGTTAATTTGCAATTTTTTGAATAAGAGTAAGCCCAGCTCCTTCTGTAACTTAACCTTGAATACATGCACCACAAATATAAGCAGTGTCAGAAAAGAAAATGTGGCGGGAATTACACTAACACAGCAAAGGTCACCAGCAGCTGAAGCAATATGGCAAGAGACACAGCCAGCTACTGCACTCATCTGTGTGCTGGGGTGAGAATGCATCACACAAACATGACACACTCCACAGTGGAGCACGTACATAATGTCATAAAATCCCAGAATGTTTGGGGTTGGAAGGGACCTTAAACATCATCTCATTCCATCCCCCTGCACCTCACTTCATGCATAAAAATCAGTGCCTAATTCTAGGACCATGTTCAGAGTGTGATCCTGCAAACCTGCCCAGCTTCACGCTTTTACCTTGGAAGAGACACACACTTGCAAATGTAGCTCCATCTGTTATTAGTTAGCAAAGAAACAGCCTTAAGTTAAGTCTTATCCCTACCATCAAAAACCTTAAGCTGTAATAAAATAAGATGTATAGAGCTCATAAGAATTTCTCCATAGACTTGTAACTTGGAGTAAATATTTTAAACTGGACAGAAGCCTGAGATTTATTCCCTGGACATTCCATGTTTGCAAAAAGACAGTAAATGACCTACTTACTGGATTTTTTGGAGGAAGGTGGGGATGGTGATGTTAGCCTGGAGTGCTTGAGTTAAAAAAAAAGGAAACAAATGAAAATCCTGTCCTGTAGCACCTGATTAACACTTGTTTTCAGACTATACTTCCCAGACGACTAAAGGGAGAAAATTGGGGTCTCCCCAGGTTTGTTTTTTTTTTTTCCCCTGCCCATTTTAATTTTCAAGATGTCTGTTTTTCAGGAGCTGTTAAGTCTTGAGCTCTAACACAAAGTAAATAAATAAATATACAAATACAGGAAGATTTTTATAAAAACCCTTTTGAGATATGCCCTACATAGCTGAGAAAGGCCAAGATTTTATACCTATTTAACCAACTTATTCTAAAATGTCCTTGATAACAGAGATGCAATGCTGGCCTGGGCACTGGGGAGGCTCATGGCCACGGCACAGGAGTCGTAATACAGCAGGCTGGTTCCAAAGTGGTTACTTTGAGGTCATGACAGGAGGAGGGGGAAAGAAAAGAGGTAAGAATGGGAACGCTTGTTAGAAGGACAAAGAAAATCAGACAATAACAATAATTGTGTGGAACAATTAGATGTTTACAAAGCAAAAGAAGAAGTTGAAAGACTAACCCTGAAGAGAGCAGGTAGAAAATGACAACGCAGACAGAATTCTCAGGACACCGGCTACATGCTTATTAAACCATGTATAAACATTCAAACGACAACTCAGCATCTGTGCAATCTTTTTAAATCTTCCAACTATTAAGAACATACATTAAAGGGAACAAAAGTGGATTGCCTTTAGTTTTCTTTATATGGCAAATCCCACCAGGCAAGCAAAAGCCACATAACTGCTACTCCATAAAATACTTCATAATGAGAATATTCACTAGTTCTATTATTAACGTCAACAAGCTGTAACTCAGATGGCCTAAAAATCTAACAGCAACTCAATCCTCATGATGGATTTGTTGTTTCCTCATACCAGGCCACTGTTTCTGATTATTTTAATTGGTTACTACTGGGAATACTGTATTTAGGAAAATTAGGCAATAAATTATATAGCTAATCATGTGGTCACAGGAACCATATAAAAGTCATATTACTGTGTCTAGGAAACTGCCTGCTGCTCTGCTTGGAACTTAAGTAGAAAATGAATAAAATCTGTCACCAAGCCAATGAATGTTGATGTTATTTTACCATTGATGCCTTGTTTAGCTCAATGCCCTGCAGGCACAACCTGCTGAGACGCCAGTGCGTGGCGTGGCAGGGTTACTCCAGAAACAGACTGCGCAGAGCCAACGCAGCAATCCAGGTCAGGAAAGACCCCACTGCTGCACCCCGGGACAGTGAGGAAGGAGAGAAGCTCTGGGACCTTCTGTCCCAGCATTTCCAACCTCTTCCCCTCTCAGACCCACACTAAACAGTCAAGCCAAAGCCTCGCCAAACCTTCACCTGCTTACACCAGTTGATTTCCAGGGCCCACTCGCTCTAATCACTCAATGCAATAAGTCAAGAAAGGTGAAAGTATTTTATTAGTGGGTATTAATTGTGACTAACAGGATCACATCTCTGCCACAGGGCAGAACTCCCTTCCCACCCTGCCCTAAGATGGAGCTCTTTTAAGGAACTGTGCAGAAAAAAAAGAGGAAATTCATTAAGTGTGTTCAGCCCTGTTCTCCCTTCCCCCAGCTTCCTCTTCCCACTCTAATTTCTCTCAAGACATTGAAAAGGCTCATTGAAAATACAGCTGAGTGGGTGATATAGTATATTCAGGTTTGGTTCACATGAGAGATGACTGGGTCAAAAGATTTCTTCAGTAAATTTTTATCTCCCTTGGAGTGAGATCTACATACTAATGGGGAACTCCTGGTGTTTTTGAAGATGAGAGAGATTCACATTAATGTTATTCCTTTTATTTTTGATGTAGTCTTTCCACCGAGTTGCTGCAGGGAACTCGGGGAAGAAAATGCTGTTTAAAAACAGGGTAAAATTTTGCTATCACAGAAACACAGAGTAACTCCTGAGAAAAAAGGAGGAATTCCCCAGTACTCCTCTCACTGCAGACTGAACTGCCCCTGAGCCGTGTCAGTTGTCAAGAGGATGGCTCCTTTAGTTACACACAAATAACCTGAAGGTTGATCTGGCCGTACTTTAACAATTCTTAGCTAAAACTTTGACAGTAAAGTTTGCCAGCATGTTCTGTACTGTGTAACTAAAATCTGCATTGCTCCACAGAAATAGGTCAAGGATCTAATTTACTTGCTTCTAATTAGTCTATTAAATTGGTAAACAATCTTCCTGCAAAACTTTTTACTTGGAATATGTCTATAGGGGCAACATTATTTCAGCCATTCTAGTCTGGCGTGAGCTTGAGTTAACTGACCTTTGAAATTTCCTTCCAAGTCCAAAGCCAAGATGCTCGGAAAACAGAAACATGAGCTGAGATCGTGAGAACAACCACTGCCAGAATCCTCCTGCAAACAGCACCTCCAATGTTCTTGGGTTTGTTATCTACCAATGGTCTATGATCAATAGCTATTGATTTACATTCTGATTACAGAATCCTAGAATCATTTAGGATGGAACAGACCTTAAGACCAAATGTTAACTGAGCACTGCCAAGGCCACTGCTAAGCCATGTTCCCAAGTGCCACATCCACAAGCCTTTTGAACAGCTCATTAACTCTGCCAAAAGGAGTAACCAGCTAAAATTAATTCCACTTCTAATATTAATGCATTGTCCAAAGTGGCTACAGTCTGGAATGCTCCAAGCTTTGCCATGGCTTTTTCCTCCCTAAGGAGATAGCTGTGTGCAAGTTAATTTTTATTCATGCTAAAACCAGCATTAAAATGTGGAGTAAATACACACAAATTCCAACCACTTATTCCTCAAATTCAGTGTATCTCATTCTGCTGCTTCTTTGGCCACTGACATGAGAGTGAGAGATACAGAACGTTCTCTATATTAATTTGTAATCAATTAATTCATTATGAATTAAATACTCATATTTTAAAACCACATCTTTATAATTTTCATCGAGATTATATTATTGGAAGTTTATGAATTTCTGAGTATTAATTTCAGAATTTCATATAAAGTGTATCTATATGAAAACAATAATGTAACTATTTTGCACATATGAAGAGACACATCTCTTCTCTTCTATCCTTATTCCAAGAAGTTCACAACCCTAAGAACTCTCACACGGAAAAAGAGATTGAAGTGAAGAACATCACTGCAAAGTGAGTAAGGTCATATTTTAAAAAAATCCAGAACAACAAAAGCCATGGGGATATTAATAATGCATTGCTAATACCAAAATTCAAAGGCTTGTCAGAATCCAGGCAAGCCCACGTTAATTTTGCAGAGATGTTATTGCAGAGATAATAAAAAGAGAACAACAGCAGGCTTATTTGTAGTGACAATAAACCCATAAAATAGCAAGACACAAAATAAAAAGATACAGCATGGGGAAATGTAAGTAGATTAACAACATTTCAAATTGCAAAAAACAAGGAAAAGTTTTTATGCAATGCCACAACATGCCATCTAATACTGCTGAATGGGACCATCAACAAAGCAGAGAAAAGGATTCAGGGCAGAGAAAAGGCTACGGTGGGCAGGGTAAATCATCCAAGTCCTCCTGATAGCTCTGCACCCCTGTGCTCTCCGCAGACTGAATGTGTTAAGAGTGAGCCAAAGAGATGAACTCAATCCCCTCCTCTGCAGCTCTGGTAAAATCTGAGGAGCAAAACTTATAAAGCATTGCTCTTCCATGCAGAAACAAGATGTACTATGTGTAAGAAAATGGTTATTCAGCTAGATTAAGGCTGGAAGCCTGGACTCAGATCTCCCAAATCTATGTCCATAAAACTTAGCAGGTTAAGCTTTCTCAAGCCTCACTGGAATGATCTTATACTGAACTAGGGCTGTATTATTTTTCTTCCCTTTGTTTTTATAAATGCTTTACACATTGCTAGCTCGAGGCAGCCAGTGCACACAGCCCTGCAGAATTAATACACAGATACCTGTCCTCAGAATATGCTTTTTCTTTAATTTTTAATTAATACTAACGATACTGAATCATGTGAACCAAACAATACGCCACAATGGGAATTCAAGGATACCTGTATTACTCATAGGCAGTCTTAATACTGAGTCTACTCCGCCTTTCAGACCTAATGTTTAGGTGGTGCATTGTTATAAATCCCTCAGGGTAAATGCTCTCAGCTCCAAAATCATTAGAAACTGCTGGGTTGTAATTCAATGTCTTGTCTCTCTACTTACTGGATATGTGCCAGTGCACAAACTGTATCGACAGGTGAAATGAATGGCAGTCAGGAGCTTAAATAACTTCAAAAACCCAACTCAAGCACCACAGTGAGATGCTTTATGCTACACTGAGATCGGGAATTCTAATAGAAAGGTACATTTATTGAATTGTCTTCTCAAATTCTTCATTTATCTAACAGAGGCGTAAAGACCGAATACCAAAAAGCAATTTTATATCTGTTTTATACACTAGTATTGGAGTACATACTAAAATGTTCTGTCATACATGGATACAAATAATGTTCAGCAGAACATGCTGTGGCATAGTCAGAGTTGATACACTTCAATCTAGTTATTCCATGTTGCTTTTAACACATCTGTTTCTCTCAGCTGTAAAACTTGGGCTCAATTTTCACATATTGGCCTGTGCTACTGTTCCAAATTAAAACAAATTATGAGCTCCTTGACCTGGTATTTGCTTTCCTCCAGTCAGCTCATGGCACAGCTCAGAGTAGAGTGGAAAGTCTGTCATTAAAATCCAGTGAAATTGAGCAAAGCTAAGTGCTCTATGCTAACTGAATTTTTCCCAGAGTGGATAGATTGCTTAGCACATCTGGTTTTTTTCTACTGACATTTAAAAGTATAATATTGTTTTGTTCTTCAAGCACCTGAAAAGCTCACAAGGTAGACAGAAAGAGGTAAGTCAACATTCTAAGTAGATTCTCTCAAATACACAATTGTTTGGTCTGTATTTCCATTTCAATACATACACTTACTATTGGATACACCAGTTTTTAAAAAACCCCACAACTCTGCTAAAGAGACAACAGGGAATTCAATCCAATGCCATCTCCATTTAACTTGTGTTTTAAGTCACTGTTTGGTAATTCAGGACAAGTCTACACCACATTTAAAGTTCGCTTCAAGTCTGCTCACCAAACTGTTGGAAAATGGTGATACACAATGAATTAGTCACCCAAAGTTGTTATTTCTACTTATTTGTCTTCTACACCAACAAAACCTGGAAAGGTCTGTAACAGCTCCTCCATGACCTTACAACAGCCCCGATGGCAGCCTGCAACTATAGGATTAAAAGAAAAATCTGCTTCACACTCAAAAGGGTTCACCACTGCTGTTTTGACAATTGAAGGGGTCTAGAATCAAAGGAACTAAGCAGCACAAATGTCACAATAATCAATTTCCTTAATTTCGTTTATAATCTATAAATGGTTGTAGCCTCTGTAACATGGGAAGTCTGATGTTGCACATCTTATTAACACAGAATACTGTTAGTAAAACGAAAGTTGCAATAGAATTACTTGCTTGAGTAAAAGCTATTGAATATGACTGTCTAAAACAGCTTAAGCCTCTAAGGTTCACATGAGTGAACCCTTTGCTAATTATATTACTCCAGGTAGTTATTTGACTTACACACCTTATCAGCATTCATCACTTACATGTAGCTTTAAAAACATTTTTAATAATTTCTCCAAGCAGAAGCATACCACTGAATATAATACAGGTTTTTTATTCAACTTAGAAGTTTGAAATAAATGCTACTTCCTCAAAATACCAAAGAGCTAAAAATAGTTTAGAACCCCTCCTATTGAGTAGCCTCTTTTCCACAGCAATTTGCAGCGTGATGATGAAATGAGACAAAAACATGAGGGGAAACTCAGTACCACAAAACACCAAAGCAAATGTTAGTTAAAAGAACATAAAGTGACAGCATTATATCACACAGAGAACAAAGATGAAAACAGAATCAGACAGAACTAAAATAGAAACTCTTTCAATTTTTCTATCAAACATTCAAGTGATAAAAAGTTCAGGGTAGGTCTCTGAAATGGGTTTTTAATCGTTTGCTTATTTTATTCCTCCTCTAATGGTATCATTATTCTCCACACGATGAGTGAAAAAGCAGAGACCTGTCAGAGTCCTGTTCATAAGCAATCTTGCAGGACCAGATATGAACATGAAACAGCCCTGGAACACAGCAAGTATCAAGAGGACACAAGCTGCGGAGCTGATTAGCTATTTTGATTCTATATCGAGAGGATCTGATCCATTAGCACAGGGAGATTAGAAATTGTTCTGCTACAGCTGTGGCTCTATACCCCTTCCTTTTTTTTTATTACTATTTTTAAAGTTTGGGTAAGTTCTAACCGATCCCCGAGTCACCAGCTGCAAGTGAAAAGGCAAAGCAATAAAAAGAGAATTGCTTTAATAACACAGGAATACATGGAGGAACCATTGGAGTTAACAGACCCCTTAGTCCACTTACAAATTAAGGAAACCAACAAAGCCAATCCAAACAACAATGCTCAGGAGTTATTGCATTTAGGTTTCAGCATCAAGAGCAAGATTATATATGCAAAATTAATAAGAAACTTGGTCTCTCTGTGAAATGCTACAAGGGAATTTCTTTTGTGCTGCTGATGTAATGGAATATTTATGAGCACTGGGAATCAGGGCAGTCAGAATTACGACGAAGAGAGGTCACAGAGGGTAGGATTGCAAGGTTACATCAGATGGGTTTTTCTTTATGCTTGGTTTTTACAGAATGTGTGCAATATGCCTCTTCACAGATATTTTTATTGTCCTGAACAAAAAAAAGGCACCGTTGCAAATTGTTCTGGATGTGACCTGGATATATGCACTGCAATACCCATTTTTATTTATTTTTAATAACTATCTCCATTTGCACCAGCTTCCCAACACGCACAAAGACTCCACTGCTCCAATGCATCTTGGTTTTAACCACTAAACTGCTCGAAGCTAAAAATCAAAACTAAAGAACAAAGGGATCATACTAAGCCAGGCACACTGGAAATGTATAAATGGGTGGATGGACACAACAGTGGTCATTGCAGAAGGAATGTTTTACTGCTCTTTTTAATTCTATATACAGCTACTGAACACTTTAAAACAGCAACCAAAACAAGAAATTTCCTCTCAGATCCAATTTGCAGAGCATTAAAATACAAACTTGCATAGAATATGAAAATGCCTTGACCTTCAGCAATGTTTTGTTCATAAACTGGGGCAGAATCCTTTTACTACTTAATTGGTGAGAAGATACAGAGTTTACAGTACTACTGAAACATACACCCATCTTCTGTTGTTTCCCTTTGTGTCCACACAAATGACCCAACTTAGCAGGGCACTGAGGGAATCTCTCCAGATGGGCAAAGTTCATGAAAATATTCATAGGAGGAAAGGTATGTCATTATCCCCAGGCTCTGCCGACTGCATTGTAATTAGAAAGATCCCTCTTTTTTGGCAGATGGGTCTCCTGGCCTCTTTCCAGTCTACGCTTCATGTTGTCTATTGTGGCAAACCAAACTGTGAAGGAAAGAACTAAAATAAAGCGTTTCCCAGTCTACCTTTGGACAGAACCGCCTCTCATATGCGAATACGATTTTTTAATCAGTTTTAAATAAGAGGCACAAAGGCTCTGTAAATTGCTAGCTGGCTATAGGCTCACCCAAACAAGGATAGCTGGATCAGAGCTCGTTCAGCATTGTAGGGACAGGATCATTATTCTGTGACAAGCTGGTGATCACTTTCTAATTCCTCCAAGACAAGGAACTGTCATAAGAAATACATGTACAAACACAGCCTTTGTCAGCAGCCTTAGCAGGAAAATCAGACAAGAACCGAAGGGCCTGTTCACTTCTGTAACAGCTTTGCCAAGTCAAAGCCAGCCTGGAAGCTTGTACCAGAGCTACCTGCTGTCCCCGTCAACAGAAATCTTCCAGGCTGTTCAGTTTACCCTAATCACAGGCATTTTCTCCCAGCCCCACCAGACAAAGCCAACAGAAGAGACGCTGGTTCACAGTTCTGGCTGGAAAGTAGCTAAGCAGTGAAACAGAATCACAGTGCCTGTGGAGAAATGGCTACAAAGGAAGGATACTATACCAGTATCCATGAAGCCCAGAACATTTTTAGGAACGTAACAGCAGGCACAGCAGAAGTGGTATCATAAAGCTTTGTGTGCTGTTTGAGCAGCATTTCCCCAGCGAGCTCTGACAAGAACCAAACCCTGCATGAAGACACCGCTCAGACTCCAGAGCCGCGCGCTGCTCGGTCTCTGCAGCGAGCAGCGCTTGTCAATTAACGTGAACTGTGGAGGTGATCCGAGAGATGCTGATACGGCTGCCGGGAGCTCCCCGGAGCCCGTCAGGCTCATCTTACACAGCCTATTAGAACAGCTATTAGACGGTGTCGCTTTTCCCTCACCGTTACAGCTGAACAAATAATGAGAAAAATTATATGCAAACAGCCCCATGACTCCTGTATGATTCTGCTCCAACTGCATTCCACATTTTCTGTTTGATTATCATGGACTCTTGACATTTTAAGGGAGGAGTTTGTTTTCAGCATCCTCTCAGGACCACAAAGTAAATCTCACTATCAACAGCAATTTTCATGGGAGGAGGGGGGATTATTATGCACAAAATTACGATAAATAACTCTGTTAAAATTGCAATCTGTTTGCAGACAATCTGCAATCAAGAAAGGAGGCTCATTCATCAACGAAATCATCACTGGAAATTGTCTTCTTCAGCTATAATCACTCACATACCATGGGCACTTGCAAACAGAGGTATCAGAGTCCTAGCACCGATTCCTGGGTTTATCTGCTTGTCCCAAAATGTACATTTGATTTAGGAACTTTGTATGTGGAATGAGTACCACACAACACGCAACCTCAAGTAATGAACTTCAGCACTGTCTAACACAGCACACATTCACTAAAGGCTCAGGCCCGTCGTATTTATTTGGATTCTACCAGAGCTTCCACTAACACAGCTACTACCTATGAGACTTTTACTCCCCCTTGCAACTTGAAAAAAAGCTTCTGGAATGATTTTGGAGGGACATCAGTCATTCTGGCAGAATCGCTTCTGTCTGGCATGTAATTAGTTTACTTGGGGAAAATAATTTGCTCCCTATTCGCCTACAAGCTCTTCTGCGTGCACGGAGCATCCTGAGAGGAAAGATAGCTGGAGGTTAAAATTAGCAAGGAACGCAGATGCCATTGTCTCCTCTCATTACCTCCTCCCACAGTGCATGTCTCGCATCCAAACCGAGAGGGGCTGGAAAACACAAATCTGAAGAGAAAAGAAAAAAAAGAAGAAGAAAATAGCAAAAATAACCCCTCTTCAAAAGAACAGATACGTCAGACTGGTCAGCAACGACTCTGCAGATAATTTTCCAAGCAGTAATTACAGAATGGGGCTTCATTAGCATCTTAGGGTTGTACTCGCCATTGCCTCATGTCAGGATTAGATGCCATTATCTCGAGACAAGAAAATCAGGAGTATACGACAATTAACACTTCAAATGACTTGAAAGAAAACAAGGAATCTTCTGATTAGTCTGTTTCTAGGACGACATGCTGTAAACAAGAACATCAGCGCTGACTTCAGCTCAGCTACCACAGAAGAAAAGAGCATCTGTTTTTCTTCTTGGCAAATATTGATCACAACTGAAACGTTCTCATATATTTGAGATACACCTTTCAAAAATATAATCAAGGCAAAAAAAAAAATTCCTATGGCCACATCTTCAAATAATTTTCAGAGATCTATGTCTAGCCTGACAAAACAGTGAATAAGACCAATGAATTTCAGCACCTTGAAAAATATTTCTCCTCAGAGGGTCCCCTCTGTGCATCCAGAGGGCAAACAGTATCTGGGTTTAGGGCATTCCTCTTTGCTGTGTGCAAATCTTACCCATGTAAAACGTGACCAGTGAAACACTTCTGAATGCAAACAAAACGATGCACTGACCCATAATTTGCAATCATGTCGGGCCGTGTGTTATCGAGAAAATGGGGAAAAATATACATACTCAAATTTTAGATTTGTGTGTGCATATAGAGAGAAAAAGACTGGCATTACTGCTGTGGTGAAACCAATTCTAACACATTAAAGTTCTTGCATTTTTACCCAATATGCTAATTCTATACAGACCTGCTAGCTGGACTGGCTGGCAGGCAGCTCTCAACAACATCAAGATAATGTTTCTAAAATGTGTCAGGGGCCTTAATAGTGCAAAATATTATGAGTAAATTAATCCTTCTATCAAATGGCTCTCAGCAACATAAAGGGTCAGGGTTTATACACACAAAGGACTCCTCTTGAAAAATGACTCAGCCATCTCCTACTCCCAACCAGAAACCAAGAAAAATGAGGTCTACACTGCCCTCAAATAACCCAAATAAGCAGTTCTTTGCTTACCCAGAAGGACTTGAGACACTACTGGAGGGTGGGGGGAGAAAAAAAATCTTTATTAGAGGAAATTTACTTTAATAAAGATATGAAAGCAAGCAAGCAAGCTCCTGATCACAAGGTTTACTCAGAAATTCATAAACCTCCAGTAACATAATCCCTATTAAAAAATTATAAAGATGTGGTTTGTTAATATAAGTATTTCATTAATAATGAATTAATTACAAATTAACATATATAAAACATTCTGCACTTCTGTAAGCCTCCGGTGTCTTCAATTAAATAAATTCATGGAGATTTCCATTCAAATCCAACAGTACTGCCTATTCATAATTTAAAAAGCAAGGGAAAGATGCCATTCTTGGATGGCACCACTTCCTACCACAAAGTTGTTTAACACAGTGTCACTGGTCACATAAATGCAGGGAACTTCACTGGCTCTTGGGTTATCACAGATTTACTACCAACCTAAACAGAGTGGGACCAGCCCCAATACTGTCTGTGGAAAAGGCTCCACAGGACAACAAAAGTCATCATTTCACCAGATTCCTTCTGACTATCTGAGCGATGGTGTAGAGAGAAAGAAACAGGAAGCCAACAACTTCCCAGAAAACAATATTCCTAGCTTACAAAACTGAAGTTATCATGGCAGGAACAACTCCAAAATCATTAAAAATTCAGTTGACAGAATGAAGAGTCCAGCATTTTTCAATTCTAAAAGCTGAGACTGCTAAGCAAGAACAGCAGTGGGTTTAGAAAGGATAGAAAGAGCAATAATACAATTAAGGATAAAATGTTTCCTTTTCAATTAAAGACTAGAACTGAATGGAAATTGAAAAGCAGAGATATGTTGGGATTATGACCCCTGAAATTATGTATAGCTTAATGCCAGGCTCTGAATTGAGCTACTGCAGCCTCAAAGGGGCATTCCTCAACTGGCTGGGGTTTCATGCAGCAAAAGGATTCCACAGGCATTAGTACTGATGAAGAGAGGAGGTTATAAAACATTTGCTCTCTATGAGTAAAAGGAGTAATGAAATTATGCAGTTCCTTTTTTCCCCTGCCCTCAGCAGATCCTGCAGACTCATTTTCAGTGCTTTTGACAGCTGGGAATCCATCTAGGGCTTGGAATGCTGTGCTGGAACATCCCACCCCTGTGGCTGAAGAGACATTGGATCCATGCAATAGCAAACACTGACTTATTTCAAACAGAGGCTAGGACTGGCCATTAGTTGTGTTATCTGAATCTCTGGAAAATATGCCAAAGTCACAGCTATAGACATGGAATGACCACTGGGACACTATAAAAAGATGAGCACTTGCACACAGCCCCATTACGCACAGGGTCTCCTAATGGATTTCTCTACCTGCCCAGAAGAGCATGCAACATGATTTTCCACCCTGCCAGTCAACCCAGGAGTCACATCTGTGAAACCAGGGAGCCATTTCCTTGACCTTCCCTCACACAGAATGAAGAGAGTGCTTGTACTAAAACATCAGGGAATAGGTTTGTGCTCTAACAGCTGATGGCAGCTGAGTTGCTCTGGTCACTTTCCTGCTGACCATCTTTCATTCATTCTCCCTAGTGCACATTTCCCAAAGATACAGATTAAGTTGGAAGTTTACTATTTATCACTGCAAGAAAGACATACGCTTAACCGAGAGGCACTGACCCTCACTGGAGGGAACATTATAAAGCTTGGGAAAAGATTCCAATAGCTAGATCCCACAGCAAATCTTAAATGATTCCCAAGTATTAATTACACCCTTTGTCTTTTATTTAAGGATATGGTATATAGTTATCCCAGGGACCTTCAACTCCCACCATAATGCACTGGCAAGCAGGCCAAACTTTGGTCAACCTTTCCCTACTCGTTCTTCCTTTCGTCGTTTTCTCCTGCCTTGCCTCACTCTTCCACACCCCATTCCCATACCTTTTCCCTCCTCCATTTCTGGTGTTACTGTCTTTTCCTTGATTAATTCAATTCCCAGTTCCGTGCTGCTAAGTCAAACACAGCTCTGATGCATCTATCCACTTGTCACAGCTTGTTTTGCCAAAAGATGACCAAAGGGAGCCTGTTCCTTCCTGCACTTACAAATAGCTCCAGAAGAGTTAAGCACAGGGGGAGATTCAAGGATACAGCCTTGGCAGTAATGGCCATTTACCTCCTGACACAGCCACGACTTGATGAGGAACCCAGCACACAGATGAGAGGACACGAGCTGCAGTTCAAACCCATCTGCTGACAGAGCTTCCGACATCAGACACACACGGTCCTTTAAAGATTTCTTGCACTATTTCTCATCGGCAGCAAGAGACATTACACCATTTCCACTGAAGGGAAACGTTACCTCAATGCTCACTGAAATAAAACCTGAACAAATGGTGAAAGTTTGCTCCATTTTAGCACTGGCTTATCCAAAAAACTCCAAGCAGATGTTTCATTGTGCAGCTGATACACAAGAGCTCTGTCCCTCACTTCCCAAGGGCCTTGATTCAACCTAACAGGAAGCTATCCCTGACCAGTATGCTGGGGACATTTTCTATTCTGCTGGACAGACTAGAAGTTAACATTATCAGCCAAACTAAGAAAAAACCCCATCTTTTTCAAGCCATGGTGGAAGACCATCACCCATCACCCAAACCAGCATAGAAAGTAACACTTGTGACTGCTGCTACCACAGTGCCCAGGGTAGAGAGTGCCCTGAAGGAAACCAGAGGGAAGACAGAGGTACACACAGAGCTCCAGGCAGACTTTCCATGCAGATTAAATCCATCTGAACATCAGCAGTGATTAATTTAATCTTAGCAGGCAGTTTGAACATCCTTCTTCAGTTTTAACCCCGAGAATCTGAGAAACAACTGGATTAAGACACTCAGTCTGAAGTTCCAGGAAAGTTCAGGGCCTGAACTTGCTAAATCCTCTGCTTGTCTGCCTTTTCCTTCACTGCTTTCCCAAAGAGCCTCAGCAACTCTCACCCAACCCCATGCCTGCTTCATTTAGATCCTGACTCTGCAGCGTTAAATACCAGGACACTGGGCAGCCAGCTCCTCACTCCAGTTCCCACTATAAGCAACCATCTTGTTCTGCAGATCACAGGCACTTCTTTGGCAAAAACAGACCATGCCCTCCTCTGACCTTTTGATTTTCTATGCACAAAAATGCAGCTGAGATCCAGCCTCTGTGAGATAAAGAAGGAAAGAAAACATCCCCTCCAGCTCCTTATGGGAACAAGACAGCAGAACCCAATTCTACGTATCTGTACAGCGAATACAATACAAAAGAATGTCCCACACATTGAGACAGACAAGTTACATGCAAATTTTCTATACATCAGCTGGCACTCAGGTTCCCAGAAGCAGAGGATCAAAAGCTCATCAGTACTTCTCCTACCTCTTCTACTTCCTAGACAAGTACTTCTTCCCAAAATGGTTTGCAGAATTTCATTTTATATAGGTTTGGCTTTTTTCATATGATGCAAAAAGATTCTGTAACGTGAAATGCCCATTTGCTCTGCCAAGATAATCATAAGAAAATTTTCCAGAATCACTCAGAAATGCCCTGTGGAAGTGCCCAAGCAGACAATCAAAGACAGGAGGCCTCAATCCAGTTTTCTGACAACTTGGATGAAACATTTTGACGTGAATGTGCCCACAGAAATCACCACAATTCATCGAGCAGACAATGATTCACAAGACACTTCTGTTTCTGTTGAATTCCGTCGGCTCCGTTAAAACTTAGTTTTACACTAAAACCAAGAAGTAAAAGGGCATTTTGGAGTTTCAGTCCATGGAAGCATCTGACACATCCTGTAGCTCCAGACAGAGACCAAGTTCGATCCTGATATTTTCTTGCCTTAAAGTCAGACGTTACATCAGAAGCAAAGGTGACCCTCTGACTGTCATGCTCTGGTCTATTGAAATGCACCTTCACGAAGGAAGGTTTAATCTGCCCTAACAGAAAATGTCAAAGCTTGACTAAATGTCAAGATTTCATTACACTCTGAAATAATGCCCTGAAAAATAGCTGCAAGTCAGATCAAAATTTTAAATACATTTATTGATACTACACTGAAAAAACAACAGAATTTTTTTTTTAAATGTTACTAAAATACAGATTTTGACAAAAATTGAAATGACACTTCGTGATCCCCCAGTTGTTTTACATTAGCCTCAATCTAATTTGCAATTCTTAAGCCTTAAGAAGACCATTTCAAATTACAGACCAGAGGCTGATGAGGTTGTTCTCTAGTGAACTATAAATTAAAATAAAGCAATAGAAGTTGACATCCAAGAAACACCGAACTTAAATTTACCAAGCAGGAAAGCAATGAAAACTAAAATAGGAACTCCTGAAAAAAATGCTACTGTCATAGTTTGAAAGCTAATACAATAACCCCAACAACTGGATGTGCAATCACATAACTTGTGCAGAACAAATGTTATTTTGCTATAAACACAGGTAAAATATTATGCCTTTGGGGACCTGCCATTCTCCCCTCCATCACACACTTCCTGATAGTTGGTTGGACTTACTTTCCCCACAACTCCGACTCTTTATCCTCACAAACTGCAGGTGTCCAGCAGGCAAAAGGAACCTGCTATTTGAAGCTTCTAAGTAAGCCATGCCAAAAGAGGGGAAGAAGAAGAAACAAGTGCATAATGATACACCTGCTTCCTCCTGTGGATCTCAGTCTGTGACGTTTCAAGGAGGATTCTCTTCCTTTCCAATTCTCCTAGGTAAAATTACCTGTTAGGAACACCATCAAGTTTCCTCTGTTCCCTCTCTACCCTGAATCTTACTAGAGAATTAATATGCCTTTCAGCTACAATTTAAACTGCATGGTATTTCCAGCATTTTAAAAAGGATGGAGTTTTACTAGTGGTATTGCAAGGGAGCTGCTATTTTCTATTTCTCTCTTCCTGAGCTCCTAATGGAACAGCAGGAGGTAAAGTCAGTGTTCAGGCCATAGAACAAGTCATAAATGCCAAAAGGGTAAACATTCGGGGGAGCACTTCCCAGAGACCACAAAGCAGAAATCTTCGGAACGAATCAATGCACTTTAAGTAATCAATTCTACTTCTACAATTGCTTCTATTCCCTATTAAAGTGTCCAAAGGCTAAAATTACTCTCAGATTCTGCAATTCACAATGCAATACACAAATATTGATGCTTCAGTTTGTGATTTGTGAGCTTTTAAGGTAATGGAAGTCAGACTGAATTGCCCTGTGACAGAGAAAAGGCTTACGCCTTAGTTTTCAAAATGATGAAAACTCTCATTCATTTTGCTACAGAAGACATTTTCCTTGTCTTATCTAAACAGGGCTTTGCGTTCAGGAATCCAGAAGAGGAACTGACATTTTCATTTGGCTTGGTTTCCCTAAAATGCTGTAAAATCAAATGTCATCCCTAATGCAAGTTCCTGGGTGCAACAAGTAACTGCATCGTGAGCATGGTGCGAAGATGGATGAGCAGAAGGTGGCAATAGAGCACCAGATCAAAATCCATATACACTTTATTCCTAATTAGATGCTCGCTCTCACCACAGCACACACCCTGCCTGTGGGTCGTGCATCTGCACTGAAAACCTAATGTGATATAGGTGTGACTTCTTACGGCTACATCACCCCTGGGTAAAAGCAAATGTAAAAAGTCTACTTTTCTCCCTGGGTAGGCAACATAATTACAAGACTTCCACAAGCACTTCAGCACGCTGCCTACGTGGCTCCCTGCATCTACCAGAAAATTACGGAAAACAGGGCGTTTGTGTAGTTTGTCAATAAAAAAATTATTCCAAACCTATGTACCTCCTCCAGCTGAAAAGCCAAATTATAAACACTTATCTTAAAGCTAGAGTGGAAAAGTGTCATTACATTTTAAACAATAATATTCCCCTTCATTTCTAAAAAATCATCTCTTGAGCACTGGTGGAAAGTGTATGGAAAACTTCCTCTTACTCTTTCCAAGATTAAAAATACTTTGGTGTAACACTTCACTGTGAACCAGGTAACCACACAGAAATCTGGCTCATCTGAGGGTTGTAGTTAAGCCTTCAAGTTTCAGTCAGGAAGTGCCATTTCATCCAGGTTTGTAGAGACTTCTCAAATACATAAGGATTATCTGAAATGCTCTTTTCCATTATAAGCATGGAGGAGGGATTGAGGAAGGCAGAGACCTCCCTCTTTCGGCCAAAGGGAGGCGAGGCAGGCACACACTGCCTTCGCAAGAGATTTGAAGGCAAATAGCATCAGGTTTATTCCTCCACATTTAGGATGGAGACAAAACAGGATAAAACAATGAGGGGTGGAAAAAATTCACTGCTGTCTCATGTGCAATATTTCCAAGTTGCCACATTTAACACTACAAGCAAAGACTAATCTTCATGCACCACAGAAAGCAGTTTTTCTCAAGTTTGACGTGACATTATTATTATTTTGAAGCTCTCCGTAGGTTTTCTGGCTTCAAACCTCTTGAAATAAAGACGTTTTTTAACATGAACATGGCGGTATAACAGATTTTTTCCTGCCCTGCTTTCCCCGCTGGAGCCCAGCAGGCAGCAGTACCTGCCAAGATGCTGCCCACAGCTGGACACCAGCCCCAGCCCTTCAGGGTCTGAAATGGCCCCCATCTGCCCTGATAAACCACACAAAATTAAACCCCACAAAACCATGCTGACTAGCAATTATTTGGGTTTAAGAGCTAATGTTACAGGCACCTAGAGCAGGAACCCAAGCAGTGTGTATCTAAGTCACACATTTATGTATTCCCCCTCGAACACACACCACGGTTACTCCACGTCAACCAGCATCACTCAAGAGTAGGTTATGTGAAAGCAGCCTGATTAAAAAGGGGCAATGGTTGAACTTTCCACCTCAACAACAAACATAGGAGAAGCAAAACACAAGGGAAAGTCTCCCTGGCTCAGTTACCAGCACCCAAGGCCAGGACTGGCAGGTGTCTGTCCCCACCATCAATCACCTGAGCTGGAAGCCGATACGAAGCAGGCAGACACGAGTCTTCCTCCGTGTCTGTACAGTGATTATAACGTGCTAAGTAACCTTTCCTGGCCACAGCTCCATGGGCTGGGAGTGTATCTCACCCAGTGCTGCTGGCTGGGAAGCTGGGCGAATACCGAGCTATAAATACAGCCATGGATTTGGTCGCTGCTCACCCACCACTAAAAGGATCCCGGGAGCAAATTCGTTGTTGGACACATCATTTTCTCTATCACTGCAAAAGATCGGGTTTTAAAACACCAACAAAATGAAGCAAATGGAAATAGTCAAGATATCTGACATCCTAAAAAGCCTTCCAGACTTAAATACATCATCAAAAGTTATCCAGTGGCAAAGAGAACAAAATTGGGATTTCAAATGACTAAACATTCCAGTGCAACATGTGCAGCTGCCTCAGGTACCTGGGAGCAATCTTTAAAGCAGGATTTTATCAACTGATCGTTTAAATGCCATGATAAGACAAACAACAAGCAGCAGAGGGAAATGAACATAGAGGGAAAAAGCCATAGTATGGTACTCACATGTTCTGCTAAAATAGTAAAGAAATCTCTCTCAGCAGCTATAATTTCAGAGGTTTTTAGCATAGCATAGTCTGATAAACACCCTTCCTCCAATGAGATTAAGGAGTTAAAAAATAAATCATGGCACAAAGATCCCCTCAGCAGCAAATAATAAAGTTATTAGTAGACACTTTCTGAATTAAACAGTCTGGTTTGCTTAAATACTAATCACTTTTTATTACTGAGCAAAAAGAAGCAACTCAAGCGTAACACAGGAAACAAACTGTTAACTAAATATTGGATATTCTCTTTAAAAAATGTTAAAGGGTAAGCTATGTAACAGAGCAACCAACACTTAAAATGTCTTAATTATCAGTGTTTTTAAATAACTTCGCTCCACTGCTGTCCCAGCTACAGCTTCCTGACTGGTTCACAGATAAAGAAAATTATTTCAAAGCTATTTCTTGCCCTGGCCTGTCGCCTGGCTTAGTGACAACATTACATGGTCTCCACTCTCCAGCAGGCTGGCAGGGGACCATCATTCCCATTTAACCTTCATTGCAGAACACTGGCCTTTGTCGGAGAAATGTTGCCCTTCAGCCTCATATAAATAACTTTGCTTCCCCTGGAAACCAGGATTTGGGCACACTGGGCTTTAACTGCTTCTTACACGCTATAACTACATTAATATGGGACTTCAGTTTAAGGGAAATGATAAGCAAGGTATAGTTTCTTCTTTGGTGGTTGGCAAGTATAAAATACATTAAACAGCAAAAACGAATTAAGCTTTTTCATTTAGTTTAAAGAAAGGTCTGAAAGACACTTTGTTTAAAAAAAAAATTTAATAACTCCTAAACACTGTTTTTCTTAATTCTTTGTATCCATACCTCTTAGTAAGTTAAGAGTGACTGACAGGTCATGAAAACAGTCATACACTCAAAAATAGACTTAATCATCAAGCACACACTCCCCACACCTTGGAAAAACATGATTTTCAAGATTATTTTATCCCAATGACATAACAAAAAAACCTTAACTGATATATATGTTTGGAGACAGCAGCTCAGCTTTGAGAGCATATCCCAAAGATTGATAGCATGAGTTTTAAAGGAATAGTAATGGAAGAATCACTGTGGTACTTAAATAAATATCTGGACTTGTATTTTACGCAAAGGTACTGTCACATATGACTCAAATTCCATTTCTGTTATTATACAGATGCCTTTTGGCAATATTTCTTTTAATAGAAATATAATACCATGATGTGCCAAACTATTTAAACATCAGCTCTCTGCATTTTCATAATTCCACCCACTTGCAATTAAAGTAGAAATTGTTCAAAGAACAGCAAAACATTTTCTTAAAAGTCCCTGACTAGGGACTAGACAAACCAGAGTAAATTCTTACACCAACAGATGGTACTGCTGTGGTGCAGAGAGCAACACTTGTGGACTCTGCAGTGATTTACAGTATCAAGCATGTTGCTTCTTATACCAAATTTAAAACCCTCCCAGTGCTTGGCATCTATCTCAGGCTGACAGTCTAGGCCTATAAAAAAACCTGTGTGTGCAGAACAGCTTATTTTAAGAAAATTCTCATCACCCTTTCACTGCAAACCTGTAGAATATTCATGCTTTAGAGCACAGCCTTAAAAATCTGGCTGCCATATCAAGGATCATTAGGCTTTTTGCTATCCCCAGGAGAATTCATCCAAAACCGAACAAATCACAAGCCTCCAAAACCAAGCTTAAATTGAATGTTACAGCACCTTAAAGCCCAGATGTGTCCTGGTGCTCCCAGGTGTACTGTGAGGAGGGAAGAAAGGTGGGATACACTGCTGAGCAGCCCTACCTCACCAGGGACCTACCCAAACAGAATTGGTTTGACTCCATAGAGTAAGGCCGAATCCCACGTTTTGGATGCATTTTTTAAGTTTCTATACTTTAACAAAGTTACTTTAAAATCTGGAAGGTACCAAAAAAAAAAAAGAAAATCATTATCAATGTTTGAAATGAAAGACAGGAACAACACGTAATGCCAAAAAAAAGAAAATCAAGTACATTAATTTCTTGTGTTATGAAATCAATAGTGGCTTTTTCACAAAACTCCTGCATCACTCGGCACACAAAATGGATGGAGTTTCCTATTTTATCTTCCCTTTTTAAACCCAGCTGTGACTACAGTTATTCATTTCCTGATGGCTTCCTTTGGAAAGCTAATATTTTATAAATAAAGCCATACTTAGGAGAGCAAGAGAGATGACAAGACAAACAGTCAAGCACTGCCAAGACTCAAATGCCTCATCATTTGGATAAGGATTCCTGTCTGGTACATGGTATTCTCTTTTTTAAGTGTTTTGGGTTTGTTCTTGACCATATGCCTGTATTCAGAATAATATTTCAACTTGAGCAATAACTATCCATATTCTGTTATATGATTACTTTCCTCTTTAAACCTTGTATTTCCCCTCCCCGAACCTAAGAACACATCCTATATTCCAGGAGAGCAGACTCTGTGTGTCCCAGCCCAGCAGCCAGAACAGAGGTGGTGGCAGGAATTTCCCTGGGGGAAGGCGTTACCTCAGCTCAAGGAGGGACAAGTTTGTGAAAGAAAAAACCACTGAGGGTTATTAAATCACAGAGACAATACCTAGCTCAGGAAATCCTGAGCCAAAAACAGCTGGAGGCCAGGAGATTATTCAGGGGAAGTATCAGATATCCCTGCCCTGTTTCTACTCTTCCCCAAAAACCAGGCTGTGGCTATTGTTGAGGAGAAAACACTGAGAAATAGACCCTCAGGTCTGATCTTGAAAGGCAGCTTTTATGGATGACAAATGTGGTTTGGATCTGAATGTCCAGACCAAGTTTACTTCCTTTCAGGTTTCCAGCCCGTCTGAGGAACAAGGCAGGCAGCAGTTTATTAATTAATGGCATATTGATGGTTTCAAGACTATCACCAAAGTAATTTTTAAAACATCATTTAACAAAATAGAAAGATTGAGAACAAAGTGTTTTTTGACCACCTTAGAGCTCAACCTTCAGCCAGACAAACTGGTGTAGAGTTATGAGAAGATATGGAGCGAGTGGCAGCTCCTAGCTAACCCTCCTAATAGGGGATATAAAAAAACCTGTCACATATTTTCATATTAACCTTTTTCTTAACAAGAGGATCATTTCTTCTTCCCCCTCCCCTGCAAACAACACCTGTGTTCTGCTGGACGGTACGGGCCTTCCTTGGAAAGTCTCTATTGCTCTGTTTCTGATATATTTTAGGATGTGTCCAACCTTCAATATTACTTATAGAGGATCCTACATCAGTCTTTTGCTTCAGTATTTCTCCAGTTCTTAAGCAAAATTCAGGTTTTCCAGCTGCTACTCCATTTTAAACTTTGGAAGACTAGTGGATCAGTTCAGAAACCATGAACTGCTTTCCTTGAACAGTTACTAAATGTGGATCCCCGCAGCTCCTTCCACTGCACATTGCCTCAAGTTCATCCCCAAGCAATTCCTCCAGCCAGAAGGTGCAGCTGAAGGCTCTCTGCAACTCCATAACCACCAACCTCAGCTTTACAGCATTCCAAAGGCCCTGCTTAGTGGTTTTGATTTCAATCCACTATTTGCATTTGCTTAAAAATGACTTCTACAACAAACTGCAAACAGATTCTTTAGAGTCTGTACCAAATTCCCATCTAAAAAATGGCTGGTTTGTATCTACATTCTAAGGAAAACCGCTAAATGTAGCAGAAAAACCCTGGCAGGGTTTTATCCGAGGGCCTTGAGTTTTTAACTCGGCTACATCAGCTGACTCCCCTCAGAGAATTTATAGGTTCATTAACGTTTGCTAATCTCAGATCATGAATAAGGACTTTGTTTTATTTAACATACACTTACACACGCTACACCCACTCACACACATATATACATATACACACACTAATACTTTCTTTTCATTAGAAATGTTTGGGAAGAATACTGATTGCACAGCTTTGATACATGCAGCTTCCTCCCTATCATTTTATGACCATTTTAGTTAATATAATTACCATTACAGCAGAGCATAAGTTGTTCTCATGGCTACAAATTCATGAGACAAACTGCTGTGACGCTACAGTCTGAGCAAAACAAGAGCAGGCAGCAAAGCAGCCCAGCATTCACCAGCTTCTTCAGCTGAAAGGGTCAAGTACAGAAAGGAAATTAAAATCACTTCCTCCACCTTTGGGTTCGCAGCTCTGCAGCCATGCAGCCTCTGCACCAGAGATGTCACAGACATGGGTGCTGTGAAAACTACAGAGCAGGTTTACAGTGTTTTTAAAATCTATGCAATACATGTCAGCCCTTTTCCTCCTTCCCAGAGAAACCTGGAGAATGGATTTTATGGGGGAGTACACAGAGGGTTTACCTGGACAGATCATTAAAAGCTTTGCATTGCTATCCCAAGGTATATGTTGGGGGCAAGATTTTGTTACCTCAGCTTGTTCCCTTTTAATAGATGAAAAAATTTGGGGTATTATCATTTTTTAATTATTTCAAGCCTAGGGAAGCAAATTATTTATAAGAACAGATGCATTAACTACATGCCACTAATACTTTGGGAAGAAAAAAAACCCAGGCCTATCCATTACAGCAAAAAGAGTGATGAGACTGACCGAGTTTGCCCTCAACAGTGTCTGTGGAAAACTTTCTACCATGAACACTTGTATCCAACACAAATCTCACTTCCAATGGATTTCCCATTGACTCTTGAAATAGAGCCAATGAAACAATAATCTTCAGAGACAGCAGAGCGTGCATCAAACACTCAGACTGACACAAGATTAGATGCACATTTTTAAGTGGCACTTAAAGACTTAAAAGTGAAATTTCTGCTGCATACAAACACACTTAGAAGTAGGCACAAGTTCAAAAGGATGACATTTGACACCCCCAAATCTTCAGTGGTGTTTGAAACCCTGGTAAGGATGTGTACCTTGGCCCATCTTCAACCTCTACCTATGCCAGAAATAGCACTGGAACACGGAGGGAGAAAAGCAACAATATTCTGTATTTAAGCCTTATCTGAGATTGTCTGAAACATTAAAACCAGGAGAATATCTTTAAAAGCAGCTCTGCAAAGTGGACACGCCTATGTTTTCAACTCTTCTAGCACAATAAAGAAACTGCAAAAGCTACATTAGAATGAAGTGTTTTCTGAACAAATGTTTATAAACAGAATGTAAGAAATTTGTCTGGCTGATAAACACTACCCATTCTCACACTGGAAAAACAATGTCCTTTTGTCTGCCATGCTTGTCATAGAAGAAAACAAATAAGATTTTGGCAGAAAGGCTAATATAGATTCTAAAAAAAATTGGCAGCCAACTTGTTGCTCTTTGCAGTCAACGCTTCACATGTCAGGTTTTACTTTTTGTCTGGAAAATAAGCTGTGGAAAAACTCAGGACCCTGTGAGACACTTCCTCAGTATTTAGACTTTGGGCTCTTTTTTAAACAATGCAAAGTCACCTTGGGAGATCTTAGCCTATTTGAAGTGGCTTCTTCCTTCTGTTTTTATGCCCAGGGAAAAAGAAAAGGAAAAAATCCAAATCAGAAGAGGACAAGCCACCAAAAGGCCACATACAATCTGCTTCTTAAACCGTGACTGCTTCAAGCAAGAGATGCTTTCCACACACATTTCCTTCCCAGCCACTAAAGTGGAAGCAGTTTTCAAGCATGGCTACACAACCTCTTAGAGCAGTGAATACTGAGTCACTATGCAGCATTCAGCCCTTGGCCAGCACATCCCACCTCCCACTCCTTCTGGTGGCAGTCTAGCTACAGACTAGTGCTGGACATTGGAATTATCCTCTGTGCCTTTACGGCCCATTAGCTTCAATTTCTGGTGGAGCAGGGGCTGTCTTCAGCTGGATTTAGCTCAGCTGCTAATTGGCCCAGCATCTGAAAGCACTCCATGTGAAAATCAATAGCAAACCTGAAATACTTTTAAGTCTTCATAGAGACTCTGGAATTTCTCCCATTTTGTACTCACAGACCTCAAGAAGACAAAAAGAAAATAACCATTCTCCACACTCATTTTGGTTACTATAAAAATGCTTTTCCTTGCTTTTTGTAGTACAGGGGAGAGAAATCATGACGGATTAAATTCATCATGAAGAAAATGAGCTCTGTACATACCTACAAAGATATACACAGAGGCAAAAAGCAGTGCAAACTCCCCACACATCATTCCACTCTTGTTTTGAAGGAACAGTCTAAAGTCAAAGGGTAATTTATTCATTATGCCCATTTAAATTTCACGTCCCCTTAGGCTGCCAACAAAAACACCAGTTAAAGTGAAATGCTATCCTGCTTTTTTTCAAATCTAGATATCTGTTCCTTAGAAAATCCTAACAGGCAGACAACAGCCACAACTCAAAACTGTTATGTATCTAGAGAGAATTTAAAGATATGTTTGTGCAAACAAGCATTTCAGACACTGATCTCAAAGATGTGGTTTCACTTTTAACGTACACAAAGAAGAAATCCTGAAGTGCTGCATCCATTCCTTTTAAGCAGGAAAATATAAAAGAGGTGCAGACATAAGAGCCTTTCTGACAGTTCTAAAACTTCCACTGCTCACTGGAAAAAAATCTTAATAGAAGCACACATGTCCTCCACTTACAGCCTTTTTCATTAATATGACAAGGAAGTTATCTAAAGGAAAATGCCACTACCAGAGTGTGGGACGTAGCCAAAAACTCAGAATCAGCTTGGATTAAACAACAACTCCGACTCAAGAATATTTGGTAAGCAAATCAGCTGCTCAGGGTCTGGAAAAACAAGTTTCCTTTCTTTGGACAACTTCTTCACCTACATGTCACCATTACTTGATGACGATGAATATCAGTCCTTACAAAAATAAAATCATTTTTAAAAGCTTACTGGAATCAATACAAGCAGTATATTGGCAAACTACAGAATTTGTCAGATGTTTCAAAAACCAAAAAGAACCAGCAAATACACAGTCTAAATCAAAAGACACAATAAAAGTCTCCCAGTAAGCAGGTCTGTCAGTTACTATTCACAGAGGTTTTCGGTTCTCCAGTACTGAAAAGACAAGGGAATGATATTAAGGGACTCCTGGCAAATTCTCTTGTGAAGTTGGATGTTGAACCCCCCCCACCAGTCACCTCAATTTTCCACAGAAAAATTACTGCTTTTCTCAGCATTTTATCAGGTGTGGCAGCAATTGCCCCAGTTCAAGATCACCAGTTAGAAAAAATGAGGCTGTTTACAGTTGAGCCAGAGACAAGAAAGGAAAGAATGGATGATGCCTGTCCTGCTGCCCAGCTCCATAGAAAGCTGGGAAGACCAGGTGCCAAAAATGCAGTAAGTGTCTTTTATCAAAAGCTCGAAGAATAAAGGAGATGGCAGCATTTCCCTGCTGCATAGCACAACACTGGCCACCTTGTTACCCACCAACGGCAAATAAGCAACATTTTCATCTGGGATACAAAGCACAGATACACCCACAAGAGGTTTGAGAGACCACCTACCTCTGGGGAAATCCGTGTGAACGTAGTCCACGTTTCCACCGGTACCTCCATGATCATGCAGGCTAGAAACTGGTGATGTTAAAAGGCAAGGCAAAATTCCCAGAGAACCTGAAAGCTTAGAGGATTTTGACCCACTTTTGAGAATCCCTGGCTTTAGCATGTTGTTTGGCATTTACCTGAATGAACTGTGAACATTACACTGAGATGGTAAAGTCCTTTAATTGAGAGCTCACACTTGCACATATGGCTCAACAGTCAAAAACGTAATGTACCAAACAAAAATAGAGAAATAAAAACATGAACCTATACTTCAGGAATCAATATTGCTCAAGATGGTGATGATGTAGCTCACAGAGCAATGCCTGATTTACTGAGATGACCTCTGAAAACTTGCCAAGGCATAATATTACTATCCCCATAAAATAAATAAAGGAATTTTCTATTCCTCAGCAGCAGAGTCTCTGCTGGCTTCTGATAGAAGGTACATAATTACAGCAAAGGAATAACAACCCACTACTGATGATCATTAAGACAGACAGGACACGACATGTTTCCAAGAGAAAGCTTCTAGTTATGTTTCAGAGACCTGATAAGATGTCAAATGTAATAAACTAAATTGCCTGAAACAAATCACTCTAATTTCATCTTTTTATACCATTATATCTGTTTCCCCACAGTGTATCCTAATGTAGCCTATGGGACATAAATCTTACAGGACCAACCTGAATTCATTTTGCACTTAGCAAATACATGAGGCATTCAGTAAGCATTGCACCACATCTAATATTGTTGCTTGCTACATAAAATTAGTGCACAAGTAATTAGGTGCTGATTTTATATAAATTTTATCAGGGGTTATTGGTGCTCAGAACTCCACGTGCAGAAAGCAATGACTGTACTGCATTGCGGGTTCCTCCCTCATCCCCAAATTACTGCAAGTTTTGCCTTCCCTTCATAACTGAAGGTTTGTCAACGTCTAGCACCTCAAATTAAAAAAAAAAAAAAAAATTCTAAAGTGGCCACAAGCAACAGCATTTTGTTTCAATGTTAGCCAAGAACTTTCTCTTTTCATAGGCTAAAACGATGCTGTGGAATTCTATGGGAAATTGAAAAGACCTTTTACTTCCCACAAAGCACATATTCACTGATAAAAAGCAGAACCTGTACAAATTGATATGTTTGTTTTTCTGTTCACAAAGACCTGTGAGACAGTAAAACTACAGCAAGCTTCAGGAAAGAAACAAATTAATTTGTTTTCTTGCTTGGCTGCAACATGTTTATACCCCGTCTTTAAAAATACTTCTTATTTAAAACGCAAATCAGAATAATTAAGTACAACCAAAGTTTCAGTTGGACAGATTTGTTCTTAAACTGAAATATTCCCAAACACAGTTCACTAAAACAGCCTCAGGTGAAGCTTTTGTTTCTCCATGACATTTCCACGTCAGCAAAATCCCAGTGCAGAGAAAGGAAAATCAGGAAAAACAGCAGAGAAAGATAAAGTAGTTACATGCAGCCAATAGTGCAAAGTCTATAAAGGGCAAAACCAGAATTTTTCAGCTGAAAATCTTGTCAGAGAATACTCAGTTTTTGTGTCCAATATAGTCTGGGGTTTTTAACTCAAAATTGAGGGAAGGAGAACAGATAACAATCCATTAGACTCCATATCTTTTCAGAAGTAGGAAATTTAGGGATAAACCTCAGTTCTGCCTCACTGAAATCAGAAATTGAGTCTATCCCCAGACACTTCCTAATCAATAGGTCTATCTTCTTCTTTGCACCCTGCTGTCAAAAATATTAAGAAGTATAACTTCCACTCTAATGAAAATAATTAGGAAATGCTGACATTTTTGTAAGCCAGAATCCTCTTTCTTCAACCAGCCTTTGTGAACATTCTTCCTAACAGCTTTGTATTACCATCCCTAATTGGTATTAACGGGAATTGCTCTCTGTAACCATCACTCTCCCATCAACCTACGCTCTCCTGAGGGATTTCACAGACAGCAACATGACAACAAACACTCTACAAAATTATAATCAATTATCAGTGATGTAAAAAAATAATCAGTAGGAGAACTATTGCAAATGAAGTATAGCTGGGTTTTCTTTGATGCTTCTGTGTGGGTGTCGCCAGCAGAAGCTCCAGCATTTTGTTCACAGCATATTTACAGACACTACTTCCCAATGCAGGATAAGGCCTCACATACCTCCATATCCATCTGGCTGGCAAGGAAGCAGCTGTTTAGGGATCAAATACGGGTTTAGCTTTCTCAGAGTTACTTAGTGGTATCATGTCTTAGAAATCAGATGCAATGCACCGATCACTTCATAATCAGCATGTAAAACAGACTTTCCAGTGATCATCAGTGTAAAAAGAGATTTCAAGAATGACACTTAAGTATTTCATTCATCATCATAATATTATTATTACTACTTTTAAAGCAAGTAAAATCATTTTAGTCAACTAGCTAGACCCGGGTTCTTTAATTTCTCTGCCAAGACAGTTTCAGGAGCAGAAGAAAAAAAAAGGAGGAAAATACTCATTAAATATGTACTCAAAATAATTATTTGCACACTTCTTATTGAATCCAAGTCAAAATACCTTTTGCAACATGCTGGCCATTTAAATGTCAATTCTTCATGTCCCCTTCAGTTACTTACCTAAAAACAAAAAAAAAAAAGGAAAAATACATTAATTTTACATGTTCTGAGAGGTGTCATGAATACATACCTTGCTCTCCACTGCTCCCCAGCAAGTTTTCAGTGGTTATGACTTAGGTAAGACAATTGGGATAATGGGTTTTGTTTGTTATATTATATTTGTTTGTTATATACTTAAATTACATGTTCCCACTTCGCCTCAGATAAGCACTCAGTAACTGATTTTAAGATCTTTCTTCTTATTATTGCTTTTTTCCTCCATAGTAAATGATTTCTAAATATAAGCTACTTGATGCCCTCAATAACTTGATGTTCGTATTCTGTGTATTTACTCTGGAAAAAGTCATAATTGCAGACACAGTAATGGAAATATAAAACATTCGGCAAAAGAACCCCAGCGCTGTCTTCAGTACAGACATTTGTGCAACTTCTTAACAGGTACTGGCAAAACATATTTTGGGCAGGCAGAGCACAGGACAGCACATTCTCAACAGTGCTATAGCCAAAACCATAACAGAACTGCATCTTACAGTTAGGAACAGCAAGGGCAGCATGTGCTCACCATTCTCTTCCACAGAAACATGAGGTTTACACCATTATACACTGCATCTGTTTTCAGTAAAATCTTTCCGAACCTGAAAAACGGGCAGGTGTGTGTTCAGAACTTGCTAGAGGTTCTGCCCCTCTCCTTTTCACCCCCGAGCTCTTGCCTAGGAGCTGAGCACCCAGATGGAAAAACCTCTGGCTCAGCCTAGCAGCAGCCCACAGGTGCCCAGCTCTTTGACTGCACAGGCTCAAGCATCCACACCCAAATCTAAGGGATGGCACGGCCCTTCCCCATAACCCACACAGGAGGCTGGGCTACAACCACACATGTCAGTATCTGCCAATCTCAAGCGAATCTCAGCTCCTGTTTCTCCCACCCACACATCATCCAGCACTCTTCTATGACTGAACTGCATTTATCATTATTGCTTTTCTATACTCAAGATAATTTTAAAAGTTTACAATACACCCTATAAATGGTATGACTGATTTAAATGGTCCTTAACTACCAAAAACATATCCTAAAAGAGAAGAAAAACATTTCACATTTCATCCATACCACCACCTTAGCCATATGCCAGTTTTTCCGATGTTTTCTTAACCAATACAAGTTGAAAATTACAAGAAACACAGGTGAAACCCCTAACAACTAAAAATGTTTCATATTCAGTAAAGAACTCATCTGAATTTCTTCAAATCCCTTATTTTCCAGCATTAAGCTTGCCCAAGCTTTCTGACAAATTTCAGACGGAAATATCACTTATTCCCATAATGTGCTCACAGTGAACAGAGTGTACAGGCTCAACATTCATTCTGCCTGCACGCAACTAACTTTCTTTTAGACTGAATTTTAAATCCCTGCCAAATTCAGACACCTCCTGCACAAGTTCTGCTGCTTCCACCTCCTGTCAGCCTATTCTGTGATGCCTCTGAATTAACCCTTTTTTCTTTTTTAACCTGGCAGAACTCTTATTATCATCCTCTTCCAAAGCAGCACATTTTGGTCCTCTAGTTCCCATGAATGCACATGAGTAGCCTTTTCCAAGGGCAGCGTAACTGCCAACTACAGTTCAGACCTCTGCAGGATATGAGCCCATTTCAGAATACATAACTCTACTGTGCTTTAGCTACAGGAGGTACTAAGCTGGGTTTAACGTTTAATACTATAGATTTTTGTCCTTAAAATGACAACTTGAGATATAATTGTCACCTGACTAGAATTACCTGATGAATCATGGTAGTTGTTAGGTTTGGTTCATTTTCCTCCCTTTCCCTTTTAAGGGGAAGCATAATTTTCAAGGCCGAAGAGAAAACAAATCGATTCTGTTGATCCCAGGCACTCCCACGGCTAATTTTCCTACAGCAATTTGTAATGATTACTGACAAACCCATTCTACAGGGAATTCTGAGTTACAATCAAAACTTGACTTTTTTTCAGTGCCTGCTTTAGAATTTAAAAAGTTGGGAGGGTCCCCCACAACAAGTACATATTAGACTTCAAGTACTACAGCTAAAGCTTATTTCTGAGGAAAAATACCTTTGGGCATTGCCATTTGGCAAGTGTTATGCTGATCCACTTGCCCAGGGCTTATACCAGAAAAGCCAAAATCAAGACAAGCGCCCCTCAGTGTTAAGATCAACCAGCAGGAATGCACATCCTTCTGCTGTCCTTTGCCCATTCTAGACGGGAGGATCACAGCTTTCCACTCAACTGAAGTGTACATTTCTCTTTTATCAGTGAAAACATTGACCAGACAGACTTCAAATGAGGTGACTCATTGGCATATAACGAAACCCATTCAATTTCTTCCACATAGCAGCCTTCATTTTGCACCACTGCAACCCAAGGCATCTCAGGCCGTACTGACGCTGGAACCCTGAAGTAAAAGCTGTTCAGACTTCATTTGGCATCCCAAACAATTCCTTCCAGAAACACCCAGTAAGCAGGTGCCATAACACCACCCTTATCCATGCAACCCTAAGCCACACCTTCCTCCCATTTCAGAGGGGGACAAAGATGCAATAGTTACTGTCAATCAAGGAGCAAATCTAACATTTAAACATCAAGCTTCCCATGAAATAGGATTAGCACTAATGGATGAAGCTGTCTCTTGTCTGACTAACAAAAGAAATGATCCTGCAAACCCTGACCAAAATTGCATTAACCACCAATTACAGACATAAATATAGCTATGAGACTGAAATCATACTTTTCCTGCTGCTGCAGAGGACTTGAAATTAAAATAGTTCTGTCCAATCGATACACAGCCATCTGCTCCGCAAAATGCTGACAAATCTCCTTCCTTCAGGATCCCTGTCCACCAAATTAGATTAAGAAGTTGCCTTACCTTTGCAAGGCTCATTCCAAGAGTCAGCAGAGGCTGGTAAAGTTCTACCGTGATCCCTGATAAGTGCTTTGGCTCATCCTACATCCACCAAATAACTGTGTTCTTTGATTTCCATGCCAGGTTTTGCATCTGCTTAGAGCGCTATGCAAGAAGCCAACACTGTGGTTTGGTTTTTAAAAGTCACTTCAAAAAGCCATTAACACAGAGCAAGCTGAAAGCCAAAACAACAGCCTACAAGAAGACAGAGTCATTTTATTTAGAGACTGAATGGATGGTCCCTTGGTGGAATTGTATGGAGGACTCTTCCTACAGGTATCAGATGCATAAGAGTAGGGGTGCATTAGCTGACAGAACCTTTCCTTCAAACTGCCACAGTATTTCCAAACAAAACCATAGCCAGGGAGACTTAACTTAGCACAGGTCAGTTTTCTGACCATTTGTAATGGTTCAAATTCACACCTGGTTACCACTTCTAATATAAAAAGTAAAATATTAAACCCTACAGAGCAGTAAACATTGAATATCAATCTTAATTTGTATCCTGAGACCATTATACATTGCCTTAAATGTTAAACAAAATCAATGTATTTTTTTGCTCAAGCACTTTCAAACCAACTGCCCCCGCATCCTCCTCTTGAAGAGCTCCATAGTGAGCTTCTGATCTTCTGCAGCAAATGGTCTGGGCATGCTGGCCGTGCACTGACTCCCTGGGGTCAAGGAGAAGGGAACAAAGCTGCCTTTGTGCACATTCCTTGGACAGCAGCGAGAGCTCAGTCACCAGCAGGGCCAGTGTGCCCAATCACTGAAGCACTGACAGCACAGACCCCTCCACTGTGACAGGCTTTCTAAGTCCAAAGTCCATCTCAAGATTATCAGTTTAAAAAATCCTCCCAAAAGTTGCTCATGTCTAACATGGAGCTTTAACAGTTCAGAGCCCAGTTCCGCAAACTCTCTGAAGCCATCAGTGCTATTTGTAAGACTAGCAACTCTGTCAAAACAGTAATTTATTCTCTCTTCCTTCTAAGCCTAAGGACCACTAAAGGGATTTTAATAGGTTTTAAACAGTTTAAATCCACTGTGCTCTTATTGCTGTGTTAACAGCAAATTCATGGTCTTGCAAAATCTGGTTAAATCTTGAGGGTGGGGTGGCAACTCAATACACCTTTTCATACATATACACACTACCTACATAAAGCTGTAATGCAGCATTTTGTATTTGGCTTCATTTACTGTCATTACAGCAATCTTCTTAAAAGCACTAAAGTGCAAGACTAATACCTGGATCCAAGCTACCTCTGAAGTCAATCTAGGCGTTAGCAGCAAAGTAATCTATTTAATCCTTTAGGGAAAGGGAGACAGTCAATAAATAATGGAAATTAAGCCAAAGGAAGATCTCCACAAAGCTATCCAGTCACGAAAGACGGGGCAGTAAAAACGTATAGGACTGAGAAACTGCATCTCCCTTCCTACCCTGCTGCAGTCCTAATCCCACGTTCTGGCTTTCAGGCCGAGACGGAAGCAGCAGCTGGCACAAGGCCAGCTTCAGCACCCGAGCTGTCAGGTCAGAACACAAATCCCACACAGAGAGGATTCAGCAATAGGTAGTGCAACATGGTTTTTCTCTGCCTATAATACAGAGTGCAGAATTTGGCCTGTGATATTGAACACGGGAGAAAGGAGAGACAAAGAATCTAGGGAACAGTCAATTGATCTGGTATTGCTCACTTCCCTGAGTAGGTTAAGAGACTACAGATACTCATTAATGGCCAGTAATTAGGTAGCTGTCCTCCGTAAATATACACCGCTGCTTCCACCGAGAGCATTTGAAGCAACTCCTTACAGGAATGACTGCTAATTCAATTCCCAATTGTTGATAAAGTAGTTTATAGTACTTATGAATTTTGACACATTTTCTGAGACATATCGCAGCTTCCTTGTTCCGTGACCCAAGAAGATCATCTTACTGTCTCTGTCAGGACAGGTGTCCTCTGCTGACCATGCTCACAGTATCACAAGGGACTCCAAGCTCCAGGGTGACAGCACAGCTTACCGTGACATTCACCAGGTGCCAAGCCACTCTGGACGTCAATAGATGGTTTGGAAACTAAGCTGAAGGACGCACACTTGGAGCCCCAATTTGCAAAATGAAATTATCTCAGCAGTCATATCTCCTTGGCTTCCTTCTTATTTTTCATGCTACGCGTTCAAGAGCCTTTAGCTAACAGTCTTTTGCTTAATTGAAATTAAGATGGTGATCTAATTTTTTTAAAAGGAAGCAGATTGTAAATGTGGCTTGGGGAAGAAAAAATTCGTCTTCATTACTGAGTCTTGCTAGACTTGCAAGCTCCTGCCTGCCCTGTGACGAAAGATTTTGGGGGAGCAGGCAAGGATGGCACCTCACAAAGCAAAGGGGGTGACAGCAGAAATGACTATTTCATTTCAATTACCTGACTCCCTCAAAACTGGTAGCTCTAACAATTCCTGAACAGCTGTAACATAAACCGAACAGAAAGTCACAAAGCTGAGAAGGAATGCCAGCTGTTAAGACATCCTTACTATATTAAGGACCAAAGAGGACTTGTAGTGCCCTTTAGCTGACAGGCCTGAGCATTTCATTCCTCTTGCCAGTTACTGAGCCATTAGCACATAATAAAAATATACCCCTGAGGATGGCTCCACACAACACAGTCTGAGAATTAAGCCACTTACAACCTTTAGATGAACGTTTCCCTGTTCAGTACAAAAAGCCTAATGAAGGAGAGTTCCCTTACGGGCCGGGGAGGTGTAAAGGGTGAATGCCATAGTGCAGAAGCACAGATGACAATTATTATTGGTTTGGCCTTGCAGAAGAAGCAGTGATCACCCCCCGTCAGCCAGCCTGTCATACTCCAAGGTGCAGCACTCTGCCTCCCTCCCAGGCTCTGACGCACGCGTGGCAGGAGCGAGCTCTGCGCTCCGCAAACCCCGCTGGCGTCATTAGGTTCCCCCATGCTTTCAGCAGCACTTATTGCATTAGCTTGCACATTATGCCTGTGGGTCAGCGCTGGCTCGCAGCCAGCCAGGCTGCACAAGGGAGGCAGTGGGCAGGGCTGCCTGGAAATGGCGAGGCAGACATGTCCACGGTGGTCAGCACCGCAATCCCAGGCTTAGACGTTGAAGCGAACTTCGGACTGATGGCCACAATTCAAGGATGGTGCTGCTCCCTCTTCCAGACATGAATGTCTGAATTGGGAATGCAATGGAAAACAATATTTTCTGCTTGACTTGGTTTTAAAACAGAAATTTATATCAGAAATCGGACTTTACTTGTATTTAATTAAAAAACAATTCAATGACAAAGAGAACAGCCCCAAAAGAAAATGCCAGCATGCCCTGTACTAGGCATGGTACTTTCTGCAAAAAGGATAAAATGCCCATTGGTTTTGGGATTAAGCATAAACGGAGCATAGTTTTGAGGCTGACCTATAATATTCCAGATTGAAAAGTCCAAAACAAGCTCCAATTCAAAAGCCACCTATTCCTACACAGTAATTTAAGAAGAACAAAGAGCCAGTATATTATGCTCCTTTTTTCATCTATTCAAAGAAAACAAGGAATAAAATGAAAAAAAAATGAACACTCAGAAATATTCTCATTTCTCCCAAACTTTCTGTATTTCTTTTTTCAGTGAGGCTGGGGGAGTGGTAGAATAAAAACTTGGAGAGCACAAGAAACTCAACAGCCAGGACCATGCCAAACACCCAAGTGTCATTTTCAACCTCAGTTCACTCTCATATCTTAATTTTTGAAGCACACCCACCACCCTGCAGCCAAACAGCTTTCTCCAAAGCTCCTCAAAACAGCTTTTCTTTTAAAGATAATTTGTTGCAAAAAAAAGTATTAAGTAAGTCAAAAGCTATATCTGTAAGTAAAACATACTAAAATTTCAAAATCTCCCATCTTGCAAATGATACAGTATCACGTAATTTTGCAATTTCTAGGCTTTCTTGAGAGCAAAAGACAGTCTTTTTCCGTATCATCAATTGCTAACAGATGTTCTCCCCTGTGTTGTTAAACAAGTCTTGATAAAAACACACTCATGTCTTAATAGAACTGGATGTACCCTGAGTGGCTTTCCCATTTGATCTGCTGTGCGGCTCAGAGGCTTTTTTGTCCGCTTGTTGTAGCACAATGTGTGTTTGGTCCCACAAAAGTGACAGCTGACAACTGTTTTTCCTGTTTGCAAAAGCTTTACCGTTCAACTTGAACCAAAAGCATTTGTCATGTTGCATGGCAGTGAAGTAGATTTAATCAGATGAAGGCCACTAGCGTTGTCAGTGCCAGGCTGAAAGAATTCCGTAGAACAAAAGCTGGATTTCTCTCTCTGAAAGTCTGTGCAGGGAGCAGCAGTGCATCTTTGCGAATGCCCAAGAGGGAATCTCAAGAGGAGAAGAAAACGAACCCAAGAGAATATTTTCAGTGCAGTTAAGCCAAAAATTAACTTCTTAAGTTCTTAAGTGACCAGCCGGATGCTCCTGCCAGCCAAGAGCACTGCTGTCAGAATTTTGACAACACAAAGCGAATCTCCATGCCCCTCTTTCAAATGTCACTAATACAGAGGATGATACCTTCTGTGCTCTATCCCTACATAATTCCACTTCCAGAATAATAAGCATCACCTAATAACCAGTCACATTCAGCAATCAACCTGCAAAAAATCATTTACAACAGATGACTGTTCCCAAACTGCAGTGACAATCCTCCAAAATATTCTTAGGACTTCAAATTCCTTACAAGTCATAACAAAGCATATACCTCTCCTAGCTAATGTCAGAGACCATACTAAAAAAACCCCAACAACAAACCAATAAAAGAAAGAAAGTCTTCATCATTTTACACAGCCACCAAGATAATATTTTATACTCTTTGTATCCTTTTGGATGATCAAGCCTTTCCAGAGGTTTTACACACATAAGTTAAGCTCAGAAGAAAAAGAATGAAGCCATATATGCAAAAATCAAATCAGAGGCTTGCAGCATTTCCAACCCTTAAAAGTGAATGAAAAAACAGCAGCTCCACCTTAGGAGCTCTGCTGATTTACATCAACCTAATACGGTCTCATCATGAAGTCGTGACCTGCAAAGAGGATGCTGGCGCAAGAGGAAGGAGCCCCACAACTACAGCGAATCAGGAAGTCATATTGTGGTTCTGACCTGCTAGAAATTGGGATGGGTGGGAGGACTAGAAATACAACTCCTATTAAAAATTAGATTGTGAGGCAAAACTTATAAAACAAGGCACCTCAATGAGAGAATATATTTTGTGAAGGTTACCTCATCTTCTCATGTGAAGATTCAGAGCTTTCCATCTGCACCAGAGAGAAAGCAGGAAACAAAATACTCTTAGTTACCAAGAGAGTGGGCACTGACAATGTTGCCTTGATATTCCCTTGCATTATTTTAAAGGGACAGTTTAAATCCACCCAAGGTCTGATTAAGCAGCTGCCAAAGGTCAGAGGAAGAGGTGCCTGCATTTTGTGTAGAGTGTGCTGGTATAGCCAGTTCTCTGGCATGGCACAGCCTGAGGTTTGGCATTCCCGTATTGAAAGCTGCCTGCAGTACATTAATGAATTGGAGTTCAGCCTTGCATGAAGTGTTTCAACATTCACTCCAACTGTGCTAAAGGAATTTCCCATTTGGTTTTTTCCGCTAATTAGGGAGCCACTGGGACACAACGGGGCCTTTTGAGATGTGCAGCAGGCCCTCAAGTTCTGCTGAGTCAGGAGAGGTGAGGGATATTTTGATCCACTTGGAAGACAACCTTCAACTTCCCAAACGAGGCTGCAAGCAGGATAGTAGCAATAAATGTTAGATAAGATTTACAGCCTACAGGCACCAATATCCATCTAGACTTATTTAGTCCTTAATCCAGGAGATAAAGCAGCAACAGGAGCTGGGGAATGTACCAATTTTTAAAGACTTCATTCATTTCAGTAGATACCTGCCCTGCCTAGCGTATACTTTTTATGGACATACCTGCAAGGCAGAACACAGTACCTGAAGCAACTGCTCAAAAGTGACCTGCAGAAAACACATATCTAAAAATCTGTTATAAAGCCTCAATGCAGCATTCTGCAATCTCACTGCACCTGCAGACTGTCCTGCTTCTGAACCCAGGCCCACCAAAACAGTGCTCACATTTATAACACAACAGGCCCAGCAGCTCTTACATGTTTATTCTTGATTTCGAACTGGAGATACTGAATTTTAAGAGGTGTCAGAACTGTTTCAGAAATGCCTTGTCATTTACTTAAGAGCTGATTTTTTTTTAACCTAACTTCAAAACTATGGAAAACAGATGCCTGTATTCTCATGTGACACTACATCCATGGTATGCTTTATTTGCATCCAAGGAAAACACCTGCTGTGCTTCAGGTTGTGCAGTGCCACACGTCTCTCTGATTTCTGCTGTGCAGCAGGTGAGTCAGAAGATCAGCAGCACAGGCCTGAGGGTGTGATCCTCCTGCCACTGTAACCTCCCCACCAGAATATCTCCTGCTGTCTTTCACTGCCTGCTGAAGCAGGTGAAACCTCTCACCGCTGTTCAGCAAACATTCTCCTGCCAGCAGGAGAATTTTTACATAACATACAGACTATTAACACAAACAATTTTAACTGAGATTAGTTTTCATGGCTTGGTTGCCTGAATTGGTATTTGAACAGCAGGCTTCATTTCTGCTACAGTACTAAACAATACTCACTTGTAAGCCTCTCTTTCCCAACTTGATAAAAATTTGTAACTGTCTTACATTATTAATGGCCTTTTATGCTTCTGAAAGTGTGTTTTTTATTAGACGACAACAGTGGCCAGCCTAGTGGAGAGAAAAACTGAAGCTGAAACCTGAATTTCCTCCAGATGTTATCTGTAAATTGGTATCAATACCCAAAAATGCAGTAGGCTCCCCTCCAAACACCTGCCAGGCAAGACATGAATGGAGACATGGGATAGGAGAAGCAATGAGAGCAGGACTATCATCAGTAAGGTAATAACTACTGCAACCACATCTCTCCTTCACATATAGGAAGCATTTTATTTTCCTCCAGTCCATAATATAAATATCCACAATCAGGTCAGGTTTTAAAGAATTTCAGAAGCCTCTTCAGAACGGAAACCAAAATCCCAGGGCCAGACCCTGGGGAATCTCAGAGAACAGTGATGTGAGGGGAGACTCACGGATAGCACGGATGGCAAACAAGGAGCAAAGGAGGCCAGGTAATAAGAACAGTACTGTGCTGAAGAAATGCAAGAAGGAATAAAGTTGCAATGTTTCTTTTCCCTTGAAAAAGAAAAATCAGGAGCAGTTCCTGTTAAGTCACCAGCTGCACCAACCTGACCCAGGCATGCACTCCTCCAAACACTTGCATCAAGTGTTTTATTTTCTACTCCCCCCCTCCCAAAAATACACCATTTACTTCACACTTCCAAAATCTTTCAAGTACCCATGCAGAACAAATCTAAAAGATTCTCCTCTTAAACAAACATTAACACAAATACAACTGAGAACACATAATTTCAGAACAGCTTTTAAAAAATGAGAATAGAGGGTATTCCTCTACAACACATTCCCCATTTCCCCAATATTTATTCTTCAGTTCTCTTTACATATTCTTTTCAGCACTGTGAAAACAACTGGGACTTTGAAGTACAGCTGCTTTCCATAGTGCTTCAGAAATTTAGCTTCTGATCTGTATCGGCACAGAAACCTGCCCAAATAATCAAATCTCGTCTTTCTCCAACTGAAAAAAAAAAAAACCCAAGAATGACTGTATGTCTGTCTTATCAGAAACATCTTTCTTTAAATTTCTTGTTTTCTTAAACGCAATAGTAATTTTAATTTAAAAGAAACAATTTCTTTTTGCTTACTAACTCCTGATAGCCAGGAAGGAAGGAACATCTTACGGGAGTTTCACTCCAAAGTCCTGAGAATCTTCCTCATTCTCATCCCCAAAACCTGACTGATTCCAGCAAGCACTAAAAGCACACAACATACAGAATAATCTTACTCAACACGTGCAAAGATCACAAGTACTTGTGTGTCCTTCTCAGGGACACAAGGCACCAAAATAGGAAGCCTTAATTCAAGAAGAGAGTCCTGACAGAGGGACCAAAAAGAGTTTCCATTCTGTCCCAAGAGATCAGCAACTCGAGGTCTTCCACATCTTAAACTAATGCCCCAATCCCAGGTTACAGAAATCAGGGGGTAAATAAGAAGTCATGATATTTTCCTGCTTTTTTCACTAAATTAAACCGAGTACGTCATCTGAATTTCACAGATATTAGTACAACTCTTCTATTCACTGTAATATAGTCCTTACAATGTTTTAATTAATTTTACTCTTTAAAATGCATGAAAATTTCACATCATCTTTAAATATTTATTGGCAGTTTAGATGAATATTTCATGCTAATTTTAAAGAATAGAGAACTTTTTCATAATGTTTCTGTTCATACAAAATGGCAATTCTATACCCTCAGATATGCTCTCAGTACAATGAAAAGGAATTTTTTATCTTCTTCGAAGCAAGCTATAAACAATGACTACTGCAGAGAAATAAAAACAACAAGGACAAGTTTTTTTCAAAGCTACTTAAGTGATTAGGGAGCCCACACAGCTCCCATTTAAATAAGTAGTAATTGCATGTCTGAATCTTCTGAGCAATTTTGAATATTTCATTGGTCTATGAAAGATTTTCCCAGTTAAGAGTAGTAAGTTGGGAGTAATTAATTGAAAACATATTACCTGTGATGTACAACAAAGAGAATTCTCATAGCACAAGTGAGTATTTTAAGATGCTAAAATTGACCACAACAGCTCTACAAACATAGGAGCACAATAAAATTTAAAGCCAACTGCCTCATTTCTGCATAATACCTGTCTTCCCTTTCAAATTACCTTTTTTCCTACCCTTTTTTTTTTAAAAAAAAAAAGGTCTTTTAAAGCTGCTGGAGATGCAACAGAGTAAGAGCAGTGTGGTGGGTCAGACTGACTTAAGGAAGTTGGGGCCATTATCAGCTGAGACAGTAAAGGCGAGGCAGGTGCAAGTGCTTTCCCTGATGGTAAAACAATCAGTGCAGCCAGTGTTGGTTGTTTACACACAAACAGCCCTGTATATTGAAAAAATACACCTGTTCTAATATTTAATTTAAAACAATCTTTCCTATTGCCATAGAAGGTTCTAAATATTTGTAATTTTAGGAGCCAGAGAACAGGCACTCAAAAAAAAAAGTTACATGGGAAACCAGCCTGACAAAAGAAAAAACATGTAAATCTGTAACAGCAGCTTAGCACATACAGAAACCAAGTGTGCAAAATGCCTTGCAAATATATTGCCCCTTCACAAAACTTTGTCAGTCAGCACCTTTGCATCAGGTGGTAGAGATTCCAGACTTCAGTGGTTCCTATGCTAATTCTGCCTGAAGAAATATGAAAACAGGAGATAAAATCTTTTAGCTAATGCAGAACACTGATAGCTCACTTTTCTTTGTTCTCAGGAAAGGCTAAAAATTGTCCTATATTTAAGGATATTCTTATATTTTGTAGTCATAAAATAGGTAAAAAGGTAAATGACAAGCACCCAAATAGAGGGGTGGAAGGAAGCACAGAAAACTACAATTCTTTTCAGAAAATGAACACTGTGGTTAAAACAAAGCACTTGAATATGCTGTGCCACAGTCATCATTACCAACATGCTCATTAGCATTAAATTAACATGGACACGAAACATCAGGATGTAAATTAACAGCAGATGATGCTGTGAAATCATAAGAAATTGCTGTTATTTGCCAGTAATTCAACCAACAAAAGCAAATTCTGTTTATCACATGTAAACTCCAATACTGTGTTACAGTGTTTTGGTTTTTCACTAAAATCAAGAAGCAAAAACAAAGAAACAAAAAATGTTACAGTTTCACACTCACCTTCTATTTGGTACTGCTTGTGTTGGACACTAATTATATCGGTGATCAAATCCAGGCACCAATTTAGTCAGAATACTAGACTCAGTTTTACAGAAGTAATTCTGATTTTCAGCAGAAACTATTTAAAATTATTTTCAATTACATCTTTGATCTTTTCCCCAAAGACCTGAATTGTAATATTTCCCAAGTTCTTTAAGGTTTCATTTTAGCATTCTCTGCCAAAGTGACCGCAATATTATGATCAAAAACACATTTGCAGTAATTATGTCCTAAATAGTTTGCATCACATCCATATATTGACTTACACTGCAGAAGTCAGATATTTCATGGTAACTTAAAATTCTGCATATCCTTCTCATCTATCGCAGGGTATTTCATGCCATGAAGCCCGTACTGAGTTCAGGAGCCATCCCAACACCCACACCAAATGCTCAGTCAGAGCAGGCAGGTGGCAATAATTAGAAGGAAGATAAGCTGAGGTGACAAAGCAACGAGAGCACATCAATTACTGCCTGTCACTCGGACCAGGGAGCCTCTCGGAAGATGGACTGATACCACTGCATCATTCCCTATTATATTCAGCTTTTCTCTCCTTCATTTCCTCAAAATGGAAGGTCACCACAATACCATTATGTTTTTTAATACAAGTGAATTTTTTATAAACATTCACTGTTTGCACAATACAAATTAATGTTTGGCTACATCTCACAGGCTGCACACTGTACACAGAACTCTACCATGATTTCCAAAAAGTAGATCACATGAGAGTAGTAGGCACGAACACTTCTCTTTGAGGAAGAGAGAGGTGATTCCAGAATCATTTGATAAGATTTGTTCTGGCAAAAAAAAAAGCATGAACTATGTATATAAAATCTGCTAGCAAAGTTTATCAACAGGAGATAAGGGAAAGGGGGGCAAGAAGAGAATAAAGAATGTAATACATAATAAATGTGTGTAATAAAGAGAATACCTTTGCATCTTACAGCCCCATATATATATATAAAAAGATTTTTATATAAATATGTATAAAATGTTATACAAATATATAAACATTTATTATGTTTCCTATATAATTTTATATATTGATACTTATCTATTATATTCATATACACACAAATACATCTAAATATATGTCTCCACCTTGAGAAATAAGTAGAGACACTGTAGTTTAACTCCTTAAGGGGTAAGGGCAAATACACTAGCCAAGCACCCGCCCTAGTGCTGAGTCACCAGCAAGAAGTTAAAACAAAATAAACCCAAATTCTGAAACCTGGAAAATTCTTGTAGAACAAGTCTGTCATCCCTTCCCTCTCTCTGCTGATCATCCTACAAGCAGTCAAAGAACTCAAGTCACCTATGACCCAGCTAGTTTACAAGTAAGTAATTCTTGAAGTCAGTTTTAACCTGTTTCTACACCATCTTTTTTTCCACATGATATTATAATCCAATGTCCAAACATATTTTTACCTTTAAAAAAAGCAAAGCAAAATTAAACTCTGGCTTTAGACAACCAGCAAAACTACCTATATAACTACATGATTACAAAAAACCAACCCAATCTGATGGATACATGTCATACAGTCCGTAAAACTTGCAGACATCCTTTTTTCTGGTGATGCTGCAGCAACTAAGGCTCAAGGTACAGGACAGCAAGACAAGAGGTTTCCAGCCACAGGACAATAAACAGGGGACTGGCCAGAAATTAAAACCCTTTAGACAGCAACTGTGCACAGACATAATCAAGTTTTGCTTCCATAAAATAGATGGAGGTCAAGAGAATCATGGCTAAGAGATTCTTCCTTGCCTTTCATCCTGGACTTCAAAAACTTCCTTTTAAATCCAGACAGTCACTGCAAATGGCTGATTTTCAAGCAAATGCATTTAGTGGAAAATGCTCTGACCACCGTAAGAGCAGATGGTTGGTGCAGTCACTAATCTGACACAGAAAGCTTCACCACCCTTTTCTGCACATCTCCCTCTTCCATCAGAGGGGCCACAAGTGCACATCTCGACTGTTTTATCCTCTGATAACACTTTTATACCCAACATAACTGCTTGTGTTAATCAGCAGTGCAAAAACTCCCCACAAACAGTAGATTAAGCCTGTGAAATTCAATGTATTCAAAACCATTTTTATTTGCTACTCAATGACCATTCTCTCAGGATGACAAAAAGAAGCAAGGAACAGGAGGAAGACCCTGAAAGCCACTCCTGGCTTGCACACACTTCTCTGCTGGACACCCCTCAGCCGCCCATACCCAAGGTGCTCTGTGCTGGGCTGAGAGCAGGAGGCTTGCAGGTAATTTAAGAGGGAATCACTCATTATACTCTCCCTCACAGTACAGTGCTGTATAGAAATCACAGTAGAAAAGACAGGATGTTTTTATATCCCTTGGGAAAAATGGAGCCATCTCCTGCAGTGGCATACACTGTGTCATAGGGATTCCAGTACCTGCAGCTCTATATTATTAGTGAGTCATTTCAAAGATTAGAAATAGAAACCTTTTAAGTGCTTGTACACCATTACCCAATATTATTACGGAACACTGACAGCTGAACACTGCTCATCTCCCAGAAAAAAACCCCTATTTTTTCAAAATTAAACCAATAATTTCTTCTATAGTACATAATAATTTTGTTTCATCCGTGTGTGCACTCCATCTATTGCCTTTCAATCAATTGTTCAAAACCCATTTTATGGAAGAAAAGACAGAGCTGAAATGCTTTCTCTTCCTAAACAATATAAAGTCAAGAACCTGATGTGCCAACCATAGGAAGCCGATGAGTGTGTGACACCTGGGAGTGGTGAGCACCCCAGGCAAGAGAAGAGGCAAGGAGGCCAGTGAAGGTGCCTCACTGAAACAAGTCTCACCAAGAAGTACAGATTAATGGATTTAGTTTCATTTATAAAGATTTCTGCTGTCACGCTGAATAAAAGCGGCATGTTGATGAAATCTGCGGAGCATCCTGGAATGCATCCAAAGCACCACCTTCCTTTGCAGGTATTCATCCTACTCCAGTCCCTGCAGCGCGGCGGCATCGGTTTCACCCCGCACACTTCACTCCCACAGGTGACAGTGAGGAAGCACGTGGAACATCCAGCACGACTGGAGAATTCCACAGAGGCAGGCAAGAGGCAGCAGCTGCCTGCAGAGTGCCGAGCTCCACAGCACTGTATGGTTTTGTCTTTATGAACATCAGATCCATGAAGTAAAGCACGGTATGAAATGAGCCCAGCTGCTCTGCTGGTCAGGGCACTGATGTGCAAATCAGAGCTCTCTCTAACTGCACGCAATTAAGGTTTTAAGTCACCGTCACTATTTAAAATGACTGAGAAATGAAAAGAGCCCATAATGCCATGTTTGCTTCCGCTCAAAGCATAACATTGATTTCTCTGCTTACAAACAAACTCTTGAATCAATTCATCTTCTTAAAATTTGATAAATACTCATTTCTAGTAGCCCTCAACTTTCTGTTCAATAAATAAATAGAAATTGAAGCTCTTATGAATAGGTGCTTCCTGTTTAACATCAAAACCATGATAAAAACTGCACTTTCTGAACAAGGTACAATATGTAAATTACTTTGCAGCTAATTTTGTAGCTTCCCTCTAGGTAGATTACAATTATAAAGCCACAGCTGATTTATTTTAAGTCATCTGCACGTGTTAAAATCTCACCACTGCCCTACATGTTTTCCCAGAAAAACAAAGAAACAGCATTAGGTTTTCTCTCCAAAGCTTCAAATAGCAGATGGGAAAATACCTAGTTCTTCATGCAAGTGAAAAGCATCTGCTGCCATCAACGAGCTCAGGAACTGGAACACAACTATAGGATGCTACAACCTCAAACTTGTGCTGAGCCACAAAATAAAAACCCCAGTAGAGTTCAACAACCGCTAACAGTGAGTGGTGAATCAGTGCACTGTAGGTCAAAATAAACCCAAGGGAGCATCATCTTTTGCTTAACACATGAGAAATGGCTTTACATTCAAAATAGTCATCTTGGTAAACAGTTTTCAGGACTCTGGAATATTGTAGAAAACATTTTAAATTAACTACCATTTTTTTTTAAATAATGATACATGTTGCTTGTTTTAAAAAGTTCTCCCTCCCATACTTTCCAAAAGGAATTTTCAGAGTGAGCTAAGAGGTGATGAGTCAAATTTTCTATTTTACTGATGTATGTACATGTGTATGTGTAAATTTCTTAAATATAAATACATATTTTTAAAATTAATTTGCTTCTTCACTCCAAACCTTGTCGCAGAGTTGGGGAAAAATGTAAAATGAAAGCCTCTGCCAGGAAAAAACAGAAGAGTGTGGGAGGATGAAGACATTCTAAAATGAGTTGAAATGAAGTTTTAGAAGCAACTTGGAAATCATTTTCAGGCCAGTAGTTTAATAAGAAAAGACTTCCTCAGCCTAAAATGAAGTGAGTGTCTTTGGAATTTAACCCGTGGGCCCAGACGAAAGCCAATGAAACAGCATGGGAAGGTGGACAAGTGACAAGTTTCAGCTTCCAGTTTCACTGCCAAAGTTGAAGAGGGAATGGAGAAGAGATGCTGGGGGTGGGAAGGCAAAAGGATGTGTCCAGAGGTGGAACAGGTGTTTTGCTGAAAGCATAACTAGCCAAGCAAAAACATGGAGCATGAAATACACGTTTCTGATACCCTTTCAAATAGAACCTATCAAAAAATAAACTAAATCTGGACGATGGTGACAGCACTCATCTGAAGGGAGACACAGTTCATGCCTATCACAAGGGGAAGACACCAAAGAGCCAGTGCTGCTGAGGGAGCTGGGGGAGCCTTGACACTGTGTGCTCCTTGGGCTGGAATTTGCTTCAGGGGCCTGGCAGTCAGACAGACCCACATCCATCCCACCTCCAGCTCAAAATGCCTACTCCAAGCAAGAGGTTTCCCTCTGCAGCAGCCCACAGCCAACAAGGCTGAGCTTTGTGACTAAGTGGGAATACATGCTGAAAAGCAATGGATAAAATAAAAAAGCAACAGAAACATATTTACATGACCAGTATGCATTTTTTATGATTGTAAAACTCTAATTTGTAACTAGATGTTACATAATACAAAAAAAATACCTTCAACAGTCTCTGACCAATTGCTGTATATCACCACCCATTTAGGAGGCCTAACAGAATTAAAGCTGCTGCACCAGGGTTTAAGAACTTTCTGTTCTGTGTAGTTAACCAGCCTTGATGAAGTTGTTCTATGGAACACAAATATTTGGCTTCCAAGACGACAGATGTCCCATACATCCACACTATCTCACTGGTTTATTCTAAGGAAGGGCTGAGGTTATGAAGCTTAAAATGTAACTTCGTATATACGTGTTAATTTGAATTATCAGAGTTTACGTAAGTGAAGATACCCTGACTCTCCACTTGGTCAAGCACTCCCAACAAATGGGACTGAACTACTTTCAGGAGTTAAATCTTCCAAACTTAAATACGCAAATAATTTTGGATTACAACAGCAGCAGTTGCCAGAGGAGAGGTTTCCATGCCATTATCCCCAGCACATGGGAATTACATATTTAGGTCCTCATCAGAGTCTGCATTATCTTGTCATTGTTAATACACAACAAACTTCAATGTTGCGTTTAACAATTGGAACAGTCTCAGAATACTAGGCTGGGATTGACGATGAACAAAGGCCCTTCTCATAGTTGCCTCAAATCAATGGTCAGGGTTTATTGCCAAAATTAAAACATAGGCATGTAAGCATATTATAGTATGAAGCACATGCACAGACAGGCTTACAAATCCAGGTATTGTCTTAGTTATGTACGAGGCACGCACTGTTCAGATGGGCTGTTTGATATTGTATTTAGATTTATATGATCCCCTCACAAATGGATCTAACTCAATAATCTTCACACACCCCGTGAAAAAGAAGGAGGTACCACTAACCCTATTTTACCGAAACATTTAATGACTTGCCCCAGGTCACACAGGAAATCTGTGGTGGTGGAGCAGGGAATGGCTCTCCTGGGATCTCTGAAATCCCATCTCAATATTCTGGCCACACTGCCACCCTTCTTCAGCCGTACTTAATACGACTAAATTACTGATGGCAACAAATAGCGGAATCTGACTTTCAGATGAGCTGATTTGTACAATGAGTCAATCCATAACTTTTGTCTCCTCCAGACACTTAGATCGATGGGCTGTATGCCCAGCACGTTATAATAACCCTGAAAAGCTTTTGGCTCAGCCTGCAAACACATTAGCATTAACTTAAATCTGCTGCTTTGTTTACTATATGAGATATCTGCTTGTGCTCTATATCCAAGTGATACCAATTAAAGAGACCCAAATACAGAGCTCACAGAGCAGTACAAGACTAAAGCTACCCATGAACACAAAATTTACTAAACTTTAAATGGTACTTATTCCTCCAAAGCATTATGGTCTGACAGTCACATTTTTCTTCTCCAGTCATAGACTTGTCATGATTTACATTCAGAACCTTCCCCAAAAAGCGGTTCAGAAAGCATTAGAAACTGGCTCCCCTCCCACTGCTTCCAAAACAGATTAACATGACTCCAGCCTTGGATCTGCATGACTACAAATTACAGTGAAGCCACCCTTGATTTAAGCTGTTGGAGAGAACAACAGGGAAATCACTAAAAATTCTGCTCTTTCAGCTCTTTAAACCCATTCATTACAGAGTCCACAGGGCCACACAGGTACCAGAGTAAATCACTCGGTGGGAGACGACATCACCCAGTAACAAGAGGCTTTTCTTATTTCCTTAGAGGTACAAATGTAGCAGGGCCAGGAATGGTCTAATTACTCTAAGAACACCCAAGCAGCACTGGAAGTGATAATTTATTGACCATATCAGTGTAGCTTAGTGCACAGAATGAAAAGACAAGTAAAGGATTGTATCCGGACCACTGAAATGCCCACAGCTTGCCAGGGTAGGCAGACCGATGCAAGCCAACTAAGTAATCTGGCAAAACCATACACCAGACTTATAATAAAACCACGCTTGGCTCTTACTGGGCTTCAGCAAACTAAGAGAAAGGTAAGAGTTGAATTTTATTTTTAAACATTTAGAAACAAGTTTGGGAATGAGTACCTAGACAGCCTGCTGAAATCCAGAGTCACTAATTAACCAGATGGGCAGCTAGGGAGCCGATCCAAAAATCCATCCAGGTCAGCAGAGTGCCTTTTATCAATCGCAGTGGCCACCAGATCAAGCCCTGGAATACCAGTGCTGACCTGACTAGTACTGGCTTAGCCCTTAACTCAAGCAATAACCACCATTGAATGCCAACCTCTGCGCAGCTCTGCCCTTTGTAAGCACAGAGAGTGGAAATAACAACAATATACAATGCACCAAAATCAAACAGAATGGCAATAGAATTTATTAAAATGTGTTTTCTTGCTCTTCAATACCAGCCCACTCTTCTATCTTGTGCTACCAAAAAAAGTAAAGGTTTCTGAGTGAAAAGTGCAACAGATTCGCAAACACATTTTCCAGCAGCTACAACATCCTACTCTCCAGTAACACCTCCTCAAAGCTCAAGCCCGTTTTGCAGAAAAATGAGAGAAGCAAACAGCAACAGGGGAATTTCACAGACACGAACCCATCCATGTAAAGTCACTCATGGCAGATTAAGTATGTTCTTAGAATGGATTTTCCCTCTTCAACACTCTATCAAAAACAAAAATAGAGTAAAATAACTAAGACTAAAATGGGAAAGATTAATTAACATCTCTGGTATCTCCTTTTTTCCTCACCTGTATGAAAAGATAGGAAGCTAGGAGCAAAAACAAAGGTTAAATCAATCTGTCTTTTGAAAAGGTGACACGCCCAAGGGCCTTAGTCAAAGCTCCATCCTTGGCTCCTGCACAGTCAGAATCTGTGCGCTGCTGCCAATGGAGCCTGGAAATCGTTTGGTGGAGCACTAGACATGAACAGCCTCTACATTCAGCTGTTTAGTATCAGCAATGTTAACTAGTGTTGCTTGATTATATCACGAGGGGAAATTAAATAGGAAACAAGGATTTAACATGCATGTCTGATACTCAGGCTTCTCGAGGAGAAAGAAAGGGAAGAGAGAAAACCTCAGGAACTGAGGACATTTTGCTCCCCTTGAGCCCTCATTCATTCAAAGAGAAGAATCAGAAACCCTGATAAATCTCCTTGAGCAACCCCCTCCCATCACATAGAAGGGAAAATTTTTCTGGACAGCTCTTTACAGAGGATACAGAAAAAAACTGACAAATCTCCGTCTGCCTCTTCCCACTTGGCATGATGATCTTTCTCACCCGACGACTGCAGAAAGGCAGAGTTTGCACAGCTAAGACAAGCCCCCCTTCCATGCAGCTATTCCACAAATGCAGCAAGAGCACCTGTGCCTACCAACCCTACAGGGCTGAGGGATGGCACAGAAAATTCTCTCTGCACCCAGCAATACGAATGGGGGCTTCCTACCCGATCCCCTCATCTGCCTGACGTGTTACTTTGGCAGAAGGCAGACTTCCTGCTTCTGTTGGAAAAAATAATTTTCGATTATCCCTCTCTGATATTTACATTTTAGTAATTCCTTACACAGGACAAGCTCCGCAGTTGCCATTGACAAATACCAATGGGAAAAAGAAAAACCACAAAACCCCACCACCCAAGCCACAGCCACGAAACACGACACCCCTGCACGGGCTCTTGGATGGACAGGGACCCCGGGTAACTTACTGACGGGCGTATTCCTTCCTCGGCGCCGGGTTCCTGCAAGCCGCCCGTCACAGCGCCGGTGCTGCCGCAAGCCGCGGGCGCTGCCAGCCGCCCCCCGCCTGTGACAGCGCCGAGCAGGGAGCCCTCCCTCTCCCCTCCCTCCTCTCCCGGTATGTCCAAGCACGCTCACGCCAGATCTGGAACACGAGCACGCAGGACGGCACGGAGCCCGCTGCTGCCCCCGCCGGGCGGTGGGGACACGCGGGACCCCCGCCCACTCGCGGACAGCGGCGGGGCGGAGGCTCCCGGCCCGCCGTGACACCCGTGGAGGCGGCCTCGGCCCCGCGCCGCCCCTCTGCCGGTTCTCCGCTGTAACCCGCGCCCGTAGCGGGGGAGGAACCTGCGTGGGCCCCCTCCAGGCTCGGCTCTCACGAGGGGCGGATGGGGAGCCACAGCCTCTGACAGACTACGCACACACACCACTGTCTTTCGTTCCCCCACTCCCCTCTTCCCCCAGCAACGGACAGAAGGTACATCTGGGACGGACTGGCGAGTTGTGGATAAGCCAAGCACAGGCGCTGTGCTGGGAGCAGGGAAAAGGGGAAACTAAGCAAAGCAGCTGCTTCCAAACATCTTTGTTGAGCCACGAAGCCAGCAAATGGTGCTAGTTTTGTCTAAAGACATCTAATTTTGCTTTACTGCTGCATTATAATATACTTCTAAGACTACAGCTATGCTAAAATAATCATGGAATCACAGAATGGCTTGGGTTGGAAGGGATCTTAGAGAGCATCTCCTTCCAACCCCCCTGCCATGGGCAAGGACACCTGTCACTAGACCAGGTTTCCCCAAGCCCTGTCCAACCCGGCCTTAGACACTTCTAGGGATGGGGCAGCCACAGTTTCTCTGGGCAACCTGGTCCTTCTCTGGGCAACCTGATCCTTCTCTGGCCCCAGTCAGGGCCTCACCACCCTCACAGCCAAGAATTTCTTCCTAATATCCAATCTAACCCTGCCCTCTGTCTGGTCACTCCATGCCCTTGCGACAAGTCTCTCTCCAGCTCTCTTGGAACCCCTTTAGGTACTGGAAGGTCTCCCCAGAGCATTCTCTTCTCCAGGCTGAATGACCTGTTTGAGGTGCAAAGTTGGAGTGAGAAATTAGGTCTAAGCCAGTACTCCAAGGAACATTCAAAGGCAAAACCCTGGAAAAGGAGAGGCTGAGAGAACTAGGGACAGAAGGAAAGGCATGTCATGGGACAGGGCTGGCAGAGAGCAAACAGCATGTCACCACCTCCAGTGAAACAGAGCACAACACAGACCCCTGCTTCAACAGCTCCACATGCTGACTCATGTGGTCTGAGGAGATGTTCAACTGCATAGGCTGTGCAAAGCACAGAACACAGTGGCACTCAGAAAATACCATCTGGTTCAAAGATGCCAGGTAACATCCCATTCTTCTTCTATTATATCATCACTTTGGCATAGAATGGACAAAGTGTAGTGCTTTTCAAATTTTAGGGCTTCCTCAGTGCAACAACAGGAACTTACAGCGAAGGGCACCAGGTATTTTCCATAGCCGTGCGCTTTTCCAAAAAAAAGCTCAACAGTTAAGCATACAAAATCTTGTAGTGCAAGCACATGGATATTGAAGCCAAATTGTTTCAGCCACATAAGGTTTGATAATTTTAGTAAGAAAATATTAACACGCATATCAAGAAGAAACACAAGACACCCTCTGATGTGCTGCAAAGATCAGGAGATTGGAGCAAGGGTTAAAGGGAACAGGAAATATGAAGAAATGCAAAAATAGAAGCTATTCTGTGAAGCTGGACACATTATCTCTTGTCAGTGCTGTCTGTAGCCAATACTGAGAGAGATTTAATAGTTCTCAATACTCCCATTAAAACTGTAAATGAGGTTTAAAAAAAAAATCCAGCATAACTATCTTAACAGATCTCTTTCTGTACATTCCCTCCCCCCTTCAAATTAATTACGTTATGCTTCCACATCACTGACATAAAATGACTATGTGACCTACAACATCATTTTGAGACCGAAGCAAGCAGAGGTACTGCGTGTACAGCCTGATGAGGCTGGGCATTCTGAATCCTGCAGCACAAAACATGCACCAAGTGCAACATGAAGGAAGTCAGGAATAAAGAAAGCTAAGAAATTGCTGCATTGAAATACGTGGCATGAAACATTCATTTGTTTTTCCCCATTCCTTCTTCCCTCATTTTCCAGATACATCTAAGTTGTTTCATTCATAGCAAATGGAATCGATAATGCTTTTAGCTCCGAGTGCATAAAGACTTCAGCATAATACTGCACCCACTTCAAATCTAACCCCTTCCGGAATTACACAGGAGCAAATCTCAAGTGTAAAAGAAATTCTGGAGCAAGCCCAGCACAGCCATAGAGGAGGGTTTTTTAATAAGTAAAAACACATATATAGACATGCATTGAAGCTTTGGGAAGGATGGGGAAAGCAGCAGTATTTCGATGCTGCTTAGTGAATTGGGTGTCAAAGCAGCTCTTAGGGGGAGCAGGTCATTTCACTAATTAAAGCTGTTCTTCCATGTTTCATTTCCTGACATTTCAGCCGTCCAGTTGCCTTGCCGTGGGCAGAATGGAACATGCCACTGAGCTCAAACCAAAGGCTGATCACTTGTGACTCAGCTCAAATTAAAATACACAAATAAAAAGCTAAACTGACAGGTTACTACCCAAAGATGCATCCATATCCACTGAGCTTCAGAATGTCTTGTCCAACATGGAGTTAAATTATCTTTCTTACATTACAACTTAACTAACAAAAAGAAGCGGCCGAAACAACCTCTCATCAACCAGCAAAACAAGGAGTTTTCTCTTGCTAGGAATGTTTTGAGGGTTTCACCATTAAATAAGTTTTCTGCACAGTAACAGGCTACTAAAGAAAAATATTCTCTCCAGCATCAATCCCTTCAGAACTAAGCTCACAAAGGCCAGCTGTGAGAAGAGCCCTTCGTGCGCTATCTCCTAAACCACTAAAGGAAGGACAATCATCACCTTCCCGGCAGAGCAAGCCACAGAGCAGCAGCTGCCAAGTGCAATTAGCCCGGGTCTACAGAACAGCTTTGGACTACTGGAGATCAGAGTCTCATGTGTTTCAAAGGCAACGTGGTTGGTTTGGGGTTTTTTAGGTTCCATTCTCCATGACAGTTACTTCATTAAGGTAACGGCAACAGCGAGCCTGGAGATCCTCCCCAAAAGGAACTGCTCCTGAAGGGAGGGATCAGTAATTTAATAGAAGCAGATCCATATTCCTCCCAGGGAAGTCTCTACCTCCAGAGAGGGCAAGACAATATCTACCCACACATTTGGGTCTCCACCTTATCTATCCAGCACTAACCCCAAATCAAATCCCACAGTCATTTGACCAAGCAACAGGAAAAGCAAAGAAAAGCAAAGAAAAAGGATGGTGCTTATGTCCTTGACTTCTGCTTCCAAAACCTAGGGGCTTTGAATGGAAACCCATCAGGAAAACCCATTTGGCTCGCATGGCCAAATTAGCAAGCGAAGGATGCGGGGGAGTCATTTTTTGCTTCAAAGGGTACTTCAAACAAATGTTCTACTCTCTTTCAATTTTTCTTCACTGTTGTTTGCCTTCCCTTTCCTTCTCCTCAAAGCTTTACTGGTAAGGGAATCTAACTTCATTTACAGAATAGGCAAAAGGAAGTTCTCTGGTATTTGTTCATTTCCAGCATTATGTCTTCCTAATTAAATTTCTGTGCATCTCTGTTCAGTGTTAGGGCCACAAGCAAAGGAGGTGTCCCCTGCAGTTCAGCCACCAGCATAAGCCAAACTAAGACTTTTTCCAAAGCTCACAACAGGAACAAGCAGTTTTCCAACAAACCTAACAATTCCCTGGGGAACTGGAACCACAACAGGTAGCTTCCATCAGCATTCCCAGAGATGACCACACTGTAATCCTTATACAAGCACAGATCCACAGGCTGGATCTACTCAAACTTTTGGATCTACAAAACTCAGATTCTGAGAAAGAGAAATTGTAGTCTTATCACATCAGTTCATCCTACAGCCTGTGGAAATCAGAGCTACAATGTTCACTCGCTGAGATAACAAAATCTGCTATAAAGCACAAACTTGGAAAAAACACATTTTTGCTAATTGAGTACAGTTTTCCTCAGGCTTTCACCTACCCCCAAGGGATGCTTACTATCTTCTGGGATTAAACTCACTGCAGAAGCCTTTGGAGTGTGCCAGGAGTTACTTACCCTTGCACATAGGCCATTCCCAAACCAAATTTATTGAGAATACTTTTCCCACTGCACCTGAGGGATGGCTGGGAGACAGTGTGTGGAGGAAAATGAGCAGAGCCTGAAGAGTAAGATGCCGGCAGGAGGCAGTGTGAATGGGGAGGATTTTTATAGTGTCTCCTTTTTCCTCTTGAAAATAAAAAGAGTTCTCGGTACTGAAAAACACGCCCTCAGCCTACAGATGAATCTGTTCTTTTAAACAAAAGCTTCTTGTTAAACAGCAACGATTAAAAACAAAAACAGAAAAACCCTTAGTACACTATATATTTTAATGGAACTGTCCTTGACGTGCAATATGAAGGCAAATTAGTTTCCTGTCAGCCCGACTCAGTCTAATGGACTCGGAGGCTGCAGTTTTTCCACTCCTCTTAATGACTTGTTGCAATGGAGATGAGTGCTCTGCGTACAGCAATGCCATCTTCTGGCACAGTTCCTGTGAGAAAGGCCACTTGCTGAATACCACTAAAAGAAAGCTCCTGTTTTGGGAAAACAGCAACTCAGACTCCACAATAAATCTTGAACACTTCCCCTCTCCACTGCACTTGCTGTTGGGCTCTAATTGTTCAAGGGCGTGGAGCGAGGCAGTGGGAACACACACACAGTGTGCTGCTGTAGGAGCAAACTCGCTCAAGTGTCTCCTAAAGGGGCGCCAAGTACAGCACTGAGAGCGAGCATTTACAGGCTGAAGACAGGGATGAGTTCAAAGCCCGTGGATGGAGGAGTCTGGCAGGAAGGGCAAGTAGTCATCCAGAGCCAACTTTGCATATCCCTGGGAAAATCAGCAAACATTTCACATGTCTGACTTAATTTTTGTATTCCTATATTAAGGAATACAAATTTTGTATTCCTATTTTGTATTTGCTATATTAAGCAAAGATTGAAAACACGTGCTATTTACACTGAGGAAATAAACACCGGCTGGCAATCCATAACTTCTTCACCATTCTCGCTTGCTCCTGAACAATCTCCATTTGGTATATGGAGGTGTAGTAGGACAGGCTTAGGATAAAGATTTCCCACTAAATCCAACACCTCTGCTTTTTCTTCCCCCCCACCAAAGTTTGCGAGGTTCATGCTACAAGTATTTATTGAGAGTACAGATTTTAGACCGAGAAAATCAGATCCTAACCAGTTCTAGTCTGAAATAATACCTGAGAAGAAGTAACACTGGAATTCCTATCTACTGTATCATTTGATACCCAAAGACCACCCTGGGAGTCAGGTGCAATGCAGAGCTGCTAATCTGGCAATCTCAGCCAAAACAGCCCATGCTCAGCTGCTTCTAAGATACCCCCACCAGTAAGACAATGACCAACCAATTGCAGTTGATTCCTTCTCCTGACATTTTCATTCTGCAGCTCATCCCAAGATCTCAAAAAATACTTTGCAGCACCCATAAAAGCACAATTTCATTTTTCTCCCCGCAAATGAAAAAGTAATTAAAGGAATTGGGTTTTGTGACTGAAATCAGCCACTCTGGTTCCCAGATATTTGCTCATTAAAAAAAGTACGCCGTCCACATACTTATTAAATAAAAGAAGAGCATATTTTAAATGTTTATGCTTTCATGCATGAGAAAGATTCTGTAATTTGTCAACAGTCAAACAAAGCTGAGAAAGTGTTTTGCTTTCATTTCCAATTGCTTTGATGCCTTCCATTGTTTTGTCTTTGCTTCTTTCCCATTGTCAGTTTTGTTTACCTCCTCTCGCCCATCTATCTTTCAATTCCCATAAAAAGGAGCCTTCCCCAAATTTCCTGTACAAAAGCTATCCGCTTTTGCTATTGCTCTAAGTTAAATGCAGCTTTCACAGAGGGCCCCCTCTGTGAAGAGTATTACCTCCCTCAATGCTTGTAATTTACCTCTTAACAAAAGGTTTGTGCAAAAAAAGCAACCAGAAAACATTTATTTTAGAGAAAGGTTTACCAGTTACTTTTTAAAGAAGAATTTCACAGGTTTTGGACTTGAAAGAAGATATGTGAGAAATGCCACCAGAACAGTTTTCAGAGCACTTCAAGCCCTAGATTTCTGTCTTATGCTGGTGAACAAGTTAACTGGCTGTCACACCAAAGGTGTCACTTTTTTAAAACCATAACCTTTCAATCTGAGTTTCTCGTGCTGATGCTCACAAAAGCCAGGTCTGTTTTAGTATCAATTTTAAAGAACAGCCACTTTGGCAAACCAGACTGTCTGAATCCGTCAGCATCCTGGCCTGGCACGATTCAAGGCTGTGCCCCGACAAAAACACCTTCCAATCTACACTGCTAAAGCACTAGACGGAAATGAGAGGAAGAAATGCAGCTTTGCAGCCATCAGAGTTGCTCTAGGAGATGCCTGAATTATTTGAACAACAATAAAGTTGCAACACGAGTCACATCTTAAGAAAATGTGGATGGGAAATGTCTGTCTGAAATGAATTCTTAGGTGTCCAATGAGGAGAAAGCTCCAAGTAAACTGCTTCCCAAAATAAGTGTATCTAGATACTCTTATTCCCATAGATTCCCATTAGACCAAGGTCAAGAGTTACAGATATGCTCCATTCTCTCAACAATTCTTACTAGTTGATAATAATTTGCTACCAGAAATTTTATGTCTCATCTTTCACAATTTTGAATATTTCCAGAGGAAAATGCTTTGATCAGGCTCTATGCTGACATTTTGGCTGAAAGAAGGGATGCATGTATGGAGGCCTGGCTTACAGTTCAAGTGCATTTTTGAAAAACTGTTTTGATTTATCTGGTAAACCATTCTATAAAAAACAGCCAGGCAGGCACTTCCAAGAAAATAACACTATTACTGAAAATATCTTTGGTTAAATAAAACTTACCCTCTGGACACATTTACATAACAACCACTAACACTGGCCCAACATATGTAGTAAATAGAACAAACAGGCAACCACAGTCACTCAAAACATGAGGCTGAAGAGCTGACACAGTCAGGTTTGGGTTTAAGGCCCTTTCAGCCAAGCATCCTGTTGGTTTCTTCCTCTGTGGGGGAGACCAGTCATTCAAAGTAATATTGCTTGGGACTTGCTGCCCAAATACTCGATCACTGCCTAATTTTGCTTTTTAAGAGTATTTCAGTGCTGAGGTTTTGTAATCATCAAGCAATACAGCAAATACCACAGTTATGTCTAGCAAACACACAAAAGCTGTACAATCAGCAATGCTCCCAACAGGGCAACTGATATGAAAACGGTGCTACTGACATTTTGGAAGCTGCATATTTATTTTTCTTACAAAGCTAGAAATTACTAGCTTAAAGCTACTTCACTATCTCCATTATTTATGCATTAATACATATGATACCAGGATGAAAAGCTCATTTTTTTAATCTTACCCTTCCGTCTCACCAGCGGCACCTTGAAGTTAACCACGCTTCCAATACAGCTGTGCCTGCAAGAGGCTGATAATCCAGCAGGGCAATTCCAGAGGTGAGGATACAAACTGTCGTGCTTGGGTGCAGATGTTTGAAAGCAAAAGCTATATTCTTACTTTAGCTCTAGCAATTTTCCTCTGCGTGAGCAAACAGCAGGCTGCCTGACAAGCTTTTGCAGAGAGGTGTGAAAGCAAGATCTGGCCTCCATTAGGTGTAAATTCAATCTCTCACAAGATGAAAAAAGTACCAACAATGAAGAACATGTTGCTAATTTCAAGATCTCATTATCTGAGAGGCCTTGTCACACAGGTTTAATAGGTCCAACCTTTGCTGCTTTAAATCTACAGTAAACAAAGACTTCCAATACCCAACACACGAAAAAGCTTAAGAAATACAAACCAAATTGGATTAAAAAGCACTTAGGGCCAAATGTAATAATTCTGCAGATCAGTGGCTGAACACAGTGGGTTTTTTCCTACTGAGTTATCTCTCCAGAGACTGTCCAACTACACAAACTAGGCAACCTTGCACATGTGCCTAGAGGGTTCCTCAGCCACTGCAGATGTTTAACTACAGTCCTTCCTTTGCAAGGGCATTTAAAAACCCTTAAGGCACAGAGAACAGCGTGATACACAAACACATTCATATACAAGATATCTGAAATGTGTACACTGTTCAAATATTTGGCTAGTTACATGACTTTTCTTCTAAAGTTCATGCATCTGGGTAAACACAAGCATTTCCCATGTCTACTGGTGTCCAAATTCCTCATAAGCAATCCCAACAATGTAAATTTGGAGTCAGAAGTGGAATATTTGTCTTGTCAACTAACATACACCAGCAACTCCTTTTCAATAGTGTCTGTGTCTGGCAACACAGTCAAACACTGGGCTCTGAGGGCAACACCAAGGCTGGTGGTTTGGTTTGGGTTTTTTTAATAGTTGTGGGGTTTTTTCCCCCATATTCAGAGTAACATCAACTGGTCTTTAATCCCTGCAGTTTTAAAATGAAGTGAACCAAAACAAGGCAACTCTGTGGAGCTTACATTTGGGGTCACAGATGATGTAGCTGCAGCTCCACACCACATTTCAGAGCCGGTTTGACACTGTTTTCTCTGGCACAGTAGCTCGATGCCAGCTGAGCAGAGCACTTGTCAGGTAAAACAGGATTACTAAATGTTCCTTCCTCAAGAAGGCGAGACACGAGTGTTCATGGCAGGGAATCGTGATTGATGACAACTCATCTCAAAAACCTGAGACAGACTTCTTAATTTTTTTTTTTTTTTTTTTTTAAACCGACATGGATGCTGACCTGCCTTTTAAAAACTTACTTTTGTTTCATCTCGTATTGTGGGGAATACAGACAAATAAAAAGCTGCCTAAATCAAGACAAAAGTAGCTTCACCTGTGACCTGCATTTCATTTAGACTTAGAAAACAGAAGATTCCCATCTTTCCCGATTCCTTGTTTCCAGCTGCTCTGGCCACCAGCGTAAAATTTTCACATCAGTTTTCCAGCTTCACAGTAGAATAACTTTTCAGTCTAATGACTGGTGTAGTGTAAACAATACACATCTGGATGCAACACTGCTTTCACTTTTCCCAGAATATAATCGTTAACAGAGACATTTAGTTACAAGCAAGAGATACAATTACATTTGCACAGGTTTTCCATCCACAGGAGGGATAGAAAACCAACACAAAATGCCAAGTGCAAATCCTTGTACAGTATTTAGATGTTAGAAGGATTTCTCCAAATGTGTACTGATTTCTATACGCATGTTTATGTTCATCTAAATTTGATACTTACATTGCATAAATTACATAAATTATACATTAAATGGGCTCTGAGTGAACTACATATTCATTAACATAATTTAAAATGCAATAGAAATGTTACCTTTTATAGTTATTCCGTGGCTTCCACTGGATCTTAAGGATAAAAAAGTCAATGGCTCAGCTGTCATAATCTACGTTACCATGGTAAGTGTTCTGCCATACATAATTCCATCTGCCTACAAACAGGGACCAAAAATACATATTTGTGTCATCTCTAAAGGAGAAGATTTAATTTTTCACTCCTAGATCAAAGAAAACACATTTATATTGGTAACTGCATTTAGGTCAGGGTTATTTTATGACAACTACAGTCAATATGCCAATTACAGATATCAAGAGTTTAAGAAACATTCTAGAAATCACCCATTTATAGTAAGAAATTTTTACTGTCTTTGATTTCTCAGTAGTTACTTTTCCTGCTCTAACCCTTTCAGCTTCCTACAATATGAAAATGTCTCTTTAGAATGTACCTTAAGCCAGTATTTTCCTATCTTTTTCTTCCAGATGAGTGTGTCATAATGTGCTACTCTAGCTATTTCACTGAAAAACTAAGTCTAGAGGGTTCATCGCAGTTTCTTTATGAAGTCTATGACATATACGCTGCCTGGTAGATCTCTAAAAACATTTAGTACAAAATAATTTCTCTTGGGAATTGTTTAACAAAGACAGTACATACTCTGCAACAATGAGCCACTGTGCAGTTACAGATTAATTCTTCAGGCTGCATGTACAAGTCATAGAAAGTCCATTTAAAATCTATCTGAATTAAAAATCTAGACAAAATGGTTATTGACACACTATTATCTCTCCATTCAGTTTACATCTTGATGTAAACATTCAGTTTACATCAAGATGTGTGTTGCAACATTAGCTCACTTACTTTAAATAATCATTGGCAGTGCATTCCAGAAGTAGAACTTAACTAAAAAGTATTAAAAACCTGTTCTTTATGCAGACCTGAAGTTCGCTGCCCTTAAGTGAATACGGATTTTGTTACTTTTGCAGAAGCAACACAGACTAAACGAGGGATATCAAGGTGCAGCTGAAACTAAGGTGACCAACTCCCTGAAATCTTTGTTCAACAGCAGCAGGACCGGGCAGATAATTGCTTTATGCTCTGGGGTTGGTTTGTCATAGCAACAGCATTGGAGGAAGCTGGAGGGTTCACTAGGAGCTTGTTTTTACAAAACATGGCATTTCCAGTATTTCAAATTGATAGATCATAATTAGGATCACAGTCATCATGACATTCTATTACTCATTTCAAAAAACCCCACGATGACGTTGCTCAGCAATTTTCTCTGACTGAAATGAATCTCTGATCTGAAAAACCTTGATGAAAAGGAAAAAAGAAATCACAGATGCAATACAGCCATACTTTGAGGTGAAATCGTTACAGGGAAGAGAGGAGCATGCTGCACTTATACAGCCCATAAATTTCAGTGCCAAAGCTCCCACAGGCACTACTCAAATTAAAGCTCCATGGGACAGCAGCAGTAGAGGACGGCTCTCTCCTCATCTTCCAAATGCCTCAAAGGGCAGATCCTCGGAAAGGTTTAAGTAACTTTCCCTTAGCAGAACACAAAAAGGTGAGCAACTGCACTTCAAACGTGTGGGAGGCAGCTTCAGGTAAAGGTCTAGGTCTGTATGCACTCCTGCAAAAGGGACACAGCAAGAAGCAGGCTGACAGGTGCAGAAAATACCAAACTATGTTTAGTTGCAGCAAAGGCTGTGTCAGGTCACACTACAAATAACCAGAGCTTTCTTCCACCCCCAGCACCACTCCTGCAGATGCCAAGGTTTGCCCCTCACTTCTGCATTGAATCATCAGCAATCTGGTGTTTTTAAAAATACCATTGCAAAGGAGACCCCAGTTTTTTCAAGTGATGAAGAGTTGCATCAAGGGAGCAGCAACAGCTTAGTTCAAACATGAGTGCCAAGACCAAAATCAACTAAAATACCTTCCAGGAGCCGTGTTAGGCTGGGGGATAAGAGGTTATCACTCATTAGCCCATGCTGAGTCTGTAATTGACTAAGTCACTTCATATTATAAAAATGGAGCATCAATTGATTTTCTGCAGTGCCTGCACCTTGTACCAAATCTCACCACCACCTCCAAAACCTGTCACACAAAACGCTTTGATATAGATTTCATACACATTTGCTTTACTAAATATAGACTGTCTTCTTCGAGCTGAAGAAACAGAAGGGGAACTGGCAGCCACTGGAGCCAAAAGGAGTTTTGCAGAGGTAATTTTACTTCTAAATATTTATACCCGACTCTTCTGGCTCCCTGCTTGCTCTGACTTACCCACCTGTCATTTTGAGAACCATAAGGTTTGCCCCTTGGTCATTTTAGTGCCACAGAAACTTAAGATCATCTGTTCTTCTCACCCTCTTTTAAAAAATTAATAAATCATTTTCTCCAACTGCATCCTTACAACGTCATCATTCCCACAAAAGCATTACTAAAAATCAAGCTTATTGTTTGGGACTTTTGCTTGTTTCAGCAAGTGATCCATTGGGATGATTAATATAAAGCAAAGGTTTGCTGAATATGAAATTCCCCCTCTAATGGTGAAGTGACACACATAACAGCTTGCTATTCCTGTAACAGGGATGAGATGAGTGCTCAAATAGCAGGAATCTAGGCTCCTGCTCCAAAGACCTTCCTAAGCCATGCTGGCTGTTTGCAAACAAATACACAAGAAATCTGTGAACTCAAAATAGGCCATTGTGAAACTTTCAGCCGCAAATTTGCACATTGCTTATGCAAGGCTTGGGCCCAGCAGGTAGGAAGTCTATTATCCATTGCTTTCAGCACACTGTGACCCTTGGGAACAGCCTGTTCTTGCTCTCAGTAAAGTCTGAAGAAGGTTGTACTGACACTCGCTTGGCATGGGGGGTAAAAATAGGACTGCAATGGCATCTTTTCATCAATTATTGTCATCTGACAAATCACGTGTGCTCTTGGTCCCTGATAAAAGAACCATAGTTAGAAAAATTCAAACCAGATCCAGGAGTGTCAACTCTATCTTCTGGTTTTCAGGTATATCCCAATAGTGTCCCTACCAAAGAAGCTTAAAATTGTTTGGAGCATCCTCCTTGTCAAATACCAGTCAGCCAGGAGAGAGCAGAGAGTGCACATCAAGACAACAAAGAACCCAGCAGGGATCCCAGGTAGAGCATTTCCAGTGCAAGCCTCCAACTGCGACAGAAATAGCCTCATTAAAGGGCAGGTTCAGATACAAGAAGCTATTTATAGGCAATCTAAGACTAAATTATTAGTGACATGCTCCGAATCTAAAAATTCCCAAAGTTTACAGTGTTACAAGAGCTGTACATGCAGCACGTGATGCCCCTGAGTGCTACACTGGGCGAATCCACGAGCTTTGGCTTCTGTGCACCGACCGACCAGCTGCTGCTCCCGGCAGGAACTAAAACCGTCTTGAACCGAGGCCAGGCTATTCACATCCAGCCCGAACAAGTTCAAGTTCCCAGAAAGCTCCTGTGCCGCCACAAGAGTTCTACTCCTGCCCAAGTCCTGCCCCTTCCCCTGCCAGCTCCCGCCACCCACGCTGGGCACACATCAGAGGGAAGGGCAGCCTCCATCACCCACTGCCGCTGGAGCCCGACGCACATTCCTGAGCGCAGCAGCAGCTGGGGGTTACGGGTCACCAAGTACTGGCAGCCATCCCACACCCAGAGCAGGGGGGAAAGCTAGATTTTAGAAAGATAAAACAACAAACAAAAACGTCTCTGAGTACACTCAAAGAGCCTACAAAGGATACTTCAGAATGGTTCTGCTCGTGGGATCCAAGAGCCAGTTATAAGCTTAGATCACATACCAAACACTCCACAATTAATCGCAAAGTTTATTTTTTCCTCTTGGAGTTGCATATGTGGGAGTGCATTCAGGGAGAGGGGGTGTTCGTGCTGGTTTTAACCCAACGATTTTGGGTACAAGCTATTTGTGATGGTGCGGAGGAGCTGTAAAATGCAAACTGCCCTCAGTTTGCTATTTTCTGAATATACATATATAGATACATAAATAATGTAGAATTACTTTTTTTTTTCCTTAAGAATAAAAGGAACGACAACCTTCAGAAACACTGCAGAAGATGAATGAGGTCTGGACACCCTCCATCTTTTCAGAGGTAAGCTCATAAAACAACACTTCACCATCTGACCTAACATAAACAACAAGGGTATTTACAGCACTGTGTCAGTCGTTCAAACTCAGCCAGTCTGAATGCTTGAAATACATTCCCATCCATCAGATGCCTGTAAGCATCCCATGAGATTCAAGTTCTCTAACAGGACTTATAACTTATGCCAAGACCTCTCACAACATCTGGAAGACTGACAAGACTTTAGCTTGCACACCATTTCCTCACCTGAATCTGTGCTTCACACACATCCCACATGCTGCTCTTGGCACAGTCTTCTTTCTACCCCAGAAACATCACCTTCAAACACCCAGACATCTTAATAAATAACGCTCAAATGAAGCAAGGGATGCATTTCATAAAGCTTCTCACCAGTTTTCAGTAAGCACAACTTTAACGCTAAAGGCAACATAGAAGTTGTGGGAGCTCACCTTGGCTGTAAGTGGTCAAAGCACCCTTCAAAGAGAACCCTGGGAGAGTCAGGTCAGCAGTTTCATCTCCTGGAGCTGTACCTTTATTTGCACCAGCAACACTAAACTCAAAGAGTTAATATGGCAAACATCCAAAATGTTGTACAGGGGGATGTTGCTGAACGAATCCTTGTTGCATAAACAAAGATTCCTTTAATATAGGAAGTCTGAACTGCCCTGTGACTTACTGTGCTCTTACTTCTCTTTAGGATCGGCCAAGTTCTGCAGATAAATCCAAATGCTTCAAGACCAGATGGCCAAAACAAACAAAAAAATACAATAAAATAAATAACCAAACTGCATAAGCAGAGACAACAAATAATATTGCTGTAACCCATTTTCTGTCCAGGGTTACTCCTAACACTTGTAGTGAGCAAGGCGCAGCTTTTGGCTCTGAAGCTCTTACACAGAAATTTTATCAGATTGTTTCAGTCAGGTGCACACTTGCAAAGTTCTAGATACCTGTGCATCAACAATGGATGTGGGATACAGCCTGCTTTTCCTACCCGAGTTCATGAATCTCCAGCGGGTAATGAACAGCAATTTCTAGCTCACGCCCCCTCCCCTTTCCCTAAATACTTTTATTTTTTGAATACAGTTACATCTTGAAGTTTGCATCCTGCTGGATACCACAGTTGTTTCTGTGTTCCCAGCTGACTCACCATCCCAGTAAGGACAATCAGGCACTTCAGAAAGAAGGATAAAAGGGAAGAAAGAACAGCCATCAGAACAGAACATATTGTGTTTTCCCCACTCCGTTAGTCAACTCCTTATTAACACTTAACCAGGACGCTTCTACAACCCATTTCGCAGTCAGTGTTTACAGATAGAGAACACCCCTTGCAGTTTCTGAGGTGGCCTCACACAGCAGGTCACCCCAAAAAAAAGCCTAAAGCCCTCTACAAAGACAACTTTGCAGTAAATACTTCATAATAAGACTTACATCCAGACACAGTATGTTCGGTGTACAGCAGGACTGCAAAAAGCCCTACTGTAATTTCACAAAGGTCTCACCTCAACAGGCAACAAAGCTACAGATATTAGGAGCAACAAGCTGTGTTTCCAGTAGACATATTTAGTGATCAGCATGGGAAACCCCACAAAGTGTTTTGAGGGTTTTGGAGAGCGTGAGCATTTTTATATGTTTTCAGGCTTTTTACTTACTGAGACGAAGCATGACTCCTTCAGTATTTAACAGCATAATGAGCAGATCCTCTCGGCCAGGAGGCGGGCAGTCGCTGCTTTTTATCAAAGCAACCTGTGCTGTTTGTTTCCTCTCCCATCCCAGTGCACCCCAATCAGAAGAGGTGGCTGCAGCCTCACTACAGTGCCCACAAATCCATGGCGCGCAGCTCTCCCGCCCCACACAAAATGGCGGGCACAGCCCCCCCTGTCGCCCCACACAAAATGGCGGGCACACCTCCTCCCGTCGCCCCACACAAAATGGCGGGAAGCCCCTGAGCAAGGGGCATCCCCAATTGGGACTTGTTCTAAGAAACCATAAGGTTTTGGTCCATAAAGTAGAAAATCAGAATATCAACAGCAAAAAGTCAGCCTTTAATAACTTGTATCAAGTAAAAATCTTGTAAGGGAGGGAACAAAACTGGGGAAAAAATAAAGGAAAAAAAGAAAAAAAAAAAGAGGGAAAAGAAAAAGGGGGAAAAATAAAAGAGGGGAACAATAAAAATAAGAAGAAACTGAGAGAAAAAAAACCAGAAACAAATTAAAATATTTTTAAAATAGAAAACCACACACACAAAACAACAGAAAGAAAAAAAAAAAAGCAAACAACCCAACAATCAAACCCTCTACTCTTCCCTTAGGGTATAATCCATATAAAACAGGATGCCTGCAAACAAACTCCACATCACAGCATCTCTCAAACAAAAATGCAGTAGAACCAATGCACAAATCAGCACCAAATTACAATCCTCACTTCAACCTGTTTCCTAAGCATTTCTAATAAAAATAAATATTAAAAACAAACATTAAAAGACAAAGCAACCCCACACTCCCACTGAGGCAGCACCTCCTTCTGGAACCTTCCACCCCCAGGTGCTGTGAATCTGTGTAAGGAGCCCCTGCCCAATTAGCACCAGCTGGTGTAATTAACACAGTCCCTTTGAGACATACAAACACATCAGTTTCTCCTTTTAAAACTCCAGAGTCATAGTAATTGCAGGACCTTGCCTGTTTCCCTTCCCACCTGGGCTGGCTACTCTGATATCGCACAAACGTCAGAACACCTGAAACTATTTACTAAACTAATTTAGTCTGCATACACGTTTAATACCCACCTGGAACCTGCTTTTCTTTCTCCCTTTTTTATTTTGTGTTTCCACACTTTTTCAGCAAACCAACAAAAGACCTAATTGGAATATGAATTGAAAACTTTCAATTCTTCCCTTCCACAGTAGGTTAGAACTGGTAGCTCACACAAAAGGAGTTTTCATGGAAGTAGTAAATCTTTACGTGCCTTAATTGTATTAGTTTATAACTACTTGATGCTTGATTTTCCAACCCAAATAACACTGTAGCACAGTAATTTTTATACTCCATCTCAACACACACAGTCATTTACGTGCTAACTGTAATTACTTTTTCCTACATTAGGCTACATCTATTATGCAGCAGGTTCATTATGGTTTATATTTCATCATTTCAATTCAGTGGGAAGGCATTTTCTAGCACCCTTTTTCCCTTTGATACGGCAGACGAGTTCAGTGGAATAGAAATGTTCAGTTTGATGGATGTTGGATTTACCCTGTGCCGTGCCACCTAAGTGAGTGCTTCACTACGCTGATTTTTCAAGCCATTCCAGTTCCCAACAAATTACTTCTAATTCTTTATGGTAGCAGAAGGTAAAATCAAAAAATAAGCTTAAATCAAACTAAAGTTCAAAGAAACCTTGAAAATGTGGATTTCAAGCAAACCTCATTTTTGAAATTATGGAACTAGAATTGGCACCAGCAAAGATGTGGAGGCAAACAACATGCTGTCCAAAGCAAAGACAGGCTGGGAGAGACATCGGCCTAAATCACCCATGAAAGAGAAGCTTAAAATATCCTCAAGTCTTGCCAACTGTTAGGAGGGGACAAAGTACATCCGGCAGTAGGGAAAAACCTGGGCAGCGGATTAGAAAAGGCAGGAGCAAAGCACAACAGTAGCATATGAACAGTCATAGTGGTATGAACAACCTCTAAGAGTGCAGTGGGATACAAGCTTTCAGGGAAAAAAATATCAAAGAGAGTATAAAAAAGGCAAAATTCAGCAGAGTTACAGAGAAACGTCTTGAGAAAAGAAAATAAAAATAAGAAAACTGGTTCCTGCAGTCCCACACCAATTGAGGAGTCCCTGGAAGAGATTTTTGTCAAGCTCTAAGGAGCAGACCTCATACTGACTAACACACATCTATGAAGAGTTCATATAAGCTGACAGGCTAGAAAACTGTAGGGTTTGAGATGAATTGGATGGATTCGCAATACAGGGCTCTTTTGCCACGCAAACATCCCCGGAGAAGCAGAATGCCAGGAACTCTGTTCAGCATCTTCCCACATCCACACCAGCACTCTTCCTCTGAACACCATGGTGTTCTCTCTCCAGTTTTAGCTCTTAGTCCAAACCCAGAGTTTGGAATTCCCAAAAAATATCCGTGTCCTTTTGGATTTACAAATATATCCAAGCATATTTTAGGCGGGGGGGGCGGGGGGGAAGAGCTGGAATAGGAAAAGGAAGACATCCACATCCACACATCCAGGCATCATTTTACAGACAGGCATCTTACTGAAAGAAAATCAGATGGAATAAAGGGATTTAAGGGGGATAAATAAGGCATAACAACAGGACAATTACAATTACCATGTGAGTGCTGTATATTGCTTGATGATAAGGAACTTTACCTGAGATCAGTTAAATGACTGTGGAAGACACTCCTGCACACTTTCTCTCCATATCAGATAATGGATTAGGATCATTGATTTGTTCCTGCACGCTCAGAGGTGCAGTGAGAGAACAGTACCCGCGTGTTACCATGCTTCCATGCAAGATACTATTTGTTTTGCAAATTTTATTAAAGTTGATATATTTTTTATTGTAAGAACTGTTTAAATTTCCTTTTGACAAGTGCAGCATTGACAACTTAAAGGAAAAACAGTGGAAATAACTCACTTGACTACTGCTGAGAGAAACCTCCATCCCGTTCCAAATACAAGGGTCTCCATGGTGTAATTTACAACAGCTTGGCCTTTTATTTGGTACATTAAGCTTTATATAACAAATGTCACTGGTATCTTGACTGCAGTACCTTAAGCCCAACTTAAATGTAACAACACAGGTGTTTCAGATAAAATACAGTTCTTGCTAAAACAGGTTCACAGATGTAAACATTATCCTCAGTCCTGCAAGTTCCCAAAAATATATATTTCGAATAAAGGACACATTTAAAGATCTCTTAGATGAACTGAAAGACATAGTAAAAACTCCACAAATCCCAGTTTGTTTCAAAGAGCTTCTTCAGTGAGTCTCGCTCTCAGGCTGCAAGCCAGGACTAACCTCAAGGATCTCCCAAAGGTCCCCATGCAATGGGAATTCAGCACGTTGCCAATATCAGTTTTCATTCAGCATTATCACAAGTGCAATTTGATAACAAAAGTCAGTGCAACAGTTTCAGACAGACATGTCTGCTTCCCTTTTGTTTGTACTCTTCTCTCCTCCTAAGGAGGCAAGAAATGCTTGGTAAAGTGGGAGGGTGGTAGTGATTTATAGGAAAACAGATTGACTTCTGCCAGTGCTGTGTTCTTTACCTTGGTCTGGAGAGGCTTTGGGAATTTATTCACGAAGTTTCCCACTCCTGTGAGAGTCACCCAATAAGCTGTATGATGTCTTATTGAAAGGCAGCAAAAAAATACAATAAATAAATAAATAAATACCAGACGCTACCCAGACGTAGTTCAGAGAAACATGACTGATGAGTCATTCCTTTCTAAATGCAATTAAAAATAATTCTAAATACGGAGTGGACAAAATGCAGAGGAAGACAGTAAAACAACCATAGTAGTCAATTTTTTAATGAGTAATTTCTGCCTACTAATTCAGAATACTAGTTTCTTTCTCATGTAAAATGAATAACCCCGTGAAAAGTCAATTCAGAACACTCTGGAGAATGCAGCAGTCCGGGTTTGCTGCTGGATGTGCAGCAATAAATAATTGGTAACCTTCTGTTTCCCAGCTGCTGAGGAGCAAACTGAAGGTCTGAAACAAGGAGGATCATGGAAAAGGAGCTCTCTCCAAAGGACTTGGTCACTGCTTGGAAGGATACTGCTTACCTGGTCTCAGTAAGCACACAGACTAAGTTAGAAGCAAAGAGAAGCCACTTTCAATGAGGATCCCCCTCACCCCCAGCTCTTTCCTCCCCTACCTGGAACTTCTTTTCCATCCTCAACACTTCTCACCTGTCCTGCTGATCACACCTACTACAGGTTGCAATAAACTGAAGAGATCCCTGCTAGTCATTCACCCTCCTAAAACCAGACTTCAGGACTAAAATCACTTTTTCTTCTGGCTTCCAGCGGGGAAGGGAACAGGAAGTGCCAAAATACTTGGGTCGAAGGGGCAGCTGTTCTTGTGCCATTTGCGGCCAGTCATCAGCAAACCCACACAAAGGCCTTTTTGCTGGAGCTGCCCAGCCCAAACTTCCGGCATGTAAGGGGACTGAGAAGTTTAAATATTCTCCCAAACTCTCAGATGTCCGTCCCAACTCCAGACCCCCGAGATTTCCTTATCAATGCTACCACCAGTGAAAATAGAAGGGGGGGGGGGGGGGGGGGGGGGGGGGGGGGGGGGGGGGGAAGAGTAGGATAGGATTTATATTTGGATTTATGTTTGAGTACATACATACTACACTAATCTGATTCCTTACTGGGAATCCTCCTTTACAACAGCTTTTCCTTTATTAACCTTATTTTCTTTATTAATAACCACTGTAACATTACAGCCTTAGCAGGAACGTGCAAACTGAACACACTGGCACCGTGTCCCTCCATTTCTGCCTCTCCCATTTTCAGGAGGCACCAAGTGCTCATGGAACGAACCCCGCAGACACCCAGCAGCAGCTCGGCCTCCCCGACCCCGCCGGGTCAAGAACGTCAAACAGTTCCTGCGACCAACTTCCCCATTCCAAATGTAAATTAATGCAGCAGCCGCCGCAAAGAACGGAGCTCCCTCCTTGCGCGGGGAGAGATGCGAGCGGAAAAGCGTTGCATGCAGCAGGAGCGGGAGCAGCCTCTCGGAAATTGCTGCATTACGTTAATTAAGATTTGATTCATGCCTTTAGACCCGCGCTGCCACGGCGGTGATGCAGCACGACACGCACCGCGCTGCACCACTGTGAAGTTACACACGGGTGTCTGCGCTCCCCTCTGCGTGTGACCGTGCGGGTAACACCTGCGCAGGTGCTGCCTGCAGTGGTTTTGGGATAGAGACGGGATGTGTTGTTTTCTTATGGAAAGTGGGTTTTTTATTGAATAGAATAGAAACCGTGCCTCGCTCCACCATCCACCTGCCTACCTCTAACTGCCGATGCACTTGCGGGCCGCTCGCATCCCTCTCTCCCGCGCCCCTCCGCATCCCGCGGGCTCCGTCCCCCCCCTCCCCGCTCCGCTCCGGGAATGCCGCGGGCCGCC